>CM074437.1:32314891-32914891 GCA_037101425.1 Elopichthys bambusa | reverse complement strand
TCTTGGATATTACTTTTTTCACTGACGGGAGCAGCTCCGCTGGAGAACAGTGACTGGATCTAAAACCCTCATATCTCAGTCGATGTAAGTTAATGAAACCACACATGAAAACCTGCAACACACGGTAGACATGCGTTTGTGTAGCCCAGAGTGGCTCACTAGCACTGTATGATGTGACAGACAACTAGATATCAGTCCCGTTCAAATCACAAGAGCACGTGTTTTCGAAGAATGCGGTTGTGAGTCCTGAAAATGTACAGGTGTGAGTTCAGTCATAGACTGTGTGTGACCGTAACCATATTAAGGACAAAAATACAGGACTGACAACCGTATTCTGCTGCTGTGTGAACGTGACCATAGTCTTTGCTCTCTCTCACCAAACTTTTCATCATCTTTGCGGTCATGTAGGGCGATTCGCTCCAAGCATCTCCCCTCCTCACGCTTGATGACACAGTTGGAGATCTCTGAATGTATGGGCCACATCTGGAACAACAAACAGATAAAAAAACATAAATAAACCAGAACAACACAGCAATACCAACAAACAGCAGCAGCAGAAAGGATGAATTCACGGTATAAAAAACAAAAAAAAGCACACAAAAATGTTTCTACTAACAATGTGTCTGCATGTACAGTAAACAAGATGAAAAGTAGACAAAATCTGTGTGGGTACAGTCTATTTACCCCTCTGGGGGTAAATAAAAGAAAAACTTTCACAGACATTCTCTTATAGAAGTCGTGTTATTTCGGTCTCTGCCATATAGGTATAATTCAATATCCATGTCTGTAAAAATCCAGCTAAAACTGGTCATTTTAGGTGGATCAAGCTGGTTAGAGGTTGTCCCAGACCACTTAGAACCAGCTACTACGTTTCAAAAGACAGTTTAAACTGGTATGACCTGGTTTGATATCACAGTCCTGTCCATGTCTAACCAAATATCTATTTGTAACCAAGAAGACAGAGTCTTACACAGAGAATTATACAGCAAAATTGATGGGGGTCAATTTAAATCTATAATACAGTTCCAAATAAATTGATGTACTCTCCATTGATCTTAATGGAAAGCACTTGAGCAGCCAACTGTTGCTATGGTTACCTCCTCCTGCAACTGAGTGAAAATACACACTCTGAGTAATTTGTAATCTTGTGGTTACTGAAACGTTGTTCTGTGAAAATCCTACAATTTCGAATGAAATATGAAGCTAGGGGTGGGCGATATGAGCAAAATCTTATGCTATGAGTCATTATTCACAATAATGACGATATATCACTGTAACACAGTTCGTAGATACGGGAAGAAGGAGGCAGGAACCGGCAAACGTTCAACACAACTTTAATACAAAATGAACAAATACAAATCGAAAGTAAAATGCTGGCAGTTCCTCACGGACAACTGCTGGCCATGAAAACAGAAGACAGAGTAATGGTAATAGTCCATGGTAATAGATTAATGGCACGAAACTAGAACAAAGGAAACGTGACTGAAGACAAACCAACTAAAAGTCCTTGAAAATGAAACTAAACACAGAGACTGTGACAGAACGCCCCCTCCCGGGAAGGCGCGTCCTCGCGTCGTGATGGATAGTTAAATGGAAGACAGGTGGAGGTTCAGGAGGTAGACAAGGGACTTGTGAGGCACTGGTAACCCATAGGGTGGTATATAGGAGGAACCAGGGTGGAGCACAAGGTGGCAAAAGCCACGAAGGAGCTGATGAGAGAGACCTTGGAGATGACAATTTGAGGAGCCATGGAGAAGATGACAGTGGAAGGAGCCATGGATGAGTGGTAGGATACAGAGAACGGACAGTCATCGAGATTTTAGAGCAACCCAGGTAACGGCCATGATGGAGGCGATCCATGGCGGCAGTAATGGAGGGAGGAGCCAAGGTGGTAATTTGAGCCCAACCGACAGAGGTGATGCAGAGAGATGGTGAGACCGAGGGACCAAGGTGACGCCAGTGTGAGTGAGGACCCCGGTGAAACCTGAGGGATGGAGGAGCCCGATAGAGCCGTAGGGGTGGAGGGATGGATTGCAGCAGACAGCCCGGAAGTCCGTGGTGATGGGGAGGCGACGACTGACCAGGGTGGAGCCGGTGGGACAAGGGAGCCTGGTGGAGCCGAAGGGACCAAGGTCCCAGGTGGAGCCGAGGGTGCAAGGAGCCATCGCGCCGCTGATTGGCCGACGGTCCGAGATGGAACTGAGGGCTCCGAGGGATGAGGCGGAGCCCGGGACTCCTCAAACCAGGGCAGAGCTGGGGACTGGAAGCTCCAAGGCAGATCAGGGCTGATGGTAAGGGGCTGAAGGGAGCCAGCGGAGGCACAGCTGAGGAAATGGCTGGCTTCAGTGTAGCATGCAGAAGAGACAGACTGGGTGTGGATGAAGGCTCTGTGATGGACAGGGATGGTGGCAGTGGAGAACCCTCTGTGACAGACAGGACTGGTGGTGATGACAAACTCTGTGATGGACAAGGCTGGTGGTAACGACAAACTAGGGCTGGACAGGACCAGAGATAAAGGTATTGACGATTCTGGGCTGGGCGGTACCAGTAATGACAATGAAGACAGAGGTGATGAACATACATAAGTCCAGGAAGGGACCAACAGCAGAGAAGGTTCGTGGGTGGGCAGGGTGGGAAGTACTACATCCGACTCCCTGTCTATCAGCCATCCTTCTGTATCCAGTTCCACTAACACCCCCACTGGCACAAATATAGCAGCTGGCTCACACACACCTGATCAGCCAGGACCTCTGGCTTCTCTTCTGGGACAGATGTAGCTGCTGGCTCTGGCTCCTTGGCGGGCTTTGGCTCAGGCTCGATTTCCGTGGCGGGTAATGGCTGGGTCTCTCTGTCTGTGGGGGCATGGGCGTTGGGTCGGTCTCTAGGGTGCTGATGGATGGTGAGTGGGACCGGACGCTGGTCGCTGGATCCTCTTCTGCTTCTCCCACAGCTAAAGAAGATCCATCGGCCCACAGGGCAAAGCTGATGTACTTCGCCCAGCGTCCAGCAGGAGTTTCTCGTCATTGAGTCCAATCCAAAACCCCTCCATGAGCGTGATGTCATTGCAGGTAGCGAGATGGCAGTCGCACACAAACACATACTCCTCAAGGTCTCTTCCATTTTGGAAGATATAAATTGTAGCTCCTTCCATCAGTTTGTTGCCATTCCAAGGGGCAACACTGATAGAAGCAATCTTCTTACTTCTCATTTTAAAGGTTCGGTATTCTGTAACACTGTAGTTCAGAAGAAGATGATGAAGAAGGTTCAAACTGGCTTCAGCAAATAAAAGGTTCTTTAATAACACAAATTTAGATAATCCAATGATAAGAGAGTAACATGACAGCATGTCTACACACAAACAATACCAGACAAAGAATGAGAACTCAAGAGGACCTTAAATACACAATGATGATGAGACAATGACAAACAGCTGTGGTAATTAATGAGTGTCCATGGTAATAGATTAATGGCTGGAAACTAGAACAAAGGAAACATGTGACTGAAGACAAACCAACTAAAAGTACTTGAAAATGAAACTAAACACACAGACTGTGACAGTTGCATTTTATCTGCGCTCTTTCATTTATGTTGCATACTGTGATAGACACTAAGCTGCCAAATTATTCTTGAATAGCAATAGGAGACTCGCAAATGCAAAGATGGGTATTTTGACACATAAGTGTGTGTAATTGACTGTTCAAGCCCAATAAGTCGCTTACTCGCTGTATGAGCAGTGGCTTTATGTGCATGCTCAGAAACTGTCTCCCGGACAGCGCATATATACTGAAATGAGTTCCTTTTCACCGCTTATTGTGTAAAAATGGGTAAAAATCACCTTTTTTAACCGCAATGCTTAAAAACACATGCAAATGATAACCTTTCATGATGCCGCAGCATGACAAGGTCACATGAGTTAATCCGCTATATGAGACAAAATCTCCAAAATCTCTACCGGTTGACAAATTTCTACCGGGTTATGTTGTCTACCGGTGTATATCACCCACAACTATGAAAGCATTTCATATATCTAATCATTTTAGATATATACACTTTTTGTATAGGCCTATATATTTGTCCTCCTCACCAACCATTAGTTTTGCCTTCATTGGGACATTCAAGCCTTAATTGGAGGGGTCAGGGTTCAGACCTAAAAATCCCCAATCTAAAAAGATCCTGTCTGCTGTCTGTATTCAAACAAAAATAAAATATTTCCAGAAACAAAAATAATTCAATGAATAATGGTTCAATTTTTGTTGCTGCTGACCACACTGAGCCATCTGGATTCTCTATGAATCTATGGTATTTATAGACTCAAACATTAGATTTAGATTCATTTTACTCAGTTTATCAATAAACACATGAATGTGAAATACCGAGCTTCTGCAGAAAATACACACACACACACACAACAGTGGCCATACATACTCTTTGTCTTAGAACAAAGAGAAATCACAAATGAGATCTCAAATCTTCTTCTAGACATCAAGAATTCTGCTATAGTCTCCTGCTTCTCAGATGATTCTCACAGTAATCTCACATTTAGAGTTTCAGATAGCAATATCTCATGCTTGGATTTGCCAATTATGGAAGTGTGCAATGAGATCTCAATATGAACTCAAACATTTCTCATCAAAGTCTACCAAAACCAAATGATCTGATCTGTCCACATTCATTTTATAGCTCTATGTTCTTACGTTAATAATTGTCTCATTTGTGTCTATAATTTAAGGAGAAACAAATTACATACTCCATTATACTTTCCAAGATATGAAAGAGCAACATTTGCAAAATTACCAAGAACTAACAGAACATTTTTCATATAACTGTAGCTGCAGGTATCTTTAAAACCACAAGATGTGTTTTTCTACTTTTTTTTTTTTTTTTAAATGTCAACCTCTCTGATGCATGTGGAAACTGGTGGTGGCGGCACTAAAACAGAATTTTTTTTTTTTTTTTACATTTTCTGCATGCCCATTCACAATTCTTAGTGTGTTTTGCCAGTGTGTTTTACTATACTGTTTCTAAGGTGTCCTGAGTGGCTTTTAATGTGTTGCTTTGTGGTGGTATTATCGTTAACTAAAACTTAAATTATTAAACATTTTTTTGTTTATCTGAATCAGTCTAAAATAAAATATAAGTATTACATTAAAAAATTAAATGAAAATTGTAAAAGTTGCTTTGGTAACTAACTGAAATAAATTTAACTTGGCACTAAGCACTAAAATTACTAAAAAATAAACTAGAAAATGGAAACAAATAAAGACAAGAATTGAACTAAAACTGAAATAAGAATAAAAATTAAACCTAAATAGTAATATAAAAAACTAATAAAAATGACAAAAGCACACAGCAAAATTACTAAAAATTAAAACTGAAAATATAAAAATAAATGCTAATTCAAAATATGAATAAAAACTATAATAGAACATAAATATACTAAAATAATGCTGGCGGTTGGTAGGACATTGGAAGCTGGTTTCTGGAGTTTTCTGGATGTTTGCATAAAGTCTGTACGATTTTGATTACTACGGTCTCTAAATAGGTGTAACAGGAGAAATCATAACACCCAGTGTTTAATAACGAAGGTTACTTTATTTTAACTTTAAATGAGCAACTGTAATAGTGATTCTTATGAGGCTTGTTTCCGGATTGAAATAAAAAATAAAAAAGGTAATTGCAATTTTTTATCTCACAATTCTAACTTTTTTCTTGCAATTGCGAGTTTATATCTCACAATTCTGACTTTTTTTCTCAGAATTGCATGATATAAAGTCAGAATTGCGAGTTATAAACTCACAATTCTGAGAAAAAAAGTCAATTGTGAGATATAAACTCGCAATTCAGAGCTGTGTAATATAATATCAGAGTTGCGTGATATAAAGTCAGAATTAAATGTTATAAAGTCAGAATTGCGAGATAAAAACTCGCAATTTTGAGAAAAAGTCAGCATTGCAACTTTATATCTTGCCATTCTGACTTTATAACATGCAATTCTGACTTTGTATCACGCAATTCTGACTTTATAACTCACAATTGTCAGTTTAAATCACGCAATTCTGATAAATAAATTCAGAATTGTGAGATAAAAAGTCGCAATTACCTTTTTTATTTTTTTATTTAGTGGCGGAAACAAGCTTCTTGCCACATCAAACTTCACTCATCGTTCACATTTGTAAAATATAATCACGTGAATCTATGAGAATACAGGCCCAAAGCACACACAAATACATGACCGTCTCTGCTCTTACCAGGCTGATGATGAGGAAGAGGACGAGGAAGGACACTCTTGCCGTGTGTCTATGCATTCTGCTCACGACTGTTCCCAGAGATCTTACGTACAGCATTATAAAGCCTAAAAGAGAAGGTACATTGTTTTAAAACACACACACACACACACAGGGAGAGAGAGAGAGAGCTGCTTCAGTACTACTGGCTACATCATAACATACTGCACCAGAGTAGCTGATGTTCAGTCTGGACCTATAACAACAAAATCAACCCATCACTAAATCATCCCTACATTCTTTATTATATACAACCCCATCTCAAATAATCAAATCTCTGAAGTGTGCAGGAACGATGTGGAGGGAGGGGTTTACGGGAAATGTGTGTCGACCAGATTTACTGATCCACAGCGAATTTAAGGAGGTATAAAATCCCTTAAGATGAGACCTGTGCAAAGATGCTGAGCGGTCTCCGAGCCCCCGCTGTCTTACTCATCTTTATTAGTTCCCCCAAAAAAGGAATAAATGGATGAATCACAGCGAATAAAACAGACTAAAACAGACACAGACATTTTCTGTTGCAAGGCTGACTACAGATTCAATTACATGCAACGGCAGAACTCCTATCTTACAAGATCAAAAAAACAAGAATTCTATGACAGCAGCGATTTAAGAGGAAAAGCATCTGATTTCACAGTGTGAACCTCTGATGGTTCGTTCTGGTTGTATGTGAATGCTTTACATTGACCGAGCTCTCAAAATGTTGCATATTCACTCCTTTCTATGCTATTTTTGTAACCCTATGGGATGCAAACAGGCACTTCAAGGAGAGAAAGACAGTTGAGTGTCAATCAAACAGAAGGTTTTTTTACGGATGCAAAACACAGACTGAGTCTCTGATAACCATCATAATGAGAAGCACAGGGCTGAACGCGGCTCTGTTTCTGAATAGGCTCTGTGTCTTGAAGCAAAGGCAAAACAGCATCTGGCAATAACATTGTATGTTGTGATCTACTGTATTTCTGTGTCCTATTAATGGTGAGGCATCTTTTCCACTACACAAAAAGAAACACTGAAACACAAAAAGAAAAGCATCACATTTTCAGCACCAAACCAACACAGTGTGCATCTAAAAAACTGAAAGCACTTCATAACACCAAAACATTACAAGGTCAAAAGTGTGTAAGGATGCTGATTAAAATAGAGGTCATTACTATACATGCACTTTTTTTTTTTTTCTTTTTTTTTTTTTGAAAATGATTTGTTCTGAGGCAATCGTTTGAAAGGAACTATGCAGTGGTTAGATTTGTTTTGCATGGATGTGAAGGCAGCATTAACGTGTGCTGTGACTCACTGCATGCCTTCATATTCACTGCAGAAATCTGGATTGATTTACTGATGATGGTGTGAGGCGTTAGAGAGAGACAACAGACCTAATGCACGAGAGAATCCATCAGAATTTGTCTGATTATTGGCTTTACACAGGTGCTTTGCTGTAAATGACACTGGCAACATTTCTCTGGCCAAGACACACATGAGTTTGGTTCATGAGGTGCATATCCTACTGTTTGGATCATATTTCACCCCAAAAGAGAGAGAGAGAGAGAAAAAAAAAATGCATTGTGCTGTTGAATATGTTTATGACACTTTAAGATATTTGCATTATTTTTATTACAATTTAACACATTTTTCCTCCCTAGTTGTCATTGTTAAGCCTCAAGATGTTTTACTTCTGAGTTTGGCTGTAATTCTCATTATTCTTAATGATGGTTCTCATTTGATTCTCATTACTGAAATAGAGTGAATGAAATCATTCTGTCTGGGCATCTTTTTTTTTTTATTTAGATCAGTAGGCTATAAAGGTAGCACAAGAAATACAGCATCAATGCATTAATAACTTACTGTTTAAATAATATATACATATTTTCTGATGAACTGTCATGAAAACAATAACTATTTACGCAAATGTAATTTCGTTTTTATTTTATTTTAATTGCAGGGTGAAATGTTCAGGACAAGCTTCGTGAGATTCACCCATTACAGTTTATGATAGCTCATATTTGCGACAAAATGTTTTGGATGCATTAAAATGCATCATTTTGAAGTGACGATGTGAATGAATTGGTACATTAGAGAAATCATCTTTAAATTACACAACTGAACATCTATCAAACAAAGCAAAGCTCAATAATCTCTGCGGTCTCTGAATATTCACTCATCGTATATTAATGATTAATAAATCCATCTATAGAAAACACACGCGAATCGAATGAGAAACACGTCGTTGACAATCGTGTATTATTGTGAACAGAGGTCGCCCACATTCAGTGTATATCTGTAGCGCTAGACTGCGATCAATGACTGAAGAAACGTGAAGAAGCGCAAACTCACCATCACAGAATGGCACGCGATATAATCCTTCTTCTTTATAACCTCTGCAAATGGACGGTTCGCTTCGTGCACCTGCGATTTCAACTTTGTCATCCGCGTCTTACATCGACAGACTGGAGTAATGAAGGTCTGTAGAGCACTAGAGGAGCGTGAGAGTGAAGAGAGCTCGTGCGTGCTCGGTGATTCCCTCACAGTCTCTGCTGCTGCTGACAATCACCTGCACTGAGAAACACCACCATCACTGAACATCACAGGACATAACTCACCTTATTAAACCATCACACACTATTATTAATCCTTATACAACATCACTGAACCATCATTCACCAACAGTCAACACTTCACAATTTTTGACCATTTGACAGTATGCATTTTCTTGTCTTTATTTGTTTTGTGAATTTCTAATTGTGGCTTATAATCCACTAACTAGCGAACAATCCTACCATTGCTTCTCATGGCTAATATCGCTCTCCAACACTAAACAAAATTAATATAAATAAACCATCATTCACCATCATTCATTGCATTATTCATCATCACTAATACTGCTTTCCAATACTGAACATCATTTATATAAATAAACCTTCACTCACCATTATTCATCATCATTATTCAACATCACTCATCAAGAGTGAGCACTTCACAATTATTTACTAATCTGCATGATGTATTCAATGCATTTTCTTGTCTTTCTTTGCTTTGTGAGTTTCTAATCGTGGTTTATAACCCACTAATAGTGGACAATCATTATTTATCATCACTTATATTATTCTCAAACACTGAACATCATTTATATAAATGAACTCTCACTTACTAGTATCATTCACCAACATGATCACAATTTTTCATTTTCTTTTCTTATGTTTTGCAAATTTATAATCATGGTTTATAATCCATTAACTATTGATCCAGCTATTATTAGTCATCACTAATATTGCTCTCCAACAATGAACATCACTTATATTAAAGGGGACCTATAATGTTCCTTTTACAAGATGTAATATAAGTCTCTGGTGTCCCCAAAATGTGTCTGTGAAGTTTCAGCTTAAAATACCCTACAGATAATTTATTATAGCTTGTCAAATTTGCCCCTATTTGGGTGTGGGCAAAAACACGCAGTTTTTGTGTGTAAATGCAAATGAGCTGCTGCTCCCGGCCCCCTTTCCAGAAGAGGGCGGAGCTTTAACAGCTCATGCTTCGGTTGCTCAGCAACAACAAAGCAGGAGAATCTCACGCAGCCAAAATAAGGATTGTCACTAATGGTGTTCAGCCTTATCCCTTGCATTACGACTCCGGCGAGATTTTGTTATGCCACGGCGCAGCTGGTGTAAACACAAGCATTGACTAGAGTGGACGCGGATCAGCTCCGGTAGCCGCGTCGCAGCCGTAACGTGCCTCAGACGCGTGCAGTGTAAATAAGTGGTTACATTGTTCGGGCACTGATGGAGTTACAACTTTTGCAACTGAACGCAACTGGACGTTTCTGAATGGTTAATGGATAAATTTATGTATTGCTGTGGAGTTGATTCAACTCATCAATTAGCATGTGCCGTCATGTTAATCTTTTGTGCAAATCCAACAGCTCTTCCTCTTCTCTAAAGCAGCCCAACATGGCCTCACCCCCTTTGCTGTGTGTTCTCGGGGGCGGGGTTTATGCAAATTTTAGGGTTAGTGATGTCACTAACCTGGGAAGAAGCTTGTTGTAGTCCCTAGCCATTTGTTGTAGTCCTAAAACAGTGAATTCTGTAAAAGAAAATATCTCCCTTTGCTTTGAACTTTGAGCTTTGTAACTTTGCAGATGTTGTTGCTCGAACAGCAACATTACACACTAACTAAAGTTAAAAAAGGGAATTCATAATGAACTACCCCTTTAATAAACTATCACTCACCATTATTTGCCATCATTCACCAACAGTAAACACTTCACAATTTTTCACCAATCAGCATAATGCATTCAATGCAGTTTCTTTGGAGACTGTGTGTTTCTAATAGTGGTTCACCATCCATTAACTAGTTGACAATCCTGCTATTACTTATATCATCACTAATATTGCTCTCCAACACTGACATCACTTATATTAATAAGCAATCCTTCACCAACAGTGAACACTATCCACATTTTTTCACCAATCTTTCTTTGAAGACTGTTTTGCAAGTTTCAAATTGTGGATTGCACTCCAATACCTAGTGATCAGTCCTACCATTATTCATCGTTATTTGCAATCATAAATATCACTCTTCAAAACTGAAAATCACTCATATTAATAAACCATCACACACCATCATTCCCCATCACTGAACCATCTATAACCAGCACTAACATTATTCCTCATTACTCATATCAGTAAACCATCACTTGTCAAAACTAACCATCATATTCACACTCACCCATATCACACACCATTATTCATCACTATCATTTATTATCATTGAAGATCACTTAAAGTACCATCACTTGCCATTACACACAATCAACCACATCTGTCATTCAACACAGATGATTGATGCCTCAATAAAAGTAAAAATCATTTTATACTGTTATATGACAAGTTAAAATTAGTATACTTTCATACCAACACATGGGTTTACTGTACATAATGCAACAAGTATAGTTTGTTAGCAGTGCATGATTTGTGTGTTTGTGTTTGTGTGAGGTGTAGTTATATAAGGGACTTGGGGTTTCTTTTAGAAATGGTTGGTGTATGAGCTGGAATTTGTTCCACCACTGAAGCCAAGAATTAAGAAGCTGTTCAATCTGGACAAGCAGGAATCCATCATGTGGAGAGAAGCGGAGCAGATCACAGCGGTCTGGCTGGGCTTCACAGTCTCTGATCAGTCATAAGAGAGTGTTGTCTTCTTTAAGTTCTGTCTAGCTGTGCTGTTGTCTCAAAATATTCAGCATACAAAAAGTTTGAGGTCAGTAAGATTTTTCTTTTTTTTTTTTTTAATTATGAATTAACTATTAATTCAGTAAAGATTCAACTGATCAAAAGTGACAGTAAAGACATTCATAATGTTATAAAGATTTCTATATTTCAAATAAATACTGTTCATTTGAACTTTCCATTCATTAAAAGATGCTCAAAAAATGTATCACGGTTTCTACAAAAATATTAATCATCACAACTGTTTTTAACTTTGAAATGGTTCTTGAGCATCAAATCAGCATATTAGAATGATCATGTGACACTGAAGACAATGATGCTGAAAATTTTTCAGTTTTGTATTAAATCGTAATAAAATTTCACAATGCTGCTGTTTTTACTGTATTTTTGATCAAATAAATGCAGTCTTGTTGAGCATAAGGGACTTAATTCAAAATCATGAAAATTCTTACTGACCCCAAACTTTTAAATAGTACTGGTGTACAGAAGCCTGCAGGAAAGAAAATTAAAAACAAAATAAATGTATAAAAGGCTAACTAAATTGTTTCTTCTAGACAGCTGTGTAGATTATTAGATTCAATTGAAAGCAAACATAGACCTCTGTTATAGTCTCCGGACCCCAATTATCTCAGATGTTTCTAGACTCTAGAGGTTTTGGTGGGGGAAAAAACAAAACAAAAAACAGGCCACCTGAAAAATACTACCGTAAATTTTCAGAAGTCTGTAATAAAAAGATCTCAAAATTGACCTAAACAAATTATTTGCTGCTATACACATTTTTTATTTTATTATTTTTATTGAAAGAGTGAAAGGTGACATAACATAACAAGAAGCCAATAGGCAGAACAAAAACAAAAAAGATAACAGAACAAACATACAGAGATACATAAAGAAGTAAAGATACACACATACCTATACATAAATATAAATGTCATATATCATGTACTAAAATGCAAAGGTTATTCCACAGCAGTTTTTACTATATATAGGAAAGATAAGTGTATATCTATAACAAAAAAGTATATATATATATATATATACACACATACATACACATATATATATATGTACATACACACACATACACATACATATATACATACATAAATGCCAATATACAAGGGTACAATATATACATTTTCTTTATAACATCTATTGTTATTAACATGGTACATTCAGTCAATTTAATAACTGAATATAGAGAACGAAGTTGAAGAAATAGGATGTTTGTTATTATATTAATAAAATAATAATAATAATAAAAGTAATGAAGCTATGTATGTATACTTACATACATTCCCTCTTACATATATCAATATAAAGATATAGTAATATGCAAATTCTTGTTAATATCAAATGCTATTAACACGTTATTTCCATTAGATTCAATAAGACAGCAGAAAGAGAGTAGAAAAAAGAAGGAGAAAAAAAAGGGGGAGGAGGAAAAAAAGGGTAAGTTGTTTAGATGCATTCCATGGTGATATGTTAATATTATTGTTATTGTTGCTACCACTGCTGTCCTTCAAATACTCTACAAATAAGTTATACAATGATAAGATCAATGAAAGATCTTCGGATGGGAGAGAGAGAGAGAGAGAGAGAGAGAGAGAGAGAGAAGTAGGAGATAGATAGAGAAAAATAGAGATAGAGAGAGGGCTATACACATTTTATAGCTCTAAAATACTAATATTATATTCCTCTATAACAATTTGTGTCTGTTTTTATCCATCCTAATGCCTGGTTCAGACTACACTATTTTAGCCCGATTTTGCCACAATTTGCTTGACGTATAGGGTGTCCTGGGGATTCGTAAATGACAATGGGCGTCGGGACGCAAGATTTGATTGTTTCAGGTCAGTGGGAAAATCTGCCTGAAGTTTGTCAGGCTGTTAAAGTCATAGTTCCCTTCATTCCCGGACTCCATTTCCCATGATCCTCCTGTTTCCACACCTGCACTCACTTCCTCGTCATCTCCCCATCATCACCGATCACCTGCACCTGGACCTTATCATCCTCACACCCTTTATAATGGACTCACTCCCTTCACTCCTTGTCTGTTCTATTGTTAGTTTAAGATATGTGTCTGTGTGTCTGTGTGTCTGTGTGTCTGTGTGTCTGTGTGTCTGTGTGTCTGTGTGTCTGTGTGTCTGTGTGTCTGTGTGTCTGTGTGTCTGTGTGTCTGTGTGTCTGTGTGTCTGTGTGTCTGTGTGTCTGTGTGTCTGTGTGTCTGTCCCTCGTGTTAATTAAAAGCCCTTATTTTGTGGATTTCCGAATACGCCTCGTCTCTGCAGCACCACACCGTAACAGTTTAAAACGACATGAGGATGAGTAATTTTTTTTTTTTTTTGTAAACTATTCCTTTAAATTTCTAAAAAATGTTAGTTTCTTTTTTCAGTTTTGTCTGCCAAATGCTTTCACTCCGGCAGCATGTGCAATGATATACAATGCTGGAGATGACAGTGCATTCGGAGCTCACGGCAGGGGCTTTCACCCCTCCAACCCAGTGTCCTGCTGGCATCTGTTCTCCATCATTTATACTGTCGGAAAAGAGGTGGGGGGAGCACACTAAATCACAAAAACTGAAGAATATCTGGAGAGAATCTAAAGGTCAACATATGCACACACTAATGCAGAAAAGAAGAGTGCTGTGCTATAGATATATATAATATATATATATATATATAGCATAATTGTGGAAAGTGCTATTTTTATATCATAATGTGCTCAAAAGATGGGAAAGCAGTTCAAAATCAATAGCTGCCAAACGTTTTCTTGGCAAAAAGAGGAAAAATACAAAACACTCCATTTCCGGCTGTATATCAGCAAGCTGAGAGAGACTTCTCTTAATTGAAGACCTTACCAGAATCAGATGCCCTTAAACATCAGAGCACTATGGTTTTAAAAAGCATCTGCTAATCAGCATCAAAAAGAGCATTCTCATTACTTAGAAGGAATTTTAAATTGAAGGGTTTTTTTGATGTCTAATTTCCCTGTATTGTTCCACTGCGCAAAATGATCCCCATCCTCCCGGCTCAGCAGACGACTCAAACAGAGCTGGTGCCTCATTCAGGGCCCTCAGCCGCCGCTATTGCCATGGTGATTTGGTGGTGACGCAGAGCTGATAGATACTTGAAGGGTTGAGCGCTGAACTCCTGCGGCCCCCTGTGAAGAGCGCGCCGTGGGGAAGCGAACGGAAGGACTCGATAACGGCCATCAACATCCACTCTCATTAAGAGGAGGAGAGCATTGGCACTCACACGTGTGAGACGGTGGCAGTCGCAAAACGTTCACTGCAATAAACTCAAACGTAGCTATTACTAAGGTTAAAACATTCACTGATGCTCCAGAAGGAAACACTATGCATTAATAGCCGTGGGGGTGAAAACGTGTTGAATTTGAAAATCAAGGTAAATTGTATTTAATTTGTCTTCAGGGAAACATGTAAGTATCTTCTGTAGCTTCTGATGGGCAGACCTAAATGAAAAAAATATGATCTTTAAACAAAATAAGAAAAATGTATACATCTTTATCCTGTTCAAAAGTTTTCACCCCTGACTCTCAATGCATCATGTTTCCTTCTGGAGCATCAGTGAATGTTTGGACATGTTGTAATAGTTGTGTTTGAGTTGTGTTTGTCCTCAGTGTGAAAAGATGGATCTCAAAATCATAGTCACAGCTGAAAAGAGTTCAAATATGCAAAAGATGCTGGTAACCCAAACAGTCATGGATCATCAAGGTAACAACACATAGTATTAAGAATCAAGGGTTCAAATAAACTTTTGAACATCAGTTTTATAAAATAAATACAACTAATTTTTTTTTTTTTTTTGTCTTGTGGACTATATGTAAACATCTTGTGTGTAAAATATCTTATTCAGGACAGTACTGAATAAAAAACAACATGCATTTTGTATGATCGCTCTTATTTTTGCGAAAATGATTTCATTTTGCAGATTATGCAAGGGGTATGTAAACTTTTGAACTTTTGTACTTGTGTGTATATATATATATATATATATATATATATATATACATATTTACAAGTACAATCATGCATGTTTTGTAAATCAACTAAATGTCAGTCTTAAAGAGGACCTATAATGCCCCTTTTCACAAGATGTAATATAAGTATCTGATTTCCTGTAAGGTTTCAGCTCAAAATACCCCACAGATCATTTATTATAGCTTATCAAATTTGCCTCTATTTGGGTGTGAGCAAAAATACGCCATTTTTGTGTGTCCCTTTAAATGCAAATGAGCTGCTGCTCCTAGACCCCTTTCCAGAAGAGGGCGGAGCTTTAACAGCTTGCACTTCGGTTGCTCAACAACAAAGCTGGAGAATCTCACGCAGCCAAAATGAGGATTGTAAGTAGCAGTGTTCATCCTTAAATTATTCAAACCGGAGTCGGACACTGATGGAGAGACTCAGGAAGAAGAATGAAACTGGACGTTTCTGAATGGTTAGTGGATAAATTTATGTAGTTGTTATGTAGTTGTTACTCATCGACTAGCATGTACTGTTATTAGGGCTAGGACAATACATCGATTCGCGATACAATGACTCTGGATTGATTCTGATATTTTCAATCTCGAATCGATTCTGAGCTTAGTTTTAACAGCAGATGGTGCTCTAGGCTAGTTTTTAACTGCACTCTCAAACGCTCATGAAGAAGAGTGCTAGACAGCGCTTGTGCGTTCGTCTAAGGGTGTGTCTCAATCAGCTCCCGAGCTCGTGAATCAGTATATCGTGTACACGAATTCAGGCACTGTTAAGGACAGTAAAGGACGCTGGCGCACTACACATTGGGACACTTATGACTCTATTTCCGGCGATGTGACAACGTCCTCATTGTACAACATCACTACTGGTATTTATGAACAACAGCAGAGCTGATATAGTTCAGATATTACTTGTAATGTTATTAAAAGTACATTATGATAAATTATTTGCTTGGTACATATACATGCAACATTTCAGCCGTAAATAAATTATAAATGTTAGCTAGATTATGTTCATTACCTGTCTAGCGATGTATGTTTATGCTAAAATATAATAAATTAATGGTTTGTATTTTAAAAACATCTATCGCGTATCATTATGTGTAGTGAGTTGGCTCACATGATTCAAGTTTCGTGCTTCAGAACTTCCATTAAGAGAGCATAGTGAGCATCGATGCTCCCTGGTTTTCACGGTGCATTGTGGGACTTTTTAGGGAGCGAACGTTTCAGTGCCCTGGAAGGATTCTGCAATTGAGACAGCCCTTAAAATGGCCGACTCCCTGATCAGTGCCCTGACTACTGAACTAGGGAGCTGATTGAGACACACCCTAAATCATATAAGTGGTAAATATAGTTGAACCTCAGCTCAGAATGCTTTTATGATGCAAGATTAATGTAAACACAGCCCACTGTGAACACCTTTGTAATTTGCTTCACGCTTTTCGAATTTTATAAATGATTATTTTAGGTTTAAGAGGTGTGTGTAAAGAAACCGGAAGCAAGCATAGTGTTTCTACAGCACAGTGCCATCTGCTTTTAAAAACTAAGCTTAGAATCGATTCGAGAGAGAATCGCGATATATCGGATATTGTATATCTCCAGCTGCTACAGTGAGTAAACAGAAATGGCGGACTGCTGCGGCTCTGTCAGGGTGATATCTATGCTAATAGGTCAGATTGTCACCAGTCATGGGCGGGGCTTCTCCCTCCTCTTACGTAAGAGTAGGAGAAAATCTGGAACCACATGTTTGGAGAGACTGATTTATGGGGATTATAAAAAAAAGGAGAGGGTGGATTTTTACCATTATAGGCTGGTTGTTAACACACACAGTGGACACACATCTCTGTTCAAAAGTTCTCTCTTATAAAAGTGAATTTTGCATAATAAATAATAATTAATGGAATAAATACAAATATTCAATTAATCTGTAATCTAATTTCACTCAGTATTTGTGTGTTATGTATTTATTTGGTCTAGAGACCTGCATGTCAACAATTTCTTAGTGAAATGCCAACATCAGACTCAAATTATGAGGATTAGTCAAATACCTTGCTGCACAAGTTGCAGCCTATGAATTGCAATTTAGTACAGTTCACTTAGAATGCTGCTTTACAAGGCAGCTGCCAATGTAGACAGCGAGGTCACTTTCTATAGGATTTGGAGCGAAGCCTGACACACGTCGGGGCAAAGCCCTCGTGTCCAGGCTGTGAAATCTTTTTGAAATTCAGGCTCACAGAAATGTTTGATTTTGTTCCATTTGTCTTTGACAGGCCCGTTCTGCAGCCGTCTGGCAGCACAAGCCAACTGATGTGTGGAAGAATAACTTTGTGAAAAGCTTTTCTCGTATAATTACAGCATGCTTAAAATGAGTGACATACACAGGCATATGACTGATGCGTGTCATTGTGTTTTCAATCTTTTCTATGCTTAAAAGAACAAATCGTTTCACAGCACAATAGTGTCAGCAGGGTGTGCGTTTCATTTTTTTATGAGAAATGATGGAGAAAGACGAAATGCATGGCAAATTGAAAAAGAATAAATATACATTAAATATGGCATATTAATATCACACACACACACACACATATATATACACTCACCAGGCACTTTATTAAGTGCACCTTGCTAGTAGCAGGTTGGACCCCTTTTGCCTTCAGAACTGCCTTAAAAAATGAAATTTCCATTTTTAAATAATGAAAATTCTGTCATTAATTACTCACCCTCATGTCGTTCCACAACCATTCATCTTCGGAACACAAATGAAGACATTTTTGATGAAACCCGAGAGGACCTTGAAAGTGGTGATTATATTGCTGTGTATGGATATACCTCTCGGATTTCATCCAAAATATCTTAATTTGTGTTCCGAAGGCAAACGAAGGTCTTACAGGTGTGAAACGACATGAAGGTGAGTAATTAATGACAGAATTTTCATTTTTGGGTAAACTAACCCTCTAATTCTTCATGGCATAGATTCAACAAGGTGATGGAAACATTCCTCAGAGAGTTGCTGCAAATTTGTCGGCTGAACATCCATGATGCGAATCTGCCATCCCACCACATCCCAAATGTGCTCTTTTGTATTGAGATCTGGTGACCGTAGAGGCCGTTTGAGTTTAGTGAACTCATTGTCATGTTCAGGAAACCAGTTTGAGATGATTTGAGCTTTGTGACATGATACATTAAGGTATGGACATGGTCAGCAGCAATACTCAGGTAGGCTGTGGCATTTAAATGATGCTCAAATGGTACTAAGGGGCTCAAAGTGTGCCAAGAAAATATCCTCCACACCATTACACCACCAACAGCCTGAACCTCTGAAACAAGGCAGGATGGATTCATGCTTTCATGTTGTTTACACCAAATTCTGACCCTACCATCTGAATGACGCAGCAGAAATCGAGACTCATCAGACCAAGCAACATTTTTTACAATCTTCTATTGTCCAATTTTGGTGAGTCCGTGTGAACTGTAGCCTCAGTTTGCTGTTCTTAGCTGACAGGAGTGGCACCGGTGTGTCTTCTGCATCTCATCTGCTTCAAGGTTCAACATGTTGTGCGTTCAGAGATGCTCTTCTGCAGACCTCGGTTAATGAGTGGTTATTTGAGTTACTGTCGCCCTTCTATCAGCTCAAACCAGTCTGGCCATTCTCCTCTGATGTCTGGCATCAACAAGGCATTTTTAAACACACAACTGCCACTCACTGGATATTTTCTCTTTTTTGAACATTTCTCTCTAAACCCTAGAAACGGTTATGAGTGAAAATCCCAGTAGATCAGCAGTTTCTGAAATACTCAGTTTGAATTTCAGGAGATCTTCTTGACCATGTCTACATGCGTAAATGCATTGAGTTGCTGCCATATGAGCATAACAAGCAGTCGAATATATATATATATATATATATATATATATTTCATAAGTTCATAGGTAATTTCCTCTGTGGAACACAAAAGAAGATATTTTGAAAAATGTTTCAGTGTTTTTTGCCTACACAATGAAAGTCAATTGGGTCCAATGTGAGTATGTTTGGTTTCACCATGCAATCATGTCCTGATTAATCAAATCAAATCCAGCCCTACATTTGTGTCTCATTGATTACCTTGTTTCACTCAGAAATGCCCCATTACTTAAGTAAAATAGATTGCAAATGCAGTTTTATTTTTTTTTTCTTTGGAACATTATGTACACATGCTGCACATGTCTTTCAAGAAGAAAATACTTCTGTCAAAAAAAGGGGGAAAACAAACAGCAAGATGTTTTGTGTGGGAAGAGCATTTCAAAGGCATCCAGCTGAGATGATTACGAGCCTCCAAAACTGAATATAGCAATATTCACACATTGTCTAGATGTTTTCTGTTAAAAAAAAAAAAAAAAAAAAAAATGCAATGGTCACTAGATAATACTGTACCTCAAAAATGGCAGACATGTAAGTAGTTTTTCTCATGTGACTTACAAAATAGCACAAAAAATTAAGCAGCTTCTGATCTCCCATGATGCTGTGGTCTGGCAGAGTTCCTCAGAAATATCTCCCTGAGGATAATCACAGTCAGAGCTTACCGTCTGGATCCAAGTTTTAGTCACATGTGGCTTAGGGTTCATGTTTATTAAAGGCCTGAATTCATATGGGAGTGATTGAGTCCATTTTCACAACAAATACGAGATTCCACGTTATTAACCTCTTGGAGGATTTCACTAGAGGAGGTTAATAGCCAATGGAAAGTTAATAGTTCTAAATGAATGCTGTGTTTATCACTTACAATGTGTGACGTGATCACAAACACATGCAAACACTGACTAACAGCATGAAGAGGAGGACTGGTGCAGCCTGATTTATACCATACAAAAGGTACAGTAGGATTTTTAAAAATGTTTTTGAAAGAAGTCTCACCAAGGCCAAATTTATTTGATCAAAAATACAGTAAAAACATTAATATTATGAAATAACATGACAATTTAAACTGTTTTCTGTTTGAATATATTTAAAATGTAATTTATCCTTGTGATGTCAAAGCTGAATTTTCAGCATCATTACTCCAGTCTTCAGTGTCACATGATCCTTCAGAAATCATTCTAATATGCTGATTTGCTGCTCAAAAAACATTTCTTATTATTATTATCAATGTTGAAAACAGTTGTGCTGCTTCATATTTTTATGGAAACAGTGATACATTTTTTTCAGGATACTTTGATGAATAGAAAGCTCGAAAGAACAACATTTATTTGAAATCTTTTGCAACATTATAAATGTCATTACTGTCAATTTCGATCAATTTAATGTATCTTGCTATATATATTGAAAGACATTAATACTTTTATTAATGTCTCATTGTTCAACAGTTTGGGGTCAGTAATATATATAGTAATAAGTCAGTAATATATATAGCAATAAGTTGGCAAAACGTAGTTACACCAAAATTTTTAAGTTAAGAAATTCGGTAACACTTTAGTATAGGGAACATGTATTCACTATTAACTACGACTTTTCCCACAATAAACTCCTAATTTACTACTTTTTTAATTAATAGTTAGTAAGGTAGTTGTTAGGTTTAGGTATTGGGTAGGATTAAGAATGTAGAATAAGGTCATGCAGAGTAAGGCATTAATATATGCTTAATAAGTACTAATAAACAGCTAATATTCTTGTAATACGCATGCTAATAAGCAACTAGTTAAAAAACCCTAAAATGAAGTGTTACCAGAAATTCAAAGTTTAAATCATGTCACAGTCACTATGATGGCCTTGAGTGGCTTATTGCTGTAACAGACTCCATATGTACAGATGCTTCCTCAGATGTTTATCCGTTTGTATGTCTACACGTTCACCACCTAATATCTGAATTGATAAAAGCACTCACTAAACCATGCAGCATGTCTTGCGGTTGTCATGGTTACGCTGCACTCAAATGCACGAGTCACATGATAAGCGGCACAGCACAGCTCAAGTCTGTTTCGTGGTTATGATTGTGAGAAACACTGTCCAAAAAAACAGTGTTATGTACAGTGTTGCCGGGAAGAGTTTGGAGTCAAGTGGGCGTTCTGCGTGTACCCTGTCATTTCCTGATGATGCTTAGGAGAGAGAGATTCAGGGGGAGGTGAGAGAGAGAGAAAATTGCTCAATTGGAAAATACATTGACGATGCAATGCACAATAAAATCCGAAAGCCTGTTTTGTTGGGTAAGCCAGCTTGTCACTATTCAGGTAAAGTCTGTCTATAGTCTGTCAGGAGCAAAATGCATGTAACCCTGCACAGATTGTCTTCTGAGACATTATGCATTATTTATGTACAGTACCATGACAAGCTCCTTCCAGGATATGACCCAACTGACACCTCAGGTCTCCTTTCGTTTAATCCCACATTTCCCTGGAGTTCTGTAAACTGCATCCATTCAGCTGAAATAACAGAACAATATCACTGGTTGCATGTTAAAATTTATTTAAATGTAGAAAGTGAAGTCTATATTTTAAATGTAAATGTTTTAGATGCTGCAACTGCTCACCTTTTTCGATTAATTTTTCAACTTTTTAACACCATTTTGCAGTTTAATTTAATATTCCAGTGGTGTGACAGATTCATTTTTAAAACAACAAATATTTCATGTACTCTTTCAATACAAGCTCATAAGTTCATGGAGAAAAAAAGATTTAACTTTTAGTTTTAGATTGATTATGACATGTTACACTGTAGGATGTTCAAATTATTATTTTGATATCCTGCTATTGCAATTTTCATATCTACAAATTAGTAAACCTATAACCTTTAATGCTAAAAATCCTTCGTTCTATGTGAGGCATCAGACTGCAATGTTTCTGCATAAACATTAATGGAAGATGCTAAAACTCTCTTTTAAACGTTATTACTTGTGATTCACTGTAAAAAACAAAAAAAAATCATGATTTGTTATCACAACATTTATCTTTTATCAAATCAACTTACAAATAATTTATGTAGTTCTGCTGATTAAACCAATCGCCTTCATTATATTAACTCAAATTTTTAATTTCACTGAACTAAATTTCACTGAATTTTAAGGCAACCCAATTACAAATATACACTGAACAAAATTATACGCAACACTTTTGTTTTTGCCCACATTTTTCATGAGCTGAACTCAAAGATCTAAGACTTTTTCTATGTACACAAAAGGCCTATTTCTCTCAAATATTGTTCACAAATCTGTCTAAATCTGTGTTAGTGAGCACTTCTCCTTTGCCGAGATAATCCATCCACCTCACAGGTGTGGCATATCAAGATGCTGATTAGACAGCATGATTATTGCACAGGTGTGCCTTAGGCTGGCAACAATAAAAGGCCACTCTAAAATGTGCGGGGGGGGGGGGGGGGGGGGACCATGCACAGGTGTGATTTCCTGCTCAATAAACATTTCTGATTATTATCAATGTTGATAACAGTTGAACTGCTTCATAATTTTGTGGAAACCATGATAAAAAAAATTTTTTATGGCTTTGTTTCTTTCCTGAAACACAAAAGAAAAAAAATTGCAGAACCATAAAATTAGTTCATACTACTTGTGCACTATATGTTGCAAATCTTCCCCTTCACCACAGCTTACAAATCTCATTCGTGCTTTTGCATTTTCACACCTTGCACCTCAAGATGCATTACACTTGTTTTTACATCAGTGATGTCAAACGACATTGATTCTAACATGTTTCAAGCCCAGTTTTAAATAACAACTTAAATAACTTAATGTTTCTTGCTCACAAAACACTACTTTATGACTTCAGAAGATTTGTAATATAGCACAACAGGAGTATGGACACTACTTTTACACTGCTTTTCTTTGAATAAATTAAATGCTATTACTGTACACCTATTTCAATCAGCAAGATCTTTTCCTGCATCTGGGATCCTGCATGTTTATAGTTAGAAACATCACACTAATTGCAAATACACATGCATTCCAGCCTCATTCTGTCAGCCAATATTGTCATCAAACTCTGATATTTGTAATTTCAGAGAAATCATCTGTTTCAAGTGTGCAGGCAAGGTAGGAACAAGAAGCCATTATCTACAGACAAAATACGGATTCATGTGGGTTTTCACATCCAGTTGTCAACACTTCGCTGTTCTTCGGGCATCATTTGACCAAAATAAGTTTTACCTGCCCTCTGTGTCTCAGCAACAGATCACAAAGGTCTCATGGTTACAATTTCCATGGTAACTATGACCAGGTCATCTATTCATCAGATGAAAACCCCCCAAAGAGCTTCATGCTGATCATAACGAACCTGAGACTCTCCAGCACAGACAGTTCATGAGTTTATGATCCACTATTATAACAAATAAATACTCATATCTAGTTTGCTATTATGTACATAAACACACACATATGTGTGTGTTCATGTTTCAAATATTCCAATATAAAATTACTTTTATATTACTTCAATATCTGTGTTCATTAATTATGAAACTAGTTCAATTTAGTTACAAGAAGCTCTACAGAAGACAATAGACTCGTTATTTAGCTCAAGTCAGTTCAGGGTTGATTCAATTCAGTTAATTTACAATGTTGATGTTACAAAATTGATCAATTATCAAATTCAATTCAGCTATTAAGAAGCTCGACAGAAGACAATAGTATCATCATCCACCTCAATTCAGTTCAAGTTTAGTTCTCATCAGTGTGAGTGCAGTCAAATCAAGTGCACTCCCTCAGATGAACTATATATTAATGTAGGGAATAGTGAATGAGGGTATTTCTGACACAGATAAGTGTCTTATAAACCATAAATAGTAATTGTGATGCTTACCGTAGCACTTTTTACTGAAGAATAGGTTGTCTGTAAAGCCACTGCTGGGCTCCGGCTGGGAATCTAACAGGACAGAGAGTGCATGTTCTCACGCAGACAGGTGTGTTTTGGATGAAGGGTCATTGAATCTCTTCACACTTTTCCGGTGTGAAGGGTCCTTACATAGATCGCACCCTCACAGCAGGAGGACGACTCCCGCTGCTCTCTGCCAGTCATCACTACTGTATGTCTGAATCTGACCGCTAAGGACAAAAGAGTTTATATAGTGGAACAGAAGAACTCTCAGCGGAGAGAACAGCATGTCCTCTTTCCTGTTGATTTTTTTCAGTGATATTTCCATTTTGTTTGACACGTCACTCACAGCTCTGTGAACAATATGTTTCAAGTTTTTCAGCTGCAGATCTCTTTTTGAACTTTCTTTTTTTGGGTGTTTTTTGCTATGGAAAGTTCACTGTTGCTTTTTTCCCATGGTTATTTTGGGTCACATCTTCTGACGTGACGTGTGCAACACCTTACACTCTTAGAAGAAAAGGTTCTATATAGAACCTTATCTGTTGGGTGCTTCATATATAGAACCTTTATTGTCATAGCATCATTTTATAGATTTCATTTTAATTAAATAATTAGGGACCCTATTGGATTTCCTCCGTTTATTATTATTATTATTATTATTCTTTTCCAAACATTATCACATTTTTGAGGGCCTAAACATGCTCGAAAACTCACGAAACTTTGCACACGTGTCAGGACTGGCGAAAATTGACATCTGATATAGGTTTCAGAAATGGGTGGGGCAAAATGGCTCGATAGCGCCACCTATAAAATTTCAACAGTGTGCGTCTCGGGCTACGCTCGACGTACATTTACGAAATTCGGTACCGCCCCATTACCTACAAAAAGTCTCTTGGAGCTAAGTCCTAAACGCAACAGGAAGTCAGCTATTTTGAATTTCCTGATTTTTGTGCAATTTTTGCCATTTTCAGGCCCTAACGAACTCCTCCTACACTTTTAATCCGATCATCTTCAAATTTGGTTTGTATAATCATAAGGCTTGTGCGACGCTAAATTGCTAAGATCTTGAGTTTTCGTAAAAGGGCGTGTCCCTGGAGGCCAGGAAGTTGCTGTAACTAAGGCAAACAATGTCCGATCTGCTTCACACACTTGATAAAAGTCCTGTCCTGAACACATGTCCATGCCCATATTCAGTTATAGTCATAGCGCCACCTGCTGGCAACAGGAAGTGACATGTTTAACACTGTTATGGACAGCATATTACAATGTGCCAGCAAGTTCTAAACAGGCTAGCAACATGCTAGAAAAATGTTAGAAAACAAAAATGTTAGCGTTCGGTTTTACAATGGGGACAATCGCAGAAGGATGAACAAATAATGTTTGTGGTCGTCACATTAAAAATAACATTTGAAGTGCTGGGGGAAAAATGCGTGTGCGTGTCTAATTACAGACACAGCGTTTTTAAACGGTCCCAGTAGCTTCGTCTTTACTGCAATCAATAAAACTGGTTTAACTGGAAAATTAGGTAAATGTGATAAGTGCATTAAAATATGAATACAACATTAAAAAGTCAACCATTGATGGTTTTGTGTCGATGTACAGCGACTACAGAATGAACAGCTAACAGTTCACCGGAAATGCCCAAGCTGGCTTAACGACAACCAGGAAGTAACCGTGCATATAGTCCATTGAACCTTTTTTCTAAGAGTGATCATGGTGGCAAGTTTTGCACAGGCAAAAAACACATTTTATTTATTAAATGTAAAAATCTAGTTTGTTTCTAACATCTCATGAGAAGATGGCATGTAATGTTTAGTTACAGCCTTTATTTTTTATTTATTTTTTTTGTAAAACACATATGATTACTTTTAAAGTGTGTTGCTTCATGAACAATCAAGGAAAACCCACAATCAAATTATGAAGCAGAAAATGACAAAATAGATTATTAATATAAAAATAAATAAATTATTATTTATGTGTTCTGTCCACATATTATAATTAAATAAATATTAGAAGATATCTATACAATTTTCAAAATATTAAAAATAAATAAAATTAAGTAAATAATTGTTAATATAAAATATATCAACAGAGTTAAGGTCTCGCTGAATTTCTTTATGTACATAAGGTATCTAGTTTGATATTATGTACATAATTGTTACCATGCTGTCATTTTACGCCGGACTGCTTCACAAACGAGTGTCAATTCAGCACTGGGTTTGCACAAAAAGATTAACATGACGGCACATGCTAGTCGATGAGTTGAATCAACTCCACAGCAACTACATAAATTTATCCACTAACCATTCAGAAACGTCCAGTTTCATTTTAAAAGTTGTAACTTCTTCCTGAGTCTCTCCATCAGTGTCCGACTCCAGTTTGAACAATGTAAGGCTGAACACCGTCACTGAAAATCCTTATTTTGGCTGCGTGAGATTCTCCAGCTTTGTTGTTGTTGAGCAACTGAAGTGTGAGCAGTTAAAGCTCCGCCCTCTTCTGGAAAGAGGGCCGGGAGCAGCAACTCATTTGCATTTAAAGGGACACACAAAACAGAGTGTTTTTGTTCAAACCCAAATGCAAATTTGTCAAGCTATAATAAATGATGGGCTATTTTGAGCTAAAACTTCACAGACACATTCTGGGGACACCAGAGACTTGTATTACATCTTGTGAAAAGGGGCATTATAGGTCCCCTTTAACAGCAGAATTTGAATTTGTCTCATATTTGATGAAGTTTGCATCTGTTAGTTTTCCTGTTTATTACTGTGAAGCTGTTTTGAAACCATCTGACTTCTGGGTTTCATTTTAAATGAGCTACTTATCAATATGACCCACTTTACATGGTTTCAGTCAGGATTGTAAGATCCAACCGCATCTTTTCTATTCCAGTCTTCAGCTCAGATCAAGAAGGAAACTCTTTGATAAAGTACAGCCACTTTGTAAGTTTGTAAGCACCTGTATTCACAATCAAACACAAAACAATGCAATGTCAAACAGCAGCATGCAATATCTGACGCATCAAAGCATATTAAAAACTGCCGACAATGTTCAGAGAAAGTAAAACGGCTTTTCCTTTTAAGTCAGTATGTCAGACAAATTAAATGATTATAATGTGTGCTGCATCTGCAAGGTCTAAATCCCAGTAATTAGCAGGGTTAATGTCTACGGTAATTTCTCAATTAGATATTTTAACTCTACTCAGAGCAGGTGGGGAGTGCCGCACCTGTTCCACTAACTGAATGTAGGAGTGCAGAGGCGAGATGTCAAAGTTAGAGTCATTAAAATGTTCAGAATGGAAGCACTCACTACATGGTAAAAAAAAATAGTATTATAAATATTATGTGAAGCGGTGTGCAACATGTAGCATTATATACGGTATATGCTACATTGTTGTTACATTACCTCTTTATGTGCATAATTTAAGTAATTCTAATACACCTTAGAATATACTGCCTCAAAGCTAGTTGCTCGACTGGCACATTCAGAATTATGCAAACTGGCTGGATGCTTCCGTCTTGCAAACTGGCATTCAGTTCCAGAAACATTTGAGTCAGTCACTTGAGCTGTAAATGTCATGTAACTGTTAACTCTTGCAGCAGACAGGGAAAAACATCTATGTTGTAGATTGTGGCAAGAAATGCGGGGCCAAGAGCCGTGGGAACGGAGCGAGCCAGTGGCACGAGTTTTTTATGTTTGTCATTAAAGTTACATTTAACGTTCGCTGGGTCTCGCCTCCTTCTTCCCCCAGTCTTTAACACTGTTACATAGTAATACATATATATATATATCAGTCACTGGAAGATAGAATACATTTTTTGCAAATTATGTGTTCGCCATTGTTACGACCCATGGATCAAAGGGACGCAATAAAAATGGGACACACAAGGAAGCCGAAATCAATGCAAAAGTTTATTAACAAAAAGAATAATCTATACAAAAAGTATATGAAATGTAGCAGTCAGAAGTCAGTAATGTAATGCTAAATGAATGCAAATGAAAAGTTTCCCAGGGGAAAGCAAAAGTTTTGCGAGCGAACACAAAGTTTCTTCGAAAAACTTTTGCGAGAGAAAGCAAAAGCATTGAAATATATTTTTTCCTCCCATCTCATATTTTTTCCATCAACATTTACCTTTAAGGGCTCTGTACTTTTCAACGTCCACTGAACCATCTGAAAAATTAGCAATTAAAGTAGTAGCATTTAAAAAACATTACGTCCAACTAAAATGTTTGAGAAGAACTTTCCATGAATGATATATAAATAACATTTTTGTTCTAATGTTTGACAATGTTATTAAAGAACAGAAAACTTTGAACAAACATTCTATAGAGTTCAACAGTCGGGTTCCTAAAGTAAAAACTTCATTAATTTTCTCCACAGGGAAATTGATTTTTAACAATAACTTTTAAAGACAGACCTACTGTGAGCACGAGGTTGTTAATCGATAGCATTTGCTTCTGTTGAATCCTCATTATTTCAACTTAGTTTTAAAATAATCATGTTTAACAGTGGAATTCGTGGTAAAAAACTAAATTACCCATGATGCTGTACAGAAAATTCCACCAATCAGAGAGTCGAAACAAGCAAAACGCACCATAAGATCGATTTAGCCCTGCCCACATTTCCAAGAAGCACTGCGAATGACGTAATCGAGTCGGTCTCCCTACACTCAAAATATTTCAATATTTCAATATATAAGCATATTTTACAATAAACTTAAACTATATATATATATATATTTATATATAAAATTAACATTTTTAAATGCATAGTTTTATATTTCGCCATCATTTTTAATTTGATTATGCTGTTCGCAATGCTTCATGGGATTGTGTTTTTTTCCCTCACTAAAGCCATTAAGTACACTATTGTGCCTTTTTATTTTTGTCCGATTTTCAAATACTTTTTTTTTCTTCAAATCAAAGTTTGTATTGTTGTGATTCACCTCGTAGCTGATTGGTTTGGTGCATGGCTTATAAAGCTTTAACAAAGACTTTTTTGAAATCCCTATGGTTGCCAGGGTGTTCTGAGTTGGTCTTTTTTGAAATCCATATGGGAAAAATAAATACTCCCGGAACCAATGCCACTGAAAAAGTGGACAGGCAGTGTTGCAGTCCGTTAACAATACTGGAAGAATTGTTGTTTATAACTTTGAGAGAACCTTGCCAGAATATTAGCCAAAGTTCTAAGAATGTTCCCTGTTAGCTGTTTTAGAAAATAAGATGCTGTATAATACGGCTTGTGTTAACTCTTAATTATGAGACATATCAAGCAAAGATCTCTGTGATGTTCTTCTAATCAAGTGTTCTCCTTCCTACATTCAATTAGCTGTTGAACGCAGGCTGTTGATCAAGATTGGCTTTATGATTGCCACTAAATTAAAGGTGCCGATGTTTATTTGGATGCCCAGTTGTATATGTAATAAGGAGGTAGACAGGTATGTTCGAAGCAGCAGCTCTGTTAAAGCATGCTGCATGGTTGATGCTCGGCTGTCTAATGGAAGTCAATGACTCGCATTAGAAAGGTTCCAGAACAGACGGAGTATCCATGGAAACCTGCGCTGGAGAGCATGTCCGTCCCAGTGCCTGCAGCGATATATTGTAATTACAGAGCCATTTATTCTTTGCTTGGGAAAAAAAAAAACCTCTCAGAGATGGTCGTAATCACGGCCGTCTGAAGGATCTGCATGTAAGTACACCAGCCTACGCATGACCTGATTACAATCCCAACTAAATCAAGTCCTTCTAGCCTGTGAGAACATCTCGTCTGTGAAGTGACACATGATATCATGTGTACTGTCATGCCGACGTGTCAGAATAACCTGCTACATGGCAGTACACGCAATAGGCCACAACCTCTGTGTGCAAGCAAATCTAATTTATCGCTTTGTCTTTGGCCATGAACACTCACAGTCTCTCTCTGTTATAGTATATTTTATGTGTCAAACCTCTTCGAGTGCACCAAACAAATCATACTAATCAATACCAATACTCCATTGAAACAATATCACATAAATTGATTTTTATATATCGCTAGGCTTGTTATGCAGTTGCTAGGGTGCTCTGTTGTTCCGAGCGGTTTTTAGAGTGTTGAGGTTGTTACTGTATTCTAAATTCCAGAGTGTTGTCATGTGGTTTCTAAGGTGTTATTAGAGTGCTGCTATGGCGTTCTGTTGCCAAGGATATGTTTTTAACACATTGCTATGCTGTTGCTAGGGTTTCTCTGGTTGCCAGGGTGTTGTCATGTGGTTGCTAAGGTGTTCTGTGTGGGTCTTAACACTTTGCTATTCTGTTTCTAGAATGTTCTGGGTGCCAGGATGTTGTCATGTGGTTGCTAAGGTGTTCTGTGTGGGTTTTTAACACTTTGCTATTCTGTTTCTAGGGTGTTCTGGATGCCAGGGTGTTGTCAAGTGGTTGCTAAGGTGTTTTGAGGGGGATTTAACACATAGCTATGCTGTTGCTAGGGTGTTCTGGATGCCAGGGTGTTGTCATGTGGTTGCTAAGGTGTTCTGAGGGGGTTTTAACACATAGCTATGCTGTTGCTAGGGTGTTTCTGGTTGCCGGGGTGTTGTCATGTGATTGCTAAGGTGTTCTGGGTGGGTCTTAACACTTTGCTATTCTGTTTCTAGAGTGTTCTGGGTGCCAGGATGTTGTCATGTGGTTGCTAAGGTGTTCTGTGTGGGTTTTTAACACTTTGCTATTCTGTTTCTAGGGTGTTCTGGATGCCAGGGTGTTGTCAAGTGGTTGCTAAGGTGTTCTGAGGGGGATTTAACACATAGCTATGCTGTTGCTAGGGTGTTTCTGGTTGCCGGGGTGTTGTCATGTGATTGCTAAGGTGTTCTGGGTGGGTCTTAACACTTTGCTATTCTGTTTCTAGAGTGTTCTGGTTGCCAGGGTGTTGTCATGTGGTTGCTAAGGTGTTCTGGGTGGGTCTTAACACATTGCTATGCTGTTGCTAGGGTTTCTCTGGTTGCCAGGGTGTTGTCATGTGGTTGCTAAGGTGTTCTGTGTGGGTTTTTAACACTTTGCTATTCTGTTTCTAGGGTGTTCTGGATGCCAGGGTGTTGTCAAGTGGTTGCTAAGGTGTTCTGAGGGGGATTTAACACATAGCTATGCTGTTGCTAGGGTGTTTCTGGTTGCCGGGGTGTTGTCATGTGATTGCTAAGGTGTTCTGGGTGGGTCTTAACACTTTGCTATTCTGTTTCTAGAGTGTTCTGGTTGCCAGGGTGTTGTCATGTGGTTGCTAAGGTGTTCTGGGTGGGTCTTAACACATTGCTATGCTGTTGCTAGGGTTTCTCTGGTTGCCAGGGTGTTGTCATGTGGTTGCTAAGGTGTTCTGTGTGGGTTTTTAACACTTTGCTATTCTGTTTCTAGGGTGTTCTGGATGCCAGGGTGTTGTCAAGTGGTTGCTAAGGTGTTCTGAGGGGGATTTAACACATAGCTATGCTGTTGCTAGGGTGTTCTGGATGCCAGGGTGTTGTCATGTGGTTGCTAAGGTGTTCTGAGGGGGTTTTAACACATAGCTATGCTGTTGCTAGGGTGTTTCTGGTTGCCGGGGTGTTGTCATGTGATTGCTAAGGTGTTCTGGGTGGGTCTTAACACTTTGCTATTCTGTTTCTAGAGTGTTCTGGTTGCCAGGGTGTTGTCATGTGGTTGCTAAGGTGTTCTGGGTGGGTTTTTAACACTTTGCTATTCTGTTTCTAGGGTGTTCTGGATGCCAGGGTGTTGTCAAGTGGTTGCTAAGGTGTTCTGAGGGGGATTTAACACATAGCTATGCTGTTGCTAGGGTGTTCTGGATGCCAGGGTGTTGTCATGTGGTTGCTAAGGTGTTCTGAGGGGGTTTTAACACATAGCTATGCTGTTGCTAGGGTGTTTCTGGTTGCCGGGGTGTTGTCATGTGATTGCTAAGGTGTTCTGGGTGGGTCTTAACACTTTGCTATTCTGTTTCTAGGGTGTTCTGGATGCCAGGATGTTGTCATGTGGTTGCTAAGGTGTTCTGAGGGGGTTTTAACACATAGCTATTCTGTTGCTAGGGTGTTCTGGATGCCAGGGTGTTGTCATGTGGTTGCTAAGGTGTTCTGAGAGGTTTTTTTTAACACATAGCTATGCTGTTGCTAGGGTGTTCTGGATGCCAGGGTGTTGTCATTTGGATCCTAAGGTGTTCTGTGTGGGTTTTAACACATAGCTATGCTGTTGCTAGGGTGTTTCTGGTTGCCGGGGTGTTGTCATGTGGTTGCTAAGGTGTTCTGAGTGGGTCTTAACACTTTGCTATTCTGTTTCTAAGGTGTTCTGCTAGGAGATGCTAATGCTTATAGTATTATTCAAAGAATGCACCACTAACTATTATTATCAATATTATTTCAATGTTAATATTTCTATTCATGCTGTTGGCTGCCTGCTACTGCAACATAGATGGACTACAAGGGCTGTCTCTCAAACATATTCAGATATTTTATTGAGAGGTTTTGAGCTATAGCACGTTGTCATGGAAACAACAGATAAAAAGGCTATCAATTGGAAAGCTAAATGAGCCGAGAATGGAAAAAAAGGAAAAAGAGAAGTGCAAAAAAATGAATCAATCAATTAATGATTTAATATTTTCTAACATTTTAACAGGAGACAATCAAATATTTAACTACGTCTTATTCAACTGAGACTTGTAACATGGATCATTTTGGTTATTTAAGTCTGTTTTTCCACTGCCAAACCACCGGAAGGTTTCTGAAGAGTGAACGTGAAGATGTTTCTCCTCACGAGGTCTGTCCATTTATCCATTATTAGACCAGAAATATGACATCTCAGAAAAACCTGTTCAAACTCCGGAAGACTCTGCAAGAAACATGATGGATTACAGGAATGGGACTTGATAAAAAAAAAAAAAAAAAACCTGACCACAAAATCCACTTCGAAACCTTTTTAGTTAAAGGGTTCACCCGAAAAAATTCTGTCATTAATTACTCACCCTCATGTTGTTCCAAACCCGTGAGACTTTCTTTTATCTTCAGAACACACTTCAGAATCTTTTTGACCACCATTGACAGACCACGCAACTAGCACTTTGACGCATAAAAAAGTTCACAAAGAGATTGTAAAACTAATCCATTTGAATTGAGCAGTTTTGTCCAAATTTTCTGAAGAGACTCGATCACTTTATATGATGAACAGATTGAATTTAGGCACTTATTCACATATAAACATTCATCAACGCACACATCAGTTATGGTAAACGGAAGCTCAAGCACGTTTGCTAGACGTGCGAGAACCAATGAGGTTCATTCTCGTGTTACGCATCACATTTGAGCTTCTGCAAGTGCTTTGTTCTCACTTTATGTTCGCTGATGAATGTTTATATGTGAATAAAAGCCTAAATTAAATCACTTCATCATATAAAATGATTGAGCCTCTTCAGAAAATTTGGACTAAACCGCTCAATTCATTAGTTTTACGATCTCTTTATGAAGTTTTGACGTGTTTTTTTTTTTTTTTTTAAAGCTTATTTGATATGCAAGAATTGGTAAAGAACGAGAAGAAACTGAAAAATAGGGAATAGTAGAGAAGTACGCAAAATTAGATGTAACGCAGAGCGCTGAAATGAACAAGGTCTCGGTTGCTACCTGAACCAGACAGGCGGAAGTTTGTGATGAAAGGCCTCTGAGGAATAAAGAAACCGTTTTGATTAAACTGTGCTTGACACCAACTAATACTGGGAGAAACAGGACACAAACGCATGTTATTCTTCAGCTCTCTCTCTCTCTTTTTCTCTCTCTCTCTCTCTCTCTCTCTCACACACACACACATACTTTGATATTGATTAGCAACACTGGCATATTAGCAGGAGAGAATCTGAATAAGTGTACTGACAGTGCTCAGGAGAATAAAAGCGTTCTGTGGTTGTTCATTATGCTAATAAAATTCATACACTGGAACATAAACAGATTCTAGAGGCCACGAGTCACTGTGGCCCTTATTTACATTTTATGAATTATGCCTATTGCTCATCACCCGTTCTGTTGCAGAGGTTATTAATAACATTTTTGTAATGCTTGAAGGAAATCATGATGCATGACACTGGAGCTTTAACAATATACTATATTTTCTGAAGAAAATTAGTGCTGTTTATTAGTGTATTTAGTCCACTTTTAAGTGCAACACAAAATACATAAAGCTAAATATGAATATGGTGGGTAATTTAATCGTCCAAAACAAGTTAAATATAATTATTATACAGAAACAATACGAAATGCATGTTTCGCATGCATTTGACTGTTTTTATGAATGCAGTTCTAAGAATCAGATATAATAAATCAAATCAGTGCCGTTCATGGGTGATTTGTAACACATGATTGTAATGTGTGAGGCTGCCCCCTAGTGCTCAGCTCCACAAATGCAGCACATCAGCCACAGCCTGACTAATAAAACGTTTCAGTTTAGACGTCAAGAGAAGTAAAAAATATTCTTCGCCAAACCACTCTGGTCAATTAAACATTAAAAGCAAAATGATTCAGCCAATATATAGGCCTGTATATCTCAAAACAGCAATTGTAAATGAAGCAATTTTCAAGAAATGTTGCGGATCGAAAACAGCATTCATTCCTAAATACAAATCGTGCACTTTTAACTTAAGTTTATGGGTTTCAACATGGGTAATCATGATTTTTGCTAGAGCTTAACTTGTATTTAACCCAAAAATACCTTTTTATCTTCCTACCCTATCATTCATATGTCAGATATACACTAGGCCTACCAGTCAAAAGTTAAGTTAATCTTAATAATTAAGATTTTTAAATATCTTATGCTCTCTAAGGCTGTATTTAGGCCTGTTTGATCAAAAACAAAACAAAAAAAAAGTAATATTGTGAAATATTATTACAATTTAAAATAACTGTTTTGTACTGTAATATATTTTAAAATGTAATATTTTTTTCCTGTGATCAAAGCTGAATTTTCAGCATCATTACTCCAGATTTCAGTGTCACATGATCCTTCAGAAATCATTCTAAAATGCTCTTTCCAAAAACATCCATTCCGAAAATTTGACCTTTAATGTAGGTGTTTCACACATTTTCATCCCATCCCTGTACTGGACACATGTGAGGAGAGCAAGCAAAGATTTATAGCACCCTTAACAGAGCCTGATATGAAATGGACACTTCAATCAGCCAGCGAGGGCTCAAGAATCCCATCCACTTCCTTAAGAGGCTGTTACGCTCAATATAGGATGGATATGACTGGAAACGCATTAGCTAACTCGGAATAGCATAGCACAACACTGTAGTACGCATACAATGTCTGCAGTGTATAACTAGGCCTAGAGAACACTGCATGGAATACTATATCCCATAATGCACTGTGCTCTGCCTGCTACTTTTGGTGTAAATCTTTCTTGACTCTTTAATGCTATGTTGTCATATGATCCCACCGTGCTGCGATTTGTGCGAACAGTGATTCACTCATGAATAAATATTACATACTACTAAACACTGCAGAAGTAGTACGAGTAGTATAGTAGAAAAATATTCTGATCACAGCCACTGATTCAGGTTAACTTGTTAAAGGTCGGCTCTTAAATGATCACATCTGTTTCCCCAAATTCTGTAGTTGCTTTGGTGTGTGTGTGTGTGAGAGAGCGAGATAGTACACACACATTGATATTCAACTCAGATTTTTCTACACCCCTCCCCCAGCTCTCCCTCTCTCTCTCTCTCTCTCTCTGCCTGTATGTGTGTAAATCTCTGATCATTGCAGGCCGGTCACAGGATGTGATCTGATTTACAATGGGTTCATTAACCTTGGGAAATGGTCTGGACTCTGCAGCACAAACACGCTGTGTTCAGATGGACTCCACGGTGAGATCAACGGCGCTCGCCCTCTGCAGCGCTGCCGTAACCACGGGCAACCGGCATCTGAGCATGACTGGATGCAGCCCTGGCAGGGAATAATCAATATCCTTAGTGGACACATGCATAGAGACTGAGCTAATCACAGTGGAGAACATACAAATATTCCTGGAGCAGATGGCAATGCCATCAGAGTGCATTATTTACACACTATTTAAAGAGGCTTATGTGTTTTGATCTAAAACAAGCATTATACACTGTCATACAGTGTTAACTAAAATTAAAAGCTATTAAAAAGTTTTTAATTGAAATAAAGCTGAATTAAAATAAAATATAATTTATTAAATACTTATAACCTTTAATAATTTTACCTTAATATGTATAATACTATTAAACTATAAATTTATATAAATATTAGATGAAAAACAATGCTCAAAGGTCAATGCAAAGGGAGGTATTTTCTTTTACAGAAATCGCTGTTTAAGCACTAAAACAAGCTGGTAGGGACTACATGAGTTTCTTCCCTGGCTGGTGACATCACAAACCCCAAAATTTACATAAACCCCGCCCCCGAGAACACGCAACAAACGGGGTGAGGCCATGTTGGGCTGCTTTAGAGAAGAGGAAGAGTTGTTGTAGTAGAGTGTTGTTACCATGCCGTCATTTAACGCCGGACTGCTTCACAAACGAGAGTCAATTCAACGCTGGATTTGCACAAAAGATTAACATGACGGCACATGCTAGTCGATGAGTTGAATCAACTCCACAGCAACTACATATATTCATCCACTAATCATTCAGAAACGTCCAGTTTCATTCTAAAAGTTGTAACTTCTTCCTGAGTCTCTCCATCAGTGTCCGACTCCAGTTTGAACAATGTAAGGCTGAACACCGTCACTGACAATCCTCATTTTGGCTGCGTGAGATTCTCCAGCTTTGTTGTTGTTGAGCAACTGAAGCGTGAGCTGTTAAAGCCCCGCCCTCTTCTGGAAAGGGGGCCGGGAGCAGCAGCTCATTTGCATTTAAATTTATTCATTTGATTATAATTCATTTTAAGGATCTGCGGCCACCCGGAGGCATACAAACCTTTAATTGTATATGCTTTACTGTAAAAGAGGGTTGTTGTTTTTTTTGTTTTTTTGTGAACAGGGAGACTAATTTGTATGGAAATCGACAGCATGTCTTTGAACAGTTGTATACATGTAGATATACAGTGATTGGTTGGGTTGGTTTAAGAAAAAATTCAAAGGAGAGTCACACCATTAGGTAGTTTTAATTCAACAGCTCCATATCAAACTAGCTTTAATATAACATTGCTATTATTTCACAGCTCTTTACAGTAACTGTACATAAAAAATGACTGCTTGTCACTCTGATATGCTTACAGTACTCTGATCAAGCTGCGTCATCAGCCTTTGAAACACATTCAGAAAGTGCAACAGTTTCAATGCTTCTTATTAAAGTATCAATGCTTCTTATTAAAATGTAGTTATTACAAAAAATGTCATTTACAATATCCACCATCTTTAGGCTGGAGTTATTGCACTGTGTGGCTCCCAAAAAAAAGAAAATTGTATTTATGCAAAAAAACAACAAAAAAAAACAGTCACTGAGTTATTGCTTATACATTTTTGCCTGGCGTCAGCTGAAAGAAAATACATTTTTTGGTTGATAATAAACAAGTCTGCCAGGAAATGGAGTTGCTTCTTATTTCTGTGTACTCACCCTTTCAGAATACAGATTTTATGTCTGCATAGAAGTCTTATTTGATTTATAAAGCTTTAAAAAAACATGATGTCCAGAATATGATATACTATGCAATCTCACAAGAAAATATATTAGTTTCCTTTCTATAGATTCTATTATTATGAAAGACACATTTCACACAATTTCCTCAGTTTTTAGCATCTGTGTTAGACTTATATTGAAGTTAGACAGATGGTATAAAAGAATAAGTAACAATTTACAATAAGGTTTCATTTGTTAAAATGAACTATCATTTACTTATACAGCATTTATTATTCTTAGTTAATGTTAATCTAAACATTTACTAATAAGTTTTTAAGATCAAAATTCTGTTAGCATTAGTTAATGCATTGTGAACTAACACGAACATTTAAGATTTTTATTAACTGACATTAACAAAGGGTAATAATGCTGTAAAAAAACAGCTGATGTTAGTCAGTGCATTTAATTATTGTTAATAAATGTGACTTTATTGTAAAGAGTTACCACAGAATGTTAAAGAAACATACTGGCGTACCTGTATGTGAGGAACCTGATGTCGTATAAGCATTTTCAGCATACCTATATTCACTAATTTAATTACAAAACACAATACTAAAGCTCTTCTGTAGTGCTTAATCCGCTATCCTTCAACCTTCATCTATTCTACTACTGACCACACAGCTCTCTAAATTTCACTGCATTTCAAAGTTTTCCTGCCATCCATTCCCTTAAGATTCATTGTTAAGTATGTCAGAGATATTGTGCCATTATTAGAGTTTGTCAAGAGTATGTTAAAATCATTCATAAGAGGTTATGAATGAAGAGGAATCATTCATAAGAGGGAAGTAGCTTTTGAATAAAATCCATTATTAATAGGACAAGAATTTAAGGGGAAAACAATAGTCCTGAAATTTGCAAAAGTATAATTCCTTCATTTGATTGTGAAAGCAGCATCCCATGTTTGGCTTGATAAATAGCCATAATCCTCGACAAGCAGTCCCATGACCTGGCGCAGACAGAATAGTGTGCGTGATTTCCTATGAAGAACAATCACTTCCATTGGCTTCCTCTGGCTTCTCTACACTCAGTTTGTACAGGACCTTCTTAGAGACGAACCTGCAAACAGGAAAAACAACAAAAAATAAGTTTAAGGACATTTTCAGACTTGTAGATAGTTTTCTTTTTTTCCAAAAGAAGCACTTAATTTGTTACAATGTTGCATTTTTTTTGGTTCAGTTCGCTTTCACAAGGCAACATTTCAAAGTGTACTAAAATGTGTTTATGCAAGTCACATGCAAGCAAAACTGTCCTCTTATTGGTCAGCTTTCACCTGATTACATTCCTCTGCGTCATCCATAAAAATGGATTGACATGTTTGTTTCACTGGCATATCTGTAGCTGTCGTGACACGCAAACACAAATGCAGCTGTCATTCCTGCTCTAACTGATCAATTATAAATATTTAAAATTATAATATATACATTTATAATGCAGTTAGAGTGGGAATCAATGCTTCTTCTGGACAGCATTCTTGCAATGAACGGAGAAGAGCAATTACACATTTTAAGATGAAGAGACGCTCTTTGGTTTTTAACTGCGACAACTATAATTTTTATATAACACTTTTCATGTTATGAATTATGATACCACTTGGTTTGTTGGTCCATTGGTTTGGATTGCTTTGTAACCTCAACAAAACCACCCCAGAGTTTGACCACCTCGCTCAGGCGATCTCAGATCGATTGTTTCGGTGTGGATCTGAGCGCAATTGCAGTGTTCATATAGGCCTAAACAACTTGAACTAAGGGAGAAAACACACCAGGTTCAGGAACAAATGCTCCAAACAAACCAGGTGTGAAAACGCCCTAAAAGAGAACGATCTGTTGGAGGAATTGATCTCAATACGAACCTGGAGAAGGAGTTGTCGAAGATAAGGGTGTATTCTCCAGCATACCTGACCTTCAACTGACCCTGAATTGTTTCCTTATGAGAGTTACATCTCGTCAGAGGGATCAGAACCTGAAAAAGAAAAACCAGGTTTTAGAATCCATTGATTATTACACTAAGATTTCTAAAGCTGTCCAGATGTCATCGCTAAAGGAGAGAAAGTGCTGCAGTCTCTTTTTGTCAACACTGCAATGTGTGTTTGACAAATATAGCCATGTTCGTACATGAAAACTGGTAATTTGCTGTAAAATTGCTGAAATAACTTCTCCAGTTAAAGTACAACATATGTTATTCACACAAGCAGTGGCTGTCTGCATTATATATGTGTTGCAACTGCTTCACGCACCACTGGGAAAATGCTGTTAATGTCTGATGTCACTGATTATTGTTAATGTGTTCTGCTGGAAAAATAGCATAATACTAGTTTGATAAAACGGTAAATGATGTGTAGTAATCACATCAGCTCCTACAGAACCTGACTAGCTCAAACTCCTTGACAACATATTAAATTAGAGCACTGGAACAGTTATAAGTTTCAGCTTCGTTCACACACAGCATTAGCATGGGCTTTTCTGCTGAATCCAAATCCCCTTTGGACCTCAAGGTATCTGTCTGTAATCAGAAATGTCTCTTACATCTAATCTACATCTAGTAATAAAGTATAGTATAGAATAACATAAATACTGTTCAAAAGTTTGGGGTCTGTACATTTTCTTTTTAACATTTTGAAAGAAGCCTCTTCTGCTCACTAAGACTGCATTTATTTGATTAAAACTACAGGGAAAACAGTAATAATTTAAAATATTACTACAATTTAAAATAACATTTTAAAATGTAATTTATTCCTGTGATCAAAGCTGAATTTTCAGCATCATTGCTCCAGTCTTCAGTGTCACATGATCAGAAATCATTGTAATATGATGATTTGCTGCTCAAGAAACATTTATTATTATCAATGTTGAAAACAGTTGTGCTGCTTCATATTTTTGTGGGAACAGTGATACCTTTTTTTAAAAATTTTTTTATCAATTTAATGCATTCTTACTGAATAAAAGGTTTAATTTCTTTAAAATAATAATAATAATAATAGAAAAAAAAATTTGACCAGTAATGAAGTATGATATATGTAGTTTGTTTGGATATTACATTGAGTATATCATACTGTAGTAGCATCTTTCTAAGGTGATGTCTAAAATAATAATAATAAACACATACTTTTTGACAAATGCAAACAAAAACATGGAAAAATATGTATATAAAGTATGGTGTTACCATATTTAACTCTAAAATCACTAAATTCTAGGAAGGTTTGATTTGATAATGTTCAGTAGCTGAAGTAGAATGCTAACTGTAAGCTAACAAAGAAAAATGTTGCTTCTGTTATTTCATGTAATGTGTTATATTATATATAATATAAATTAATTGTTATAAATATACATAGTTAAGACATCAACAAGCTAAATTTCCAATCAGAATATTGCAAATATAGAGCCAGTGGATTTAATTTTGAGTCCAAGAGAATATAAATTGTCTGGACAGCAGCAATAAGACAACATAAGCTGAAACACTGGCAGAGTTTATTTCCAAGCATTTTGGTAACAGGTTCAGCTGGCACATGGACCTCTAAACTGAGAAGTGCTGATGAATTTACTGTAAGCGTGAAAGTGCCGCATGACATGCGTATGTTACCTTGGCCCCTTCTAGAGGCATATCTGTGTTTTCTCTGTACACCACGCTGAAGGCGATGCTCTTGGGTTTGGAGGAGAAGACCCAGCTGATTGTAGGACCTGGATGTGCAGCGGTTATGAGAATGGTACTGTAACAGCTGGACTTAATAAAGAGTTCTCTGGATGTATCGCCAAACTGATTTATGTCCTTCACACTGAACGGCACAAACAGCCTGTGAAACAACATCACTGACGTCAACATTGCTGGTCATGGAATATTATTGCAATATTAGATTTATTTTGACATTTGTCATGAAAATTAATAATGTGCACATTTCTCCAGTCAATTCTCATTAAAGTAATGCATCTGAAAGTTTTCCTTTTGAGGTTTTTTAAATTTGATTCTTACAACTGTAATAAAAAATGCATTTTTAATTCAATTTAAATCAGCATAAATTAAAGGCAGTACAATAAATACTACCATGATGTATAAATGAAGCAGTGTTTTGAAATCGCCCATCAATAGATATTGTTTAATAAAGTCGTTATTTTGTTTTTTTAGTGCACAAAAAATGTCACTTCATAACATTAAGGTTGAACCACTGTAGTCACATGAACTGTTTTAAATATGTCTTATGGACATTTGAAAGTGTTAATTATCTGTCAATGGAGGCCTCACTGAGCCATCGGATTTTATCAAAAATATCTTAATTTGTGTTCCGAAGATGAACGAAGGTCTTACAGGTGTGGAACAACATGAGGGTGAGTAATTAATGACAGAATTTTCATTTTTGGGTGAACTAACCCTTTAATAGGACAAGAATTTAATGAAAAAAAAAAAAAAAAGTGGCTAACATTGTTGGTCATGGTAATGAATAAACATTGTAATTCTAGATTTATTTTTTAGATTCATTATAGATTTAATTTATATGCTAGTATAATAATAATAATTTTGCAAAAATCATAAGGGCATCAGGATCCATCACGTGTGTCTCACTCACGTAATCTCTCCAGATTTCAGCAGGCAGATCTCAGCATCCTGAACAGAGCCAATCAGCTCGTCTGAATCTTCTGTGCTGGTGATGTCACTGCTGCTTCTGAAGACATATATGCACTTACATTTAATTTCCCATCATATACATATTTAATCACAGAATTAAAAAAAGTGTGCACATCATACCAAGTGATACAAATGAAATTAAAAGAAAGCCAACAAGTTTCAATGTTATGTAGTTTACTTAGCAGTACATTAAGGTACACTGGCAGGCACCATGTGTTCATGTCAAATTTGCTCTGATAAATGAAAATAAATCCAATAATGAAAAGTTCAGCTCAGCAAGAGCAAATTTAATTTTGTTTGTTACTTCAGCACAAATTTAGAGTGTTGTGTTTAGTGCAGAGAATCTGTGCTAACAAGACAGGTGTGTGTGTGTGTGTGTGTGCGCATCTCACAGCTGTTGTGTCTCTGGTGACAGCGCAGTAGTGTAGTATGAGTCGCTGTCATGGGTACAGTTCACCTCCTCTTCTGTGATGATGTCATACGCTGTGTCATCTGGCCCAGGGGACTTCAGTTCCGCTGTGAGGATAACAGTGACATCACACACAAAATTAAAGGGGATCTATAATGCCCTTTTACAAAGACGGTGTGTTTTAATTGGTCAACCAAGTGTGTTTCGGAAATGCCCCACCCCTTACATAACCGCGTAACGCAACTTAAACAGGCTTCGCCCCTTCACGCCACCCCACCCCTCACCAATTTATTTTATTTTATTATTTTTTTTGTCTTGTGTATGCCTTGGGCTGGAATTATTTAAATGAGGAAAATTGCGATGTGTTCGTTCCCAGAAGAAAACTCAAGACTACAATGGAGGCGAAACAGTGACACTGATATAGAGAAGCTGGAAGGACTTTGTCCTTTGTAACTTTTTCATGCTCAAACAGCAACATTACACACTAAAGAAAGTTAAAAATGTAAAACAGCATAATAGTACGGTGGCCGAGAGAGCTCAACGCACTGCAAATGAAGAAAACATATGCAAATAGAAAAAACACCAGCAAATAAAGAAAACATCTTCATCAGTTTGACAACACATGCGCTGCAAAAGTCCACAACACATGCAAATAGTGAAACGCGCTGCAAAAGTCCACAACACATGCAAATAGTGAAATGCACATGCAAATAGTGAAACGCGCTGCAAAAGTCCACAACACATACAAATACTGAAACGCACATGCAAATAGTGAAATGCGCTGCAAAAGTCCACAACACATGCAAATAGTGAAACGCACATGCAAATAGTGAATAATTGACTGGGATTTGAGACATAAAATCAAGTAAATTATAAAAAAATATATTATTTATTATAATTTATTATAATTTATATATATTATATTTATTACTTACTATTAATTTATTAATACATTTTTTTAACGTAAAATAATACCCGTAGTAAATAATAATAATAAAAAAATTGTTTGTCCCGGCACCGGGACTGGCACAGACGACAAAGAAAATGTTATAAGGGAACACCAACAAGTGACGTACCTGGCTGGAACCGCTTATTGTTCAATGTTTGCTCTTCAGGTTAGCTTTTTTTGTTTATCTTAAAATTCTGATCGTATGTGCATTATGAGCAGGCCTATTTGCAGCGCATTTCTCTATTTGCGTGTGTTGTGGACTTTTGCAGCGTTTCACTATTTGCATGTGTTGTGGACTTTTGCAGCGTTTCACTATTTGTATGTGTTGTGGACTTTTGCAGCGCATGTGTTGTCGAACTGATGAAGACGTTTTCTTTATTTGCTGGTGTTTTATCTATTTGCATGCGTTTTCTTCATTTGCAGCGCGCTGGGATCTCTCGGCCACCGTATAATAGGGCTACTTTAAGCACATTTTTAATGAATGAATCAGCTATCATATTCAACAAGTAATCATTTGCATTGTACATTTAAAGGGATAGTTCATCCTAAAATGAAAATTTTAGTCTTGATTTCTCACAACTTGTGTGCTTTTTCAGCGATAAAGTCTTATGAACACGCACGTAGCATAGCAGTACACAGAAGAACAATGGCTAGTGTTAGGATTTGTTAAATAATACATTACATTTCAGTTCCTTTTTTTTTTTTAACCAAACCCTATCGTATACCCCCATAACACATGGAATATATGACATGTGTTGCATCAGTCCATTCAGTGATAATTGATAAGAATGTTAGTATAGTGCTCCATAACATCTTACATGGGACACCAGGTGTGCTGGTTCGGTTGGGGCTTGACATTGAACGTACAGGACTACCCAGATTTGCCTTTGGGTGGCGCTCTTGTGCAGCACTGTGCTGAGTGAAGCAGTCCTTACAACAGCGTTCCTTACCACCGCCTTGGTGGACACTCACAGCATAACTGCAGCAGTAGTAACAGAATGGACGCCCACATAACCTGCCAAAAAAATATAGAAAACACAAATATACACTACCTTTCATAAGTTTGGGGTCAGCAAGATTTTTTTTTTTTTTGAAGAAACTAATACTTTTATTTAGCAAGGATGCATTAAATGAAGACATTTATAATGTTAAAAAAGATTCTGTTCTTTTGAAGTTTCTATTAATTAAATAGTCCTGAAAAAATATATCAGTTTCCACAAAAATAATAAGCAGCGCAACTGATTTCAATACTGATATTCATAAGAAATGTTTCTCAAGAATTTCAAGAATTTTATTCCAGTGCATCTAGCTGATTTGAATGCAAGAACATGACATTTATAACAAATAACAAAAATACCATTTTCCCTTTAAAGGGAGGGTCTAATGCTATTTCATGCATTCTGACTTATTTACACTGTTAAAGAGTTAAATTCCTTGTACAGGCACTTCTCCCGAAAGAGCGCACACACACATCAACCAGAGCGCGAGCAAGAGCACGGCCATCAATGTGCTTCATTCGGGTTACGGAAGATACCGGCAGCGCTGCACAGGACTTGCATGAGAAAGATTTGTCACTTTGTTTTTAGACCACAAAATCAATAATGTCACCAAAGAAGTGTGTTTTTGGTTGTGAGGGAAAGATAACCTTGCTTCCCAAAGAACACAGTGTTAAGTTGAGCTGAGAGATTTGTGCTCACGCATTACATTGATGCGCTCTCGATATTGGTTATTAAAATAACCATAAAAAACTGATAGTTGCAATCACTTTATTGCTTAAAATAAATGGAGAATATCCATTTATGTGTTTTTCTGTGGCTGCTCGAGCCCTCAGGATCGGCGCTTATGGTTTTATAAACAAGGCCCAGTTCTACGCTGGATTTACAGATCGTTTGAAATTGAAAGATGGAGCGGTCACAGTAATAATGATCCTGGTCATGAGTCGGAACCGCAGATAGTGAGTAAAACTGCTTCAAATGTCTGTGTTGTTGGCAATAGGCACCCAAGTGCATATAATGTTCATAAATTCATTATTCATCATTTACTATACGCTATATTCATTATCCAGGGATAATGCGATGGTGTATAGTGTGTGTTTAAATACATTTGTTTAGCTGAATATTGATAGCTTGCAGACGATCGCTGTGCAAAAGCTGCGCGTGCTCGTCACTCTTTAGCTCCGTTCACACGGCACGCCTCCAGGCACTCGGCTGTTTTCGGAAAGACGCAGTACAGCATATGTATCTTTTATAAATATGATAAAACTAAAGATTTTTTAGAGATATGATGGCTGCACTACTACTCTATAGGTACTCAAGATTAACATGAGATTGGCAGAAACTGTGTGTGATACCACCCCTTTAAAGTTTCACCCCTGACCTGCAGTTGTGTCTGTGCAGCATCCAGCCAAAGTTATTGCGGCAGCTCAGGCAGTATGTGACATCTCGGTCTGTCTGTTCCTCTGATCTCAGTTTCTGTTCAAACTCCAGTGCATCTGACTTCTGCCACAAAGCATCTTTCTCCCTACAAGGGGGCGCCAGAGTTCTATTAAGAACAGCTTGCAACAATTTAACAGATACAATAAAGAAATTTTCAAATGCATTTTTTTGGGTTGTAGGTAACATATCTCCTGATGTGTTAGATAAATGTAAGCAGAAAAAAACATTAGTAGGTAACTAAGTCACCTTATGAGCTCAATAAGTCGCTCCTCCAGGTTCTTTTTGGTACGGAAAAGGTCATCTATCTCAGCAGACATCTTCAGTTCAATGTTTTGCTTCTCCATTGCACTTCTGTTTAGGTTCACACTCAATTCATGACAGGACTGCTGAGTCAGTGCCAGTTCCTTCTCAGCTCTGTCAAAAACAAGGATCAGGCCAGCAGGCGTTCATCTTAGTGTTTTTTATTATTATTGTTTGCTTACATTTGTAATATATTGTTTATCAGAAAAGCAGTACAGAAATCTCTTACCTTGATAAGTCCACTCTGAGGGTTTTTATCTGTTCCTCTTTCTGATGAATTACAGTTTCAGAATCACCAATCAAGGCATTTTTCTTTTCGATCATCTGACTGTGATCACTGTTGACAGACTTTCAAACACACACAACACATGGAAGCAAAAAGTTGCTGATTTTCCAAAATTTAAAAGACTTCTGATTCAAATAATTAGGGCTGGGAGTCTTCAGACACCTTAAAAATGAATTCAGAATCACATGCTAAGTACTTTATATAAAACAATGTCAACAGCCTTATGATAGCCTAAAGGGCCGTTCACACCAAGTACGATAACTATAAAGGTAACTATAATGATAATTATATTAGCATCCACTCCAAAGCTTGATAATGTTCTGTTTATTATAAGCACACACTGAAGTTATGTTATCTGCAGCTTTAAATTCTCAAGCTTTTGGTCAAGTCAGCGCAGTGGAAAGCAAAAGAATGTTCTGTGTGGACAGCCCTTAAGAGTAGGCTGTCTAACAGTTGCTAAGACTATAGCAAACTATTCAGTGCATTAATATGAGATTCATTTGTAATGAAATGCCAAGTAATGTGAAATGGCCTCAACAGCTATCTAATGAGATCATATAATACCTCAAGCTCCAACACTTTGGATTCAAGACTTGAGACTTTCTTGATTTCGTTGTCCAACCTCTTCCTCAGTGCATCCAGTTCCTCATGCAGACCCTCCAGAAAGACATTTAAAAACAGCTGTTCAATAACACTAAAAACATGACAAATCCAAAACCCATAAGCATTGTTTACTTAGTTACCTGCATTTGACTTTGGTGGTGTGCAGCCCCATCGCTCAACTGGGACCTCAGTGTGTCCACTTCCCTCTGCCGGATCTCTTGGAGGCTTTTGGCTTCTTCCTCCGCCTGTTCAAGTCTCTCCTGCAACTTCTGCATGGCTTCTGGAAGTCCCTCTGTCTGCTTTAGCTGCTCTTGGAGTCTTGCATTATCTTTACTCATGGCCTCCATCGAATCACTTAGAGTTTCCACCTCCTCTTGTGCCCCCATCTGTAGCTCCTGCAGTTTGGTAGAAAGCTCTTCCCATCGCAGCTTGGCCTCCTCATTCTGCCCCGTCAGCATGCAAACGTGAACCCCAAGCTCTGCTGTCTCAGTGTTGGCCCTATGTAAGGCCTCACGAGCCTCTCCGTTCTCAAGTGCAAGCGTGCTGTTCTGCTTTTTCAACAAGTGAAGTTCTTCCCTTATAGCGGTCATGCTCGTTTGATTTTCTGCCCGCAGTTTGGCCTCCATATCCCTCTCCTTTACCAAAGTGTCCTCTCTATCACGGCAGCGTAGCAGTTCCTCCACATGCCTGCGGTTAAGCTCTTCCACCTGGGACTTTAGTTGCTCCGTTTGAGCACGGAGGTCTTCTCTGGAGGCTTCTGTCACTTCCTGCAGAGCCTGGACCTTTATCCTCTCCTCTGAGCTTACCAATAGCTGTGCCCGGAGCTCCATGACCTCCTCCTGAAGTCTGGAAACCTCCTTCATGTTGAGTTCAAGTTGGGCCTCAGCCAGAGCCAACCTGGAAGTGGATTCTCCATTATCAGTTGTTGAGGATTCAATAGCTTCCAGTAGGTGTCTAGAAGACATTCTCTTGTTCTCCTGTGGGACTGCAGCACTGTCATCTAATTCTTCCAGACTTGATATACTCTTCTCCCCAAGTTGTTCAATTTCAGTTTCCTCATTGTTCATCTGGCCGTTCTGTATGCATTTCTCCAGATTTTGGTTCTCCACAGTCAGTCCAGCTGACTCCAGTTTGCTTCTCAGTTGCCTCTCATAGGCCTGTGCAGTAATCAGTTCTCTCTCTAGAGCGGTCTTGGTTTGCGCCAGCTCCTTGCTGCTCTCCTCGTTTCTTTTCACAGTCTGGATCAGCTTGGCATTGATCTCCATTAAACTTGTGCACTGGTTCTTGTACTCTTCCAATTTCTTGGCTTGCGTTTGGAATCTCTGACTCTCTGCAGTCAACCGCTGGTTGTGATTCTCCAGTTGCCGAATCTTCAGGGTACTGGTGGACAACTCATTCATCTTTGTATTTAATTGTTCTTCAAGCACACTTCTATGTTGCAGCTCCTCTTGCATTCTTTTCTTGTGCTCCTCCAGTTGACCCTCCTGGGCCTCCAATGCCCTTTGCACATCCTGAAGCTGTGTCTGGAGGTTCCCTGCTTCCCGCTCCTTCAGAGATAGTGCTCCCTGAAGGTGGTTGATGGTCACCTGCAGCTCATCAGCCTGTTGCATTGCAGTTGTTCGTTCCTTGTCAGCAGAGACTCTACATGTGTCCAGTTTGCCTTCCATCTCTTTTAGTTTCTCCTCCTGAATCGTCAGTTCCTGGGAAAGTCGCTCAGCTAGTCTAGCCCGGTCTTCGCTCTCTCGTTTAGACTCAATCCTCTCTTCTTCAGCCTCCTTTAGCTTGTTCAGGAGCTCTTGGATCCTCCAGGCCGAGTCGCAGTAGTTGGCGGCCTGCTGTCCTTTTTCGCTCAGAGCTCCATCAAGCTTTGCCAACAACTCCATGTTCCTGTTCTCCGCAATGCTCAGCTTGGATTCTAGATTGCGTTCTGATGTACGTAGAGCCTCCAGATCCTGTGTGGTGGTATGGAGGCGATCGGTGCACTCTCTGACAGCTTTTACCACCTCCTGCTCCCCTGCAGGTGGTTCTCCTTCTTTCTCTTGATTAGGACCTTTAGTCAAGAGTTGTTCCTGTAGGTCACTGAGCACAGCTTTCAGATCATCTGCCTCACTGGTGAGCTGCTGGACCTTCTCCTGGAGCTCTTTTTGCTTTAACTCTGATTGGTCAAGCTCAATGCGCAGGTCCTCAGAAGCACTACAGGACAGTTCGCCCAACTCGCCGAGATCACCTAGCAGACTGGAGCCGAATTCTTGGCCTGGAGGAAACTCCTGAGCTTGCTGCATGAGGGAAAAATTGTTTAAATAATCAACAGAAAACAGTGAAAAAGAAAGCAAAATGCATTCACTCACATTAGTCTGTTGATACTGAAAACACTAAATTACTGGTATTGTGGTACTTTAGTAATTAAAATGAGACTGAAATAAAATAAACTATAAATATTAGTAGAAAAAACTTAGAGAAAAAAAGAAAATAAATGAAAATTAGAAATGTTACCTTTGTTTCTTTTCTTTTCTCTAGTTTTCACACCTAATAACATCTGGCAACGGGACTACCAATGAAAACTAGACCTTTGGGCTAATTTGGGTACATTTACATTCATAAACGTTGATTATTTTACACTGTCCCCTTTTTAAAATAAATAAATAAACTAACTGAAATAAATAAGTTTAAATTAAAGTACTAAAATTACTCAAACAAAAATAAAAATTGGTAAAAGTTTACAATAAAGTTTAATTTGTTAACATTAGTAAACTACATCAGTTACCATGAACTATCAATTAAAAATATTTCTAAAGCATTTAGTAGGCTAATCTCAGGTTATGTTAATTTCAACATTTACAATTACATTATTAAAATCAAAAGTTGTATGTTAATATTATTTAATAGACCTGAGCTAACATGAACTAACAATGAACAACTGTATTTTATTTAACTAACATTAACAAAGATAAAAAAATAAATAAATAAATACTGAGTTAGCAAATGTTTGGCTCATTGTTAGTTAATGTCCATGTCCAAAAAGATGCATTAACTAATATTAATTTTTGTAGTGTTTTATTGTAAATTGTTACCAATAAATTAAACGGAATATATAGAAATAACATAACATGACAAAATCACATAAAATTACTAAAACATAAACTAAATTTAAAATAAAAACTGAAAATATAAAAATAAAAGCAAATTCAAAATACTAATGTTGTACATAGGGTAAACAATACTAAAATAACACTTTTTTTGTTTGTTTGTTATTGTTGTTTAGGGGTAACTCAATATTGCAGCACATTACTTTTAAAACAACATGAAATTAATAAATTAATTGATACACATGTGACAACATGTATCCAGAGATTGTGAGGATATAAACAGAATTGCAATTTTATTAGTGTTTCTGATGTGTAAGGTGTTTCTAATGTATCACCAAACCTGTGAGTAACTGCTGACCAAACTGTTGACACTAGAGCAGCGACTGGGTGGTTTCCACACATGGGCCGGTGAGAGAGCTGACCCCAGAGTTTTTCTGCATGTGTGAAACACTCATATTAAGCATAATTTGTATTTCTCATTTGTTTCATTAATATTATTTGACAATGAAAAACTGTAAAACCAAACAGTGAAATTAATGAAATGAAATGAGTTTGTTTCACTCAAATAATAATGAAAGTTCATTGTACTTAATAGAAAAAAAGTTGTGTGAACTCAAAATTTGATTGTAGTAAGCTGAACTTAAAATGGTTGAGTTGCATCAGATTTCTAATTCCCAGCATGTTTTGCATCAGACTGTATAAGGAAAATAAATGTTGAAATTAAGTGTTATTTTGTGCGTTTTTGCACAAGATTAACATGGGGAGACATAAGTTAGTGTTTAATGTTGTGTTATGTTGGGATTTACAGGGGGTTCTGTTGTTAGTTTTGTAGGGTAACCATTGTGGTGAAGGGCACAGCTTGTGGTTAGGTTGAGGGTGGGCTGCAAAACTTTTAAGATATACTGTATGTTGTTTGATTATATACATGCAAGTACATAATGACAGTCTCTTTGACAGCTATAATTGCATGTGTTATTTGATATTTAACCAAGATCGGAATGTGATGTTTATGAATTATGTAATTAACATTATGATGAGTGGGGCGAGGCTGAGAACTGTGGGAGCGAAGGGATGCCGGTAAGGTTATTGTTAATGAGAGACACCTGTTTACCACTGGCCTTGCTCCGCTTCCACGGCTCTCGGCCTCGCCCCACTTGTCACAAAAGCTTTAAGTTCTACTAACTTAAAAAAAGAGAGTTAGTTTACTTAAGTTTTACTTGAGTTTTATAGTGTACAAATAAGTACATATACTGTATATACAAATGAAACAACACCCTTTAATGTACTACTTTGCTGACCCCTGTACTGTAATGATGGTATTAAAAACAGATTATTCAATGAATAGCAAAATCTACAAAATATCATATAATAGCACATTTAGCTTAAATGTATTAAAGTCAATACTTTTACATTACTACTGTGATATACATAGGCCGAATCATTATGAATTACCTGGCAAAAGTAGGCCAGTCAGAGTCAAGGTCGTGACCTCTGGATGCTACATCAAACTGGACCTCATTGAGTTCATACAAGTGGTTGATGATATCGATATTCAGATGGGATTTCAGGAAGGGACTGCGTTCATAATACCACTCACTGTGAATGATAAACCAAAATCACTGACAACTCATCAACAAAACTGAAGTTCTCAGAATGTTTGTTTATAAGAGTTGTTATTCACTGTGCATTTCACTTAATTTAGCTTTGCTTTTGTAAGAGGCAGCATACCACATCTGTGTTAAAATAATTACAATAAAAATAGATGACATTATATGTAAGTATGCTACTTTGAGACAAGAAGTTTTTTTCTGTGCGTGTGTCAAGAGAAGTGAAAGCGGTTGGAGGAAGAGAAATTAACGTGTTCAAGAGTCAACACTTTCAGGTCGGTTACGTAAATAACATCTCTGCAAAAACTGTGAAAGTAATGACAACTATTAATTTTATATTAATGCATTAATATATGCACTAATGCATCAACATTCTTTATTCACATGACCATGTCGTGTTATATGCAAAATAAACATTATTTGTAATTTATTGTAGACTAATTTGCTGAAGCTTAAACCTTTTAAAGTTGGCTAGTAGGGATAGTTTCTGGTTTCATGCTTACGCTTTTTTTTGTGTGAATTCTTTTCAACACCCTAAAGTACAAGTCGAGTGTGGTTGAAATTTCCACTGAAATGGTTGTTTACATGTTTTCAAGTTTCAGGCATAATACTGGAATTATTTACACTAGAATGTCATACTGCTAGATTCTATCTTCATTACTACTTCTTCTCATGTTAATTTTTAGTTAATGCCATATCAAACATTTTACTGGATGTCTACTGGAAATACAAATTATACTTTGCACTTTAGGGGAGACCGCAAAACTATGCATTTTGAGCTATGAGTCATACTCTTTTACTGTACATCTATTAAAAGAAGTTCTCATCAAGATAGTCAAATTATTAGTGAACACATTACCATGTGATTTTGTAGTTCATAAGACATTGCTGAAGAGTGTCTGCCAGCCTTTGGTGCACCAGACAGTAGCGGATGAAAGCCCGTCCTTTCCCTAATGACGTCTTCAGCTAAATTCACACAAAATAAACACATAGACCTTGCATTAAATAAAAGGATACATATGTTTTTAAATCACAGACCTGAGAATAAAATATGTTCAGGTTAACTATATATAAATTACACAAGTTTGACCTGAAAACAAGACAACAGCTTCTTATTTTTTAGATCACATCTGAAGATCCTTATGATAATGCAATGAGACATGCTGAAGAACAATAACACACATTCCAACAGTGAGTAGACAGGAAACGAAGTGGGAGAAAGAAAGAGGAACGGCATTGAGAAAGGTCCACGAGCCAGAACTCAAACTCAGGTCACCCCAGCTGCCCACAAGGCTATCTGCACCGACGACAGGATATCACTTTCAACTTGACCACAATGGATTATTCTCTATCGTTTAACTCATTAACTCATAAATTAACCGTTGTGTTATGTCATCACAGATTAAAATCTATAAATCAAAATATTTATTGCAATTATGTAAAAAGGCCCAGCACCAGAGGCTGTTCACCTATTGCCTCAGAGGTGTACAGTGTCTTTGGGCGAATTGCTGAGGTGGATTGCTGGCAAAAGCCATTTTAGGATTGTTTGTGATTTGGTCTTAGGCCACATCCACACGAAGCCAGAGTTTCTCTATCCAATTTTTTTTTCCCTTGTCTCAAGAAATATCTGCGTACGCACAAAACCACTGAAACTGACTCAAAACGATGTAGTATACATGCCAGATCAGTATGTGGTGCTGTAATTCTGCCACAGAGATACACTAAAAACAGAGAATAAGACTTGGAGCATGCGCATAAACCTTGTGCGCTGTGTACAAACTTTAGTAAAGCTAAGAAATAAAGTTTTATTTTAGTAAAGCTAATAGACTCGGTAGCTTCTGCGGCACGAACACAAGCACGTTGTCCGCTATTGTTGTTGTTGTTGTTATGTGACGTAGCGGTGTATGACTAGGGTCGAGATGTGGGGTGATGACATCATTGTTTCACAAAATATATGGATTGGCTGCACACATGAAAATGCAAGGGTGTCGTTTTCAGATTTATCCACTCTGGGACCCGGTTTAAAAAAATAGTGGTTTCAGACTCCCAAAACGCTGGATCCGTCTGGACAAAACGCCTATACGGTACAAAATTCTTTACCCCCAAGACTGGTCTTCATTACCCCCAAACCGGTCTTCATTACCGAACAACATCTACTTTGATCCGCCTTCAAACACTGTAGCTGAGGCCTGGACGAGTTTGGTTTGTGTTGTCGACATGTCGAAAAGACGCTGCAAATCCACTCTGCTGCACTTCCAAAGGATGGGGACTCAAGCAGGAATTTAGCCAGAAAAACCGATGCCATCGTTACTGTTCGTATCACTGTCGATACAAGTGCAGAGGAATATCCGGAGCCGAAATTCAGATATGGTAATTGGCGTTCCTTTCCTGGCACGCACTGTAAGCGTCAGACCAATTACAACAGACTAGGCCATCTGACCAATCAAGAGAGTTGGCTCGCAGAAAGGAGGGGTTTTGAGAGGAATATTTGAACAAACTGTTTCAGACAGACAAAGAGGTGATGTTGCAATATATATTATGAGAAAATTAAAGTGTTTTTGACCTTGGATGCATGTAAACCTATTGTAGGAGACCTCCAAAACAAAATTAGAAACCTTTAGAAAAGCATAATATGGGCATTTTAAAATTTGAAATTCACTATTTTGCATTTCTTATTTCTTTTTAGTATTTAAAAAAATAAAACAAAACTTCTGGCAGTCTGATCAAATAGTCATAAAATCATGTTTAATATTGCTTCCTGCTGATCTGGCATACTAAAAATGAAAGGTCAAGCTGAGTGCACTGCATAGTGGGATACAATGCAGTGTGCTCTGGTTGTATTCTGCACATTTTGGCAAATGTAGTAATAGGACCTCTGGGTATCCCATGTATATAGAAAATGTGTGTAGTAAACCCAGTGCAAATTGAAAATATTGTATGAGTAGTATAGTAATATGCCATTCTAAACACAAACAATGTCTATCTCTGGGACAGTATTGTCAAGAGAACAGATGGAGGATTACAGTGGGTGACCAAAGAGCATAAGGACACCAGATGGAAACATTACACTACAGCTGATGCTGGATTTCTGGATTTGTTCTGGATTTGAGACTCACATAAACCTGCATTTAAGTGGCAAAGAAATTCTGAAGAGTTGTTCTTCAAAGGAGAAAAAAGGTAAAATGTCCTCATAATTGATTAAATTTTAATCTGTGAGTAAAACAGGTTAGTGTCTTAAACTGATTATGATTACAAAGAGAATGATCACCTTTTAAAATGGTGCAGGAATGAGTGCAAGAATACAAAACAGTATATAAATGAAGTTTCAGTGCATGTTGTAGGTGATTGCTAGGATGTTGCTACAGTAGGTGGTTTCTAGGGTGTTCTAGTTGTTGCATACTGGCTAAGAGAAATGGTTGCTTCTTTGAGCCAAAATTGGTCCAAACTGAAATAATATTCTGGCCACAAGATAATGCTCAGGTCCCTCCTTCAATGTAAGTCTATATGATTTTTCCGCCAATTTTGTTTGTCCAACCGGCTGATAAATTAAGTCTGATTCCTTGAAAAACTTAATGGCACACCTTTCCACAATAAGTTGCATGATTTAAGGTATGAGTTGTGTGCTAAAGTTTGTTTCTAACCCAAAGTATGAGTAATAGTAATAGTTTTGCATAGCAAACAGCACTAAAATAACCTGCCTATGTGTATAATGTACAGTTCTTTGGTCTATGAACAGAACAATAATCTTTGCAAGAGCCTCTACTGCTAGTCGAACACCTACAGCACATAACCAACCTGAGGCTGAGTGTCACCACTTCCTTCTTGAAAGGTGGAGATTAAAAAAAAAAAGACGTATATAAAACGTCAGAAAACAGCCGCATGAAACTGCGAAAGAGAAATGAGAGGGTATGCTGGAGCCAAACACGCACTGGCTGAAGAGATTTGTTTTCTTGCAGAGATCTGGGCTCATGCATTGGATTACCTCAGAGATTGATTTGACAAAGCGAATGCCGTCATTAGCTCCTTTAATCTTGGCCAAGCAGTCACAGAAATAGTCCCAGTAGTCTTTCCTGCTGCCCAGAAATGTGGTCCTCTCTTTCTGGTCAAACTGGACACAACGGTCAACATGTTAATCTCAAAGCAATCACTCTAAACATGACTTTTGGTTGAATATGACTGTGGAGATTACCATCTTCCAGGTCACCACAGAATGTCATGGTAAGACCTACAAGAATCTAGTTCAGGTGTTTTGCATGACATTCCACTTTTGTTCAAGTTAAAAGTAGTTTCACCAGAATCTGAAAACTTGTTCCACATTTTCTGCACTGACAGTGGGTGAAAATCTGTGGGATTTTTTTTCTTATTATAAATTACAGCTGTCGAATCAGCAGTGTTGGACGAAGTACACAAATCAAGTAAAAGTACAAAAGTACTTGATTTTTTTTATGTACTATAGATAGATGAATGTCTGTTTTGTAATTTTATATACTTTTTTACATGTATGCATGTATTGCATGTTCAAATTTAAATATTATTCATATTAACAGATCAGTAGGTGTTTTCCCCTGGAGTATATAATGGGTTTGGAAATTTTAGAGAAATTCTTAATTAATTTACAATTTAATTATTACAATTTAACTAAACCCATTAGATTTTAGTCAACTAAATCTACTGTAGATTTAGTCGACTAAAATCTTTTGATATTTAGACAACTAAACCTAGACTAAAATATGACTAAAACTAAAAAAAAAAAAATCACAAACATCTGACAGTTGTGACATAAAATGAGTTTCATTTACAATAATCAATCTTCACGCCACCAGTTGCACGCACCCTAAATCTCTCGGTTCTTGGATCATTTTGAGTCAGACAAATTTAGCTAAACAGAAACTCGCTCTTTTATGAAATGCAGTGGAGTAAAAAGTACGATATTATGGTTTGGAATGCAGGGAAGTAAAATGAAAAGTTTCTCAAAATAAAAATACTCCAGTAAAGTACAGATACTTGAAAAATGCATTTAAGTAACTTAAGTAAAAATACTTTGCACGTGCAAATACTTACCTTAACTGTTCTTCTTAACTAAACCTAAAACTCTAACTATTAAAATGTGTTTTTAGTAACTGAAATAAAGCTGAAATAAAATAAAACATAAATATAATATTAAAAACATAAACAATAATGAGACATGTTGCCTTTGGCAAATAACTAAAAAAGTTGAAGTACTAAAATTACTAAAACTAAAACTGGAATAAAAATAAATTCAAGCTATTAAAAAAAACAAAAAAACAATTACAAATTATGAAACAAAAATAAATAAATAAGTAAATTATTAGAAAAAAAAACCAAAATGACAAAAGCAAGCACATAAGAAAATTACTAAAATTAAAATAAAAACTGAAAATATAAAAATAAGAGTTCAAAATATTAAATACTAAAACATTATATAAATAATACTAAAATAAAACAGCCAAATTAATAACATTAAGTCCATTTTTATTAATTTAACTAATTATTTACAAAAAAAATAATGCTTTAAACAGAATTAATTTAATTATGTCCACTGACTTATAATAGGGAGAAAAGGAGTTTTCTGTCAGACCCTAATTTCCTTCAGAAAAACCTTATTTAAATATGGTAAAAAAAAATGTGTTATACAAAGCTGAAGGTACTGCACTATTAGTAGATAATATTTAAATCCAATCAGTGAACACAGAAGGGGCAGAGATGTGTGAACTTTGTGAATGACAACCATTTGAATTCGGTGGAAATTTCTGCTGGTTTTTTTAGGTGCATATTCCATGCAGTCCTAATTTTAACTTCATGATGTTCATGATGAACAAAGAAATCTCAAGCATTAAATGTAAAACCTTAAAAACGGTGCCATACTTGCAGTAGGTACTCCAGTTTATAGCAGAACTTGTGAAGGCTGGAACTGTCATCGCTGATGGGCTCTCCAGTATCACAATGTTCTTTGCCCAACTCAGAAACTGCATCTGCAGGTGTAGTGCAATATACATTACAATATATGAAGTTTCAAGTTACATAATTATATATTGTTCCATTTTATATGAGACTGCATGATGTTTGAGTCAAGTACAACTAGTTTCCAAATTTCAGTAACATCTTAAGATTTCCATGACTTTTCAAGGTCTGGAAATCACCATTTTATATTTCCTTGATATTTTTAGGCTTTCCATTATGGTGGGACCTTGAGCAATTAATTGCACCTCACAGTAATGAGAAACATTAATATTAATAAATAAACACCAATGAGCCAAATTTCACAAATCATGATTTCAACACGTGACACGGAGATTACATGCTTGCTGACTACCTAGATATAAGAATACTGAGTAGGTGGGGAAATAATATAGTGTCTCTAGAATAAGCTTCAACTTTTCTCTGCCAATCACAGTGTCAAGAGACTCCATTCACATGACTGTGCGCACATGCAATAAATCACACGGAGTGTGTGAGCGAGAGACAGAGACAGTTTTTACCATGCAGATCTCTGATTATTCGCTGCAGCTGGTTTTCTCCGACTGTACTCATGGTGGGCTGAATATGTTAGTGTGGATGGTTCATAAAGTCAACATTATGTCTGTAAAACCAAAGAAAAACAGAGTTGCAGGCTACTAAAAGAATAAAGACAACAATAAAACAGTAAATCTCAAACTGTTTATGATGGTATACGATGTCATATAAACATAATATGGTATAATACTTTTAATTTGTATCATAACATAAAAGAAGAGCAATAGAATAATGTATATCTGTGTTGTAACGTGAGTTGCAGGTGCATTAGAGTTTTACTTTTGTTTTTAAACGTTTTTTTTACAGCCATAAATTCACAACCCCTTAAATAACATATTATGATTACCATGATAAAAAACTAAAATTATAAATATAAAATTTAAATGAGACTGAGGAGGACAACGCACACGCTGAACTTTACAACTTCTCAACAGCGTTTATCGTTTTAGTCATATTTCTAACTGAACATTTTATCGTAGGGATAAATAAATATATATGAGATAAACAGGTGAAAATAATGATAAACAGATGTAAATAAAAACATACTTCAAACAGAAAGATGATCCTCTTCCTCATCGATTATTTACAGTAGATACAACCCTGCTACCATTTCAGGGGGCGGTTGCTAAGATTGACTGACAGCACGCTAATCCAATCAGAGGCGAAAACGCGATAGCAGATTGGTCCGGAGCGCACCAAGTTTGGTTGCACGATAAAAACACAGTTAAACAAGTAGTGTCATGTGATAATCAGTTATGAGCGCACCATCACTAACACAAACAAACACAGGTATTAACAAATACTTTATGTTACGATATAAGTGTTACTGTATAACCAGATATATTTAACGAAAGAACAAAACCAACCTTTAACTGTCAGTTTTATCAATTGCTTCTTTAGAGTCATTTTATAGTGCAGGTGCTTGATAAGAAGAGATGATAGTAAAAGGCAGAGGTGGGAGTAAGTCTCAAGTCTTAACCTTCAAGTCTCAAGCAAGTCCATGTCAGTTTTTGTGAGAATCAAGCAAGTCAAGTCACTGCTTTATGTCAAGCAATTCAAGTCAAGTCGTAGCTTGGGTCAAGCAAGTCACTGGCAAGTCATAAAAATGATTTAACTGAATTTATATTAAAATAAGGTAAAACTACAGTAGTTATGGACTATGGGAGTTTTATTTGCAACAACAACAAAAAAATGCAATATGCATTTCTACTCAAAAGGTGTCCACATACAACTGAGCTGTTAATACAATAAAAATCTAAAAATAAATAAATGAATGTGTTTTTGTGTGTGAGTGAAAAGTGTATTGCTTGCATGTGCATGGTTGTGTTTGCAAATTAGATTGTTTTTTCTTTTGTGTCTGTGTGTGTGAGAGAGAGAGAGAGAGAGCTGATTTGACTGAGTGTGATTTATTAATATATGCGAGTGAATGTGTGTACATGTGTATGAGTGAAAAGTGTATTGTTTCTTTGCATGTGCATGGTTGTGCTTGCAAGTTTGAGTTTTTGTTTTGTTTAGTTTGTGTATGCATGGTTGCATTGGCAAGTCAAGTCAAGTCAAGTCACCATTATTTATATAGCGCTTTTTACAATGTAGATTGTGTCAAAGCAGCTTTACAGTGATAACTGGTACATTATTTTGGCTGCACAGCAGCTCTTAAGGAATAGTGTCAATGCAGGCAGATCAAAGCACTGTTGAATATCAAATGTCAATTGTCAAGTGTCCCCAACTAAGCAAGCCAAAGGCGACAGCGGCAAGGAACCCAAACTCCAACAGGTGACATCAGGTGGCAAACAGGTGTTAAAATGGAGAAAAAACCTTGGGAGAAACCAGGCTTAGTCGGGGGACCAGTTCTCCTCTGGCGAACAGTGCTTTGTTACGACTCAGGTTGCTATCATAAGTCAGATAGGATCGCAACATTCAAAGTATTTAATTCAGTTCCATCCAGTTGAGGATCGTATTCATCACACCGGTATGGACGGTTGTTGAGGAGATGCGCCACTGGTTGTCATGTTGATGAGGCCTTCATAGTGGATGATCTAGTTGACTCAATCTCTGCTGATACTTCAGGGCTGCGTTGTGGTCGTGTCAAGGCGCAGGTCCTCGATCTCACCTGGATACGGCCCAGATCCGGCTGACTACGGTAAACCTCGGGATAAACAGAAAGACTAATATTAGCGTAGATGCCACTGATGACGAAGACTTAACAGAGCCATCAAGTGTTAGACAGTATTCTAGGTTATTACGTGAGGAAGTTTTTGGTCCAAAAATTAGAATATCTGTTTTTTCTGAATTTAGTAGTAGGAAATTACTGGTCATCCAATTTTTTATATCAGCTATGCATTCCGTTAATTTTGTGAATTGGTAAGTTTCGTCAGGGCGCGAAGAAATATAGAGCTGAGTATCATCAGCGTAACAGTGAAAACTAACGCCATGCTTCCTGATGATATCTCCTAAGGGTAGCATGTACAGAATGAAAAGCAATGGTCCTAGTACCGAGCCTTGCGGTACTCCATATTCAACTTGTGATCGATATGACCTCTCTTCATTTACTTCTACAAACTGATAAACGGTCAGATAAGTATGATTTGAACCATGACAATGCAATTCCACTAATGCCAACATAATTTTCGAGTCTATTTAAAAGAATATTGTGATCAATAGTGTCAAATGCAGCACTAAGATCCAGTAACACTAATAGAGAGATACAACCACGATCTGATGATAAGAGCAAATCATTAGTAACTCTAATGAGAGCAGTTTCAGTACTATGGTATGGTCTAAATCCTGACTGGAAATCCTCATAGATACTATTTCTTTCTAAAAAGGAACATAGTTGTGATGATACTGCCTTTTCAAGTATTTTTGACAGAAAAGTGAGATTTGAGATTGGCCTGTAATTGACTAATTCTCTAGGATCAAGTTGTGGTTTTTTAATAAGAGGTTTAATAATAGCCAACTTAAAAGTTTTTGGTACGTATCCTAGTGATAAAGACGAATTAACGATATTAAGAAGAGGATCTATGACCTCTGGAAGCATCTCTTTCAATAGCTTAGTTGGTATAGGGTCTAACATACATGTTGTCGATTTTGACGATTTAACAAGTTTAGACAATTCTTCCTCTCTTAAAGGAGTAAATGAATTGAATTTTTCCTCAGGGATACTACAATGCACCGTCTGACGCAATACTGTAGTAGACGGTTGCGTGGTTATAATTTTTTTTCTAATATTATCAATCTTGCAAGTAAAGAAGTTCATAAAGTCATTACTGCTGTGCTCTTTGGGAACATCAGAAGTTGAAGCTTTATTTCTTGTTAATTTAGCCACTGTATCAAATAAATACCTAGGGTTTTGTTTATTTTCTTCTAAAAGTTTTGAAAAATAGGCAGATCTAGCAGATTTTAAGGCCTTTCTGTACTCAACCATTCTCTCCCTCCACAAAATGCGAAATACTTCTAGTTTTGTTTTCTTCCAGCTGCGTTCCATATTTCTGGCTGCTACCTTTAGGGCCTGAGTGTGCTCGTTGTACCATGGCGTTGGATTAATTTCCTTAATCTTTTTTAAACGCAAAGGAGCAACTGAGTCTAATGTGCTGGAAAAGACAGAGGCAATAGTTTCCGTTGCAACATCGAGGTCTTCTAAGCTGTCTGGCATGCTAAGGCGATGAAACTGATCAGGAAGATTATTTATAAAGCGTTCTTTAGTGGTAGAAGTGATGGTTCTACCAAATTTATGGCAGGGAGGCAGTTTAGCTGTTTTGACTAAATGTAGTATACACGAGACTAGGTAATGATCTGAGATGTCGTCACTCTGCTGCAGAATTTCAACGGCATCAATATCAATTCCATATGACAATATTAGATCTAAAGTATGGTTACGACAATGAGTGGGTCCTGACACGTGTTGTCTAACACCAATAGAGTTTAGAATATCTGCAAATGCCAATCTCAATGAGTCTTTTTCATTATCTACATGGATATTAAAGTCACCAACAACAAGTACTTTATCTGCTGCTAGTACTAACTCCGATAGAAAATCAGCAAATTCTTTGATAAAGTCTGTATGGTGTCCTGGTGGCCTGTATACAGTAGCCAACACAAATGTCAACTTACATAATGTTACGTAAAGTACCATCACTTCGAAGGAATTATATTTGAGAGACTTTTGACTAATACTATAAATATTACTATAAATTACAGCAACACCTCCCCCTTTGCCTTTCTGACGAGGATTGTGTCGATAATCATAACCTTGAGGGCTAGACTCATTTAAAGTAATGTAATCGCCAAGTTTCTGTCAAACACAGCATATCTAGATTATTGTCTGTGATAATATCATTTACAATAAGTGATTTTGATGAAAGGGATCTAATATTTAACAACCCAAGCTTTATCATTTGTTTATCATTACTATCTCTATTTTTTATTTGTTGAACATCAATTAAATTTTTACCATTAAATGGGTTTGGAAGTTTTTTGTTTTTACTAATTCGGGGTACAGACACAGTCTCTATGTGATAATATCTAGGTGTAAGAGTTTCTATGTGTTGGGAATTATCTGACTTCTGTAACGTGAGGCAGCTAGCAGATGGTCGGTTTAGCCTGTCTGTCTGCTTCCTGACCTGGGCCACAGTTTGTCATGTTTCAGCTCTAAGACTATGTGCCATATTACTAGAGAGAAGAGCAGCACCATCCCGAGAGGGATGAATACCATCTCTTTTCAACAGGTCAGGTCTGCCCCAAAAACTTTTCCAATTGTCTATAAAACCTATATTATTTTGCGGACACCACTTAGACAGCCAGCCATTGAGTGATGACAATCTGCTAACTATCTCATCACTCCGACGAACAGGAAGGGGACCAGAGCAAATTACTTCTCCTGACATTGTATTTGCGAGTTCATACACCTCTTTAATGTTAATTTTAGTGATCTCCGACTGGCGAAGTCGAACATCATTAGTGCCGACGTGAATAATAATTTTAGAGTATTTACGATTAGCATTAGCCAGCACTTTTAAATTTGCTTTGATGTCAGGTGCTCTGGCTCCCGGCAAACATGTGACTATGGTGGCTGGTGTCTCTATTTTCACGTTCCGTGTAATAGAATCGCCAATAACTAGGGCACTTTCAACAGGATTCTCAGTGGGTGCGTCACTGAGTGGGGAGAACCTGTTTGATGTTATTATTGGAACGGAAAAGTGGTGTTTTCCGCGGCTAGGCCGCCTCACCGTTACCCAAGTGCCCTGCCCTCACCGTGTTTGTAGACTGATCCGACTTACCACAGCTGTTTGATGAGCACGTTGAAAAAGGAGCGCGGGAGAGACTGATGACAAGTTAACAAGCTAGCGAGATGCAAGCGCGCTGTAACAGCGATTTAGATTCAAAGATTTCAAGCTAGCGACGTCAGATTAATGTGGTAGGCAATATTAAATATAAGGTACCAAGTCTGTATGATTTTTTTTTTTCTTTGTGTGTGTGTATACAATATATTTATGTGCATCCCCATGAACTATCCATAGGCTTTTCACTCAAAGTCTAACACTGAAGACCAATTATTACACACTGTACACATGCATATACTAAGTGATATTGCAAAAAAGCTGACATTTCCTTATGAACAGTAAATAACCATTAACAATGCATTGCACTTGCTAAATAATTTTCTCTGTTAGCTTTGTTCTTTGATTATCTTCAATGATAGACAGCATAGGTTGCTGTCACTTTAAGAGCTGCTGCTGCTGCACATGACGCGGATCTCACATTTTTCACAATGCGTTAACGCACTAACGTTGATAGTCAACTCTAAATATGTCCAAAACTTAATTTTTTTACTTAATTATTCTTAATTATTCTATTAGCTCTCTCTGCTTGCCTGCTGCGTCACGTGGTTAGGTTGCGGTGCGTTCAAAAACAGATATTTATTAAACAAAACACAAGTTATTTCGAGTCATTTAACTCAAGCTCAAGTCAAGTCTCAAGTCATGAATGTCAAGTCAAGTCTTTTATTAATATTTGTCAAGCAAGTCTCAAGTCCTAAAATTTGCGACTTAAGTCTATCTCGAGTCAAGTCATGTGACTCGAGTCCCCCGCCTCTGGTAAAAGGGGTTAATTCATAGCAAAGTCTTATTTTAATAATGCTTTCTACATAATCTGTATTTAATATATAGGCTTATAAGTCAAGTCAATGTGAGTTCTTTCTTGATTCAAGTCCTTTCTGACAAATGGCAAGGCCTCTCTGGATCTTGCAAATGAATTTATGTTTTAAAGGAACAGAAAATAGGGAGTGGGCCTATTGTGTTTGAGCATGGGGGATCTGAGCATCATTTATTGGGTGCGCTGTACTCTTTACTGATACTCTAATAGGAACAAACACATATTCCGTTTCATAATTTTTAGGTTTCTATACTCTCTCAGCCTGACATCACCTGTTTCCATTAACGTTTTCTCTGCAGAATTTCATAAAGGTAAGTGGTATAACTCATCAGGGAGAAAACAAAACATGACTTTCAATAGCCTATTAGGCCTATATTTTTTGTGTAATGTATTATGAGAAGTTTTATAATTGCATTAACATTATGCTCTCTTCATTTTTGAAGAGCATGTTAATGACTATTTCCAATAATTATTATTGCAGTCATTTATTATTTCTCCAGTTGGTTATATTAATTAATTGTGATCAGTTATTTTGCATGGTACCTTTCAAATTTTACATTAATAACAAATCTTTATCTACAGAGACTGCAGTTGTGAAACAAACAAGAAAAACAAAAGATTTCTTTATTCTTTAGATCCATGTTTCACACCTTTCTGGAAGGTCCATCATCACCTTATTTTTGTATTAATTATCGTTTTTTTTACATTTATGCATCAAGATGATAAACCAATCAATAAATGAAAGTCAGCCTGAAATATCCACTACTGAGGACTATTATGATTATCCCACTGGAACCACAGGAGATGGGATCTGCATCAAGACAAAAGTTGAACAGTTTGGAAGAGCCGTCACTCCAGTCATTTTTATCATAGTTGTTCTGTTCAGCTGTGTGGGAAACTCATTGGTCCTGTATGTCCTTGTAAAGTATGAAAATCTGAAATCCCTCACCAACACATTCCTCTTAAATCTGGCTCTTTCTGATCTGATTTTCACCTTTGGCCTGCCTTTCTGGGCTTACTACTACATGTATGGCTGGACTCTTGGAAATTTTGCTTGCAAAGCAGTTAACTATGTGTTCTATACGGGATATTACAGCAGTATCATCTTCCTGACAGTTTTGACTGTCCACCGCTACATGGCCGTGGTTCACCCCTTATCGGTGGTCATGTCTAGGAAGAGCCTGCACTGCTACGTGACATCAGTTGTCATCTGGATCATCAGTCTTTTCGCTGCCGTGCCACAAGCCATGTTCAACTCCGTAGCAAACATCCCCATTGAAACAACGATAGAGGGTCAAACCGACAGCACCAATCAAGTGCTGCTTTGTGATTTTGATGGTGAAATCAATTGGAAGCTTAAAACCACATACTTGCAAAATTTATTTTTCGTTGTTGCATTTGTGATCATTGCTTTTTGCTACACTGTGATCCTGACACGGCTGCTTCGACCAACATCTCACACTCGTAAGAAGACAGTGCAGCTCATCCTTTTCATAGTGCTGTTTTTTTTCTTGGGATGGGGGCCATACAACGTGGCCATATTTCTGGACTCTCTGATTTCATGGGGAATCTCTCCTTTTAATGAGTGTGACGTCAGTAAATCTGTAGACTATTGGATCTACATCTCTCGGATGGTGGCTTTCTCACACTGCTGCCTGAATCCGGTGTTTTATGTTTTTATGGGAATAAAATTCAGGAACCACTTGAAGAAAATGTTATGGACTTTCTGTAAGAAGAACAATGAGCCTCAAAATCGAAACAGCAGGTTTATTTACTCCAACGGCGAAGAGATATCAATGTATTAGCCATCTATGCCTAAAAAAAAAACTTGATTTTCAGCAACAAAATGAATGCAATGTAAAGTGTCTGTACTGTAACTGAACTTTTAAAAATGTTCCAATCAATTATATTACTAAAATTGCATGTAAAAAAAAGCTATAAAAATCTGATGCAATTTTACAAGAGTTTATGTTTATTGTGTTAAATTCATTTGCAATATATATATTGTTTTCTTTTACACATTTATACTTGATGCAACAAATGATGAACAAATAAAATAAAGGTGTATATAATTAACATGTTATCTGTGATTACATGTTCTTAACTACATTTGTCATTATGCATGTTTCACATTATTTACATTTTCCCAGTTAGATTTATTAACTTTGAATAGCTTTACTAAAATAAAATAAAAAGTGTTTTTTTTTAAAAAAAAAAACTGCACAATGTATGCAAGTTCTCCTCTTTTACACTTGGAACCTCTACAGTGTCAAACTGAGTGAATCATTATCATTTAATTTATCCTTCAATATATTTCTGATTTATTAATGTTTTTGAAAACATGTGCAATAAATATATCCCTGCACTTCTGTCACAAATGTCATTTATGAGCCACAAACAGTAAAAAATAAATTGCACCCAACCACAGGTGACTCCCGTCTACCTATAGGAATATGATGCCTATCACAGCAACCATATATAAGCTCCTCAGCATTATCAGCAGAAGTGGGGGACTCGAGTCAGACTTAAGTCGCACATTGTAAGACTTGAGACTTGCTTGACAAATATTAATAAAAGACTTGACTTTGACTTGACATTCATGACTTGACTCGGACTTGAGTTAAATGACTCGAAATAACTTGTCTTTTGTTTATTAAATATGTTTTTGAATGCGCCGCAGCCTAACCACGTGACGCAGCAGGCAAGCAGAGAGAGCTATCGTGAGCTCTCTCATGGACAGTCGTGACTGAACATGGAAAGCGCTGTGCTAAGAATAATTAAGTAAAAAAAAATAATAATAACAACGTTTTGGACATGTTAAGAGTTGATTTTGAATTGGTTTTGTGTTCATTAAACAGAAAATTGGGTAAATCAGTGCTGTCAACGTTTTCCAGTTTAACGCGTCAAAAATATTTAACGCAATTAACGCAGCATCCGTTTTTTTCTGTCATCCTTTGGCTAGCATTACAATATATGATCATGCTCTTATTCATGCAAATGCTTTTAAACCATTTAAGCGCGCCAAAAGAGAAAAAGAGAACGCGCTGTCTGTGAATGTCCTGTCACACACGCGACGCACAGAAAGACGCGCGCCAGAATGTCACGCTTGAACGAGCAATAACACACCCAATAATGCCAAAAATGTCCGTTTTGTCGAGTATCCCTTAAATAGAGCAGCCTTGAATGAGATAAAGTCTTTAACGAAAGTAAATAGTTGTGAGAAAGTGGGACGCGCGTGAGATCCGCGTCATGTGCGGCAGATCTTAAAGTGACAGCAACCAATGCTGTCTGTCATTGAAGAAGAAAGGTAACAGAGAAAATGATCGCATTTAATTTTTTGCAAGTGCAATGCGTAGTAGATGGTTATTCACTGTTTTTTTTTTTTTTGTTTTTTTTTTTGGCAATAGCACTTAGTATGTGTACAGTGTGTAATAATTAGTCTTCAGTGTTAGACTTTGAGTGAAAAGCTTATGGATAGTTTATGGGGATGCACATAAATATATTGTATACACACACACACACACACACACACACAAACTAAAACAACAACAACAACAGCAACAAAACTCAAACTTGCAAACAAACAGTAGACTTTTCACTCATACACACGCACACACATTCACTCACAAATATTAATCACACTAAATCAAATCACCTCTCTCTCTCTCTCTCTCTCTCTCACACACACACACACACACACAAATACAAAGAAGAAACAATCAAATTTGCAAACACAACCATGCACATGCAAACATTACCACATCCAAACTGGTACTTCACATGCTTCACATGATTTCTTTACAGTGTTATATAAAACAAATATATAAAACAACATAACTGTATAGTAAGATAAATACATTAAGTGGTTGTATTTTATATTTCTTTATAATTCGTCATAAGCTATTATGTCAGCTTACAACATCTTAAATCTGAATATTCAGCAGCACTTTTTTACATTTCACCACCTTACCTGTAGCGCGGACCTCTGGTTGTTGTCCATTTTATAAGCCTACATTAACATATATGTAGGCCTAATAATTTATACTACACACAAATTTTGTCACTCATATTTATTCACAAAATATAAAAAAAGTAACATGATATGGGTAGTTTACAAAAATAAATCTAAACAAGGTAAATATGTAAATAAATAAAATAAAATTTTGCAATGACTGGCGAATTTAAATATGGGATCATTAACAAATTCCAAGAAATTTCAGAGCACAGATGTTATAACAGAAGAAATGCTTATATTTTAAGGATTTTTTTTCAATACAAATTACAGATATATAGGCATTGGAACTTAAATGATATAATATATATATATATATATATATATATATATATATATATATATATATATATATGTGGGGAAGATGTAATATGTTCTTCCAGCAGTAGGGGGGAGCTGTGTTTAATTGTTGATTGTGCCCTCTTTACATGGGTAGAGCTGTTGTTGGTCACAATGCTCTTCCTTTGTGACAAGATAAGGAGGGTCTTCCCTGCTCTTTGTTATCTTATAAATTTATATCATTATTTTGACCATCCGTGTTATATAAAGAGATATATTGTTGTTAAAGAGGTTTACTAATGTATATGTGCAGTGATTTTCAATGGATGGTTTTGCATTTCTGATATTATTTCATATGTTGTAAACTCCATGTGTTGGAGAATATTTTTCCTTATATTGTATTGTGTTCAAGGTTTATTTGTGTATTTTGTGGTTTTATCATTTGTATTTTGCATATATCTTACATCTATCTTTAGTTTTTTCTATGTTGCAGTTTATTTTTCCTTAGTTTGCAACCATGTGATTGGCTGCAGCTACAGCTATCTTGTGGCCTGTTGTAATTTGATATATAATGTTTTGATGTTAATTTGGAATTAACACAATGCTCTTCCTTTGTGACAAGTGGCTGTGTACGAGACAAATAAAAGAAAGCTTCACTGCTGTGACACAACGACGGTCTTGGTGTCCTCCTCTTACACCCAGTGCATCACACAACGCAGAGACATTTGGGGGAGCACACCAACGAAGAGGGTTACATCTTTGGTGCCGTGACCCGGATCGTTGGTTTCTACGTCAACGGAAGTAAGCTTTCTGATAAATAGTGTGAGAAGAGTGGAATAAAAAGAAGCAAAAAAAAAAAAAAAAAAGGGGCAAAAGAGAAAAATACCTCCTTTCTTTTGTCTTGGGGTGGCATTGTTGAATATATTGTTGGACTGAACTGAGTTTTGCTTAAGTTTTTTTTTTTTTTCTGTCTCCGAACTTTTGATATTGTTCTATAACAGTGTTAATTTGTTGATTTGAGTTACAAATTTGTGAACTGCTGTGTTTTTTTTTTTTTTTTTTTTTAAACTATATCCTTTTTTGTGCATTTTTTGGGTGGATTCAAAGCACTTGATGTGGGCTATTTTTTTTATTTGCCTTCATTCTTGATAAAGTGCTTTGTGAATATAGGAAATAAGAAATACATAACACATTCACTTCATTAATTTGCATTTCACTACATTTTTCATATTTACATTTGCAAACACTACGTACACATTGTGTGCTGCACAGGCAAGAAAAGTTAAAGAATTGGAAGAAAAATGCAAAGGCTGCCTGAAACCACCCCTCATCGACCACTTTCCCGTCCCCAAGTACCACCACGGCAGCCCTTCCAGGCCACCCCATGGTTATCAGTAAAGCAGGACAAAATCCAGCAGTATGAAATAAGCATGCCTGTTGATGTGAGTATTGAAACTGCATCCCAGCCAGATGATAACCCCCAACAGTCTGTCCGGCCAAAGACGGCACAGCTAGCGACACACACAGAGAATGTGCCTCCCTCAGCAGTGAGCTGGCACCAGTCGGGCACCTGCTCCAGCGCTTCTGCGCAACATCAGCCCTCAGCTCATGCCCAAGCCCCAGATAACCCCTTCAATGGACTTCCAACCACCTTGCACCTGTCTTCAGTTAACCCACACCCATCTAATGTGCCGACTGTTTCATCCCGAACTAACATGCTTGACAATGTAACTATCATTCAGGCTTCATCAAACATGGCCAACAGAATGCCAACTGACATGTCTCCTTCTCCATATGACCCATACCTGCTACCAGCAGTGACTATGCCACCTAAAGCTCTCATTTCTGCTTATCCAGGTATGATCCAGGCATCCAGTATGTACACTTCTCCATGTGGCTTGCACTCTCCTGCTGCAATGGCTGTTTTACCCCAAGCCAACTTGCCTGGTCATCCAACGGCCGTTCAAGTTCCTCCATCCTTCTGCTATGATGTGCCAAATGCCATGTACTCAAAGCCACCTGACTCACTCCTGCCCCCAGCACCTCCTGTCTTGTCTGGAACCAGCTATCCTCACAAAACAGACCCCATTCAAGTGCAACAAACTTCCAATGATCGACAGCAACTGCGAACTGTGCCGTTGTGTCATCTTCCTCTTCTCCTGTGTATGCTACTAGGACAATGCCAATGCATCCTGGTTCACATATGTATGCACAACAACCCAGTTCAGTGCAGCAGCCCCAGACAGCATCTCCATATGTTGCTTATCAGCAAGATGCAAACATTCATGCCTCTGCAATGACCACGCCACAATCCAGCTTTACGCAGACACACCAAGTTCGAAATGTCCAAGTGTTCAGTGGTGGTCCTGATTGCAGAATACTTATCGAAGACTGGATACAGGACATGCAGTATCTCCTTGATGCTGGAGGAATGCCTGCAAATCTGTCATTTGCTACTGTAGTGCGACATTTGAGTGGTGAAGCCAGGAGGCTAGTTCTGAATCTCCCTACTAATGAGCAGACTACTGGCAGAGCCTTTGAGGAACTACGAGCTGAATATAGTGATATGCAAACATCTCTGGACCCATTAGCTGATTTCTATGAGAGATACCAGCGCCCTGGCGAATCAGCATGTTCATATGCCATTGCTCTGGAGGCCAGTTTACGTTCAGTGGAAGAGGCGCAGTATGGAGGCCAACCTTTTCCAGACAGAGACAGCAAACTGACTCGTCAGTTCATTAGAGGTTTGAGTGACGAAGAGGTTTATCACAGGATAGCACCGATGAAGCCTAGACTTTTAAGTTTTCGTGAACTTCAAGCAGAACTTCGTAACCTTGCAAGGGAGACAAGGAAGTTTCAGACACAGCCAAGGGCCAAAAAGACGTACGCCCAGGCTCAGTTTACAACAACGAGTGGCAACCAGACTGACGAAAAGCCGAGAACAGAGAAAGGAAATAGACAGAACACAGATCTTACTGAACTCACAGCCATGGTAAAGAAACTGGTGAGCAGCCAAGAGGATCAGATCAATAGGTTGACACAGCTGGAGACTAGAGTTGGAGCATCACCACGGACTGTGCTTCGTCAGTCTCAGAGATCTCAAGGGAGTAGTGACACTGCAGTAAGGGGCGTAGTGTGCTATCGCTGTGGAAAATTGGGACACATTGCACGTCTGTGTAGGACAATGATGACCGATGAGGCAGCCCAAGCTGAAAATGGAACAGAGGCCAGGCAGGATTTAAATGCGTAGGGCCTGTGGTTACCGGGGCAACCACAGGCATGCAACAGTGTCCCCAGCAACATGAAACAGGCAAGTCTAAACCAGCTGATACCCCACTGGTAGGTCCCTGTAATGAAGGGGTGGTTGAAGTGAATCGAGAGATGTGTAAGGCTCTCATTGACTCTGGCTCTCAAGTAACCACAATTACTGATGAGTTCTGGCGACAACATCCTGTCCTATGTACTCAGGAATTGCAGCCATCAGACATCCCCATTGAAGGTGCCGCTGGCCAACCTGTATCTCATGTTGGTGTGCTTTGTATCAACCTCAAGTTTTTGGGAAGGGTCTATTCAAATGTTCCTGCTTTTGTTGTCCCTGTAACAGAGTATCGATCCTGTGTTCCATTGCTTATTGGGACTAATGTAATTAGGGTTTCCAGAAATGACCTCAAAGCGTCATACGGCAGAAAATATCTGGCCAAAGTAAAGTTGAGTAATCCTGAGTGGCATTCTGCACTGGTGGCTGTAAGTTAAAGTGAACCAGATGGGTCTAGGGGTAAAGTGGGTCAAGTACAGTATGCTGGCCACAGAATAAGAATACCAGCTGGTAAGGAGCAGGATGTTATCGGCAGAGTTATGGGTGGGCCAAAGAGAACACAGTACACAGTTCTAGTGGAGAGCAAGTCCTACAAAAGGGTACCAAAAGGCCTTATGGTTGCCAGGCTGCTTGCTAATGTGGTCAAAGGCTGTGTTCCTGTCCGTCTCTTGAACCTGTCTGAGAAAGATGTGGTTGTCCATCCAAGGGTCCTGCTTGCAGATGCTTTTCTGATCCGGAATGTTGTTGAAGAGGGAGAAAGGTGCCAAATGCCATGCCAGAACCAGTTCATGCATGCAAATTCAGTGATACCATCTTGTCAAAGTCAACAGCAGACTACCAGTGTTGAGTCTGTTAATGGTATGACATGTGGAGTTGACCTTAGTGTTGCAGCAGTGGAAGGTGAGGAGCAGTTGGTGTTGCTCCGGGATTTATTAAGGAGAAACGCTGATGTCTTCTCCAAACACTCCATGGACTATGGCCATACCACCACTGTGCAACATGAGATACCTCTGGTAGACCCAAAACCTTTTCGCCTCCCTTATCGGAAAATACCCCCGTCTCAGTACCAGGATGTACGGAAGGCCATATCACAGATGGAAGAAGCTGGAGTTATTCGTCCAAGCAAAAGCCCTTATGCATCCCCCATCGTTGTGGTATCTAAAAAAGATGGCTCCTTGAGGATCTGCGTGGACTACAGGAAACTGAATTCCTGCAGCACCAGAGACGCTTTTCCGCTACCAAGAATGGAGGATGCATTAGAGGCTTTGGGACAGGCAAGGTTCTTCTCGACTCTCGATCTTACATCTGGTTATTGGCAAGTTGAGGTGGCCGAACAGGACAAGCCCAAAACTGCTTTCAGCACCCCCATGGGGTTATATGAGGCCAACAGGATGCCGTTTGGTCTGCAGAATGCCCCATCGACCTTCCAAAGATTGATGACCTGTTGCTTTGGTGATCTGAACTTTGAGAGCCTCCTTATCTACCTCGACGACATAATTATCTTCTCTAGGACTTTTGAAGAGCACTTTGAGCGGTTGGAAGTAGTGTTCAGCTGGCTCCGCAAACATGGTTTGAAGCTGAAGCCTCAAAAGTGCAGGCTACTGAGGAAAGAAGTTCAATACCTGGGCCATGTGGTGTCCGTGGAGGGTATTCATACAGATCCTGAGAAGATAAGCCTAGTCAGAGATTGGAAGCGGCCGTCGAGTGCGAAGGAAGTGTTGAGGTTTCTTGGCTTCACAGGGTACTATAGGCGATTCATTGAGGGCTATGCATCACTGGCAGCACCTCTGTATCAGCTTACCTCTGGAGATCCTAAGAAAAAGAAAAGAGGTGTAAAAGGAACATCTGGACCTGCAAAGCCTTTTGAGTGGTCAGATGAATGTGAGAAGGCATTTGAAGCACTGAAGGATAAATTGACTACAGCGCCAATCCTGGGCTACCCCAACTTCAAGTTACCATTTGTACTGCAAATGGATGCTTCTGGTGAGGGCCTTGGAGCAGTCCTTGTGCAAGTTCAAGATGGTGTGGAAAAAGTAATTGCTTATGCAAGCCGAGGTTTGAGACCACCGGAAACCCGTTACCCCGCACACAAGTTAGAGTTTTTGGCTCTAAAGTGGGCTGTTACAGATAAATTCTATGACCACCTCTATGGGCATAAGTTTTCTGTGCTGACTGACAACAACCCACTTAAATATGTGATGAGTACCGCAAAGTTGGATGCCACAGGTCAGCGTTGGGTTTCACAGCTTGCCATGTTTGACTTCGACATTGAGTATAGGCAAGGGAAATCCAACTCTAATGGCGACGCACTCTTAAGGATGTCGAGTCAAGAGGTCACAAAAACTCTTCAGTCTTGCCCACAGTGGATTTCCTCCACAAAGCAAGACCAGTACTGTGAAGTTGAGTCAGGAAGGAAAGAAGTAGATGTTAGTGATCAAGCGAAGAGAACTGTTGAATGCAAGGAGGGAGAGTTTCTGGACCGGGTTGAGAAGTCAGCTGATCCATTTGATGGAGCAGGTACTGATGCACTGCCTGCAATGACAAAGCTGGAGATCAGAGGATGCCAAAAAGAGGACCCTGTCATTGGGCCAGTTATGCACTATAAGACACTAAACAGAAAGCCACGACGTGGACAAAGGTTGGAGAAAGGAAAAGATGCTCTGCTTCTCTTAAAAGAGTGGAGGAGGCTGGTGGTTAAAGGTGGAATTCTTTACAGGCATGTTAAGGATGTTTTGGGATGGTCCATTTCTCAGCTGGTCTTGCCAGAGAAAATGCAACTTCTGGCTAAAACAAGTCTTCATGACAACTCTGGTCATTTGGGATTTGAGCGTACCTTGAATCTGTTCCGGGAACGATTCTATTGGCCAAGAATGCATTCTGAAATAAAGTCCTGGTGCGAGCAGTGTGAAAGATGTTGTCTGAGAAAAACTCCAACAGCTGGAAATAGAGCTCCGCTGGTGAGCATTCACACTAATGCCCCTATGGAACTCATCTGCATGGATTTCCTTGTCCTGGAGAAGTCTAAGGGAGGAATAGAGAATGTCTTGGTGGTCACTGATCATTTCTCGAGATTCGCCCAGGCTTACCCCACAAAAGACCAGAAGGCTGTTACTGTGGCAAGGGTGCTGTGGAAGAATTTCTTCTGTCGATTTGGGTTCCCAGCAAGACTCCATGCAGATCAGGGCAGAAATTTTGAGAGTACAGTGGTGAAGGAGTTGTGTAAGCTAACGGGAATCACAAGGACTCATACCAGCCCCTACCACCCACAGGGCAATGGGACCACAGAGAGATTTAACAGGACTCTAATGAATATGTTGGGCACTCTGGATCCTGATCAGAAGCCCAGGTGGCATGAATACATTGACGCACTGACACATGCTTACAACTGCACTCAACATGATTCGACTGGTTTCTCCCCATACTTCTTGATGTATGGCAGACATCCACGACTGCCTGTTGATCTCCTTTTTGGCCTGTCAACAGCAAAGGAGCCATGTGAGTACAGTGAATATGTGCAGACTCTGCGTGAATGCTTGACTTTTGCTTATGATGAAGCAGACAGAATGTCGAGGCATGCTAAAGATCTTCAGAAAAAGCACTATGACAAGAAAGCCAAAAGCCACATGTTCCAACCTGGTGACAGAGTGATGGTGAAAGTTTGTTATGTCGAGGGGAAACAGAAGTTGGCTGATAGGTGGGAACCATGTCCATATGTGGTGGTAAAGAAACAGGCAGGAATTCCAGTGTACGTGGTTCGTCCAGAAGATGGTGGCAGGGAAAGAGTCATCCACCGCAATCTTCTGTCCCAGTGTATGTTTTTCCCGGTGGGTTCCAGGTACCTAGGCCGAGAAGAGTCTGACATGGAGGAAGTGTCTGAAATAGACTCAAGTGTTTCCGAGGAAGAAGAGGAAGTAGTGGATACAAATATGAGTGGAGACAGTGGCACCATCACCCAGTGTACAAGTGTGGAATTGCCAGAAGTTGTGGAGGAAGAGTGTGAACAGTATGAGAGTCTGTTGAAAGAGACTATGAGTGAAAAGGAAAAACATGGGGAGCAGATACCATTGGAAGTCTCTAATCCTGAGCAGCCAGGGAAGAGATATCCGGAGCGAAAAAGGCGCCCACCAAATAGACTCTCCTTGGAGATACATGTTGTCCACAGTGAAAGTGACAAGGAGAAGGTAGAGAGAGGAAGGGAAGTGTGGGAAAAGGCAAAAGCAAAGAAGAAGCTCTGCCTGAGCAATACATTTAAACACACATACCCCACACAAACACTTCAAAGAGAATTTTAAGATTTAAATTGATTTAATGTTGTTGTTTTTTTTAAGTGATGACTGGGACGGCTTCATTTAAAGAGGGGGTGGATGTGGGGAAGATGTAATATGTTCTTCCAGCAGTAGGGGGGAGCTGTGTTTAATTGTTGATTGTGCCCTCTTTACATGGGTGGAGCTGTTGTTGGTCACAATGCTCTTCCTTTGTGACAAGGTAAGGAGGGTCTTCCCTGCTCTTTGTTATCTTATAAATTTATATCATTATTTTGACCATCCGTGTTATATAAAGAGATATATTGTTGTTAAAGAGGTTTACTAACGTATATGTGCAGTGATTTTCAATGGATGGTTTTGCATTTCTGATATTATTTCATATGTTGTAAACTCCATGTGTTGGAGAATATTTTTCCTTATATTGTATTGTGTTCAAGGTTTATTTGTGTATTTTGTGGTTTTATCATTTGTATTTTGCATATATCTTACATCTATCTTTAGTTTTTTCTATGTTGCAGTTTATTTTTCCTTAGTTTGCAACCATGTGATTGGCTGCAGCTACAGCTATCTTGTGGCCTGTTGTAATTTGATATATAATGTTTTGATGTTAATTTGGAATTCCTTTGTGACAAGTGGCTGTGTACGAGACAAATAAAAGAAAGCTTCACTGCTGTGACACAACAACGGTCTTGGTGTCCTCCTCTTACACCCAGTGCATCACACAACGCAGAGACATTTGGGGGAGCACACCAACGAAGAGGGTTACATATATATATTTAAATAAGATGTTTATAATGGCTATTATTGTTCAATAAATACCTGATTTTGAGAAACTGTATGTTAGCGATTTCTCGATTTTTCAACACTTTCATTGCAGGTTACATTGTTATGCCAGTGGGTGGCAGCTAGGAACTGTCTTAATGAGATAGTAAACTCAAAAATGAAAATGATGTATTTTATTACTCACCCTCATGTCATTCTACAATATTAAGACCCAATACTAATATTAGTAGACCAGCTGTACTGTTTTAAACATGTTTTAGTACCTTTCTGGGCACTGAAAGTGTAAATTAAAGGATTAGTTCACTTTCTGAATGACAATGTCCTGATAATTTACTCACCCCAATGTCATCCATGATGTTCATGTTTTTCTTTCTTCAGTCGAAAAGAAATTAAGGTTTTTGATGAAAACATTCCAGGGTTATTCTCCTTATAGTGGACTTCAATGGACTCCAAACAGTTGAAGGTCAAAATTACAGTTTCAGTGCAGCTTCAAATGGCTTTAAACGATACCAGACGAGGAATAAGGGTCTTATCTAGCGAAACAATCGGTCATTTTTAAAAAAAAATACAACTGTATATGCTTTATAAACACAAATGATGGCCTTGCGAGTGCTTCTGTGTTCTGTAAAAAAGCTTACGCTGAATGTCCTACGCCTTCCCTATTCAACTTACGGAACGAACGTGGCGCCAGTTCCGTTTTTTCCGTAAGTAGAATAGGAAAGGGTAGGACATACAGCGTAAGATTTTTGAAGAATATGGAAAGCGGGAGCACGTGCAAGGCGATCATTTGTGTTTATAAGGCATATACATTTGTATTTTTTTAGAAAATGACCAACATATATACCAACATATACACATATATATATATATATATATATATATATATATATATATATATATATATACAGAACATTATATATATATATACAGAACATTATTTATATATATATATGTGTGTGTGTGTGTGTGTGTAAAAAGTCTTAAGATGCCAGAATTTACATTTGTAGCTTTACTTATTTAGTATTTCTCATACAATGTCACTTAATTATGTTTGGACATTATAAATATAAATTATACATACGCTCCTGAAATCACAGTGCAATTTTAATCAATATTTATTTACCATGAGAGATCAAAACATGTTTGAAATAACGTTAGTTTCAGCCCATTTTCACGCTCCATATAAGTGACGTCACCGATTAACAGTACACCACATACTTTTAAGTTATATTTCTAATCATCCATTGACAAATTGCCAGCAAATCATTTACAAAACTATCAAAACCTCTAATCTACACATAATATGTGATTAAAAGCCCAAACTTTCATAAATAAGAGCTCAAGTCAATAGTTAGCCTACCTCTTATAGTTAGCCTAATGGTTAAGATGCTAACGATCTTTTTCCAAAGACAACAAACCTTTTCTATAAAGAAAAAATTTAAAAGAAGCTTGTCAATTACATGTATGAAAGTGTCTGGAACAGTTGTATGTATTATTTGTGTAATTTTAGTGACTAAACTTACCTGAAAGCAGTGAAAATAACAGTGACAGACCTTGCTCCTGCTTGTCACTTGTCAGTTGGTTGAGTTGCCACCCCGTTTCCCCGTTTCGCTCACGCGACTTGAATGTTAAACACGCACGCCGATTAAAACGTCAAAAGTTAAGCAGCTAACGTTTACATATGCATGTGAAGTTAAAACATTACATACTGATGGAGTCAATTACCAGAAAAAGGTCCTGAAACTTGATAACGTATTGTAGGCCTATAGTAGACTTATGTTAGACTACATCAAACTGTGGAATGAGAATATGAAGACAGTATTGAGATTGTAAAACAGTGTTTGAAGTCAGTTTATATCAGGCTATAGTAATATAATATAGGCTAATATAATATAATATAATAATACAAATACAAACTTATTATCAATCATATTTGACGATAGTCGTCCTGACAGAAGTGGTTCTATGATCTATGTCAGGGGTCCCGAATCCCTTTATTTCGAAGTGTTTCTTTCAACTTTTTGGAGCAAAATATGTACATTAAAAAAATTATAACATGGGTACATTGTATGAGCATGAGAGAAACCTGTTGAGATGTACTATCTATAGCACTTGTCAGGAAACACCTATCAGGATGTGTTGCCACCATGGTAATATATTTTGTGAAGACTAACCGGTAACACTTTAGAATACTGATCCTTCATTAATGAACAACTACACTGGAACAAATGAGTAATGCATCATTAACACACTAGTAACTATTAACTCTATTAACTAACAAGAAACTCTGATTAATGAATTAGTAAGTAATAGTGCTCAGTTGAATGTGGTAGTTCACTATTAGCTAATCAGTAATTACCTTTTCTTTCATACCTCCCAGAGAACTACTAAGAACTACTATTTACAGGTTCATAACTACCATGAGTAATGCATAATGTATAATTAATTCTAAACTGAAGATCATGGTAACCCACTAGTAGTGACTGAAGTATTACCAAAAATGTGGATCAGTATTCTAAAGTGTGAAACATAATAACTCTCTAGTAAATACTTAAGTCATTGTAAACTTTTGAGGTTTTTGTAAAGTATTGGATAGTAATAACTCAAGTGTTACTATATCCTTCTAAAGAAACTACTAATTATTTGGATCAGTATTCTAAAGTGAAGATCGTGGTAACCCACTATTAATTACTTAAGTGTTACCAAATACATCAGAAGGAATTACTGTACAAAACTGTACAAAAACCTCAAAAGTTTACAATGTTGACGTTCACTTTAGAATACTGATCCAAATAATTAGTAATTCCTTCTTAAGTATTTGGTAATACTTCAGTCATTACTAGTGGGTTACCATGACCTTTACTTTAGAATTAATGATACATTATGCATCATTCATGTTAATTATGAACCTGTATATAGTAGTTCTTAGTAGTTCTCTGAGAGGAATGAAAAAACAATAGTTACGGATTAGCTAATAGTGAACTACCACATTCAACTGAGCACTATTACTTACTAATTCATTAATCAGAGTTTCTTGTTAGTTAATAGTAGTTACTAGAGTGTTAATAATGCATTACTCATTTGTTCCTGTGTAGTTATTCATTAACGAAGGATCAGTATTCTAAAGTATTACTGACTAATCTGTTAACCCTATCCATGAGCTTAAAATTATGCAAATAAAGCACTCTGTTTTGTAACTAAATTAATGCAATGTAAAATGCTTGCATGTTAGATGTTGACTATTTTTACAAAAATAATGAAATCAATTCATCAAATTCTTCTGTAATTAAGTTCATGAATTGATACATCTGATGAATCTTCCAGTTCCAACAGGGTGTTGAAATGTCCACGAGGCAATTGATTTTGTATTAAATGAGTCCTGGTTGAAAAGTCTGTAGATGTACAAAAAAAAAAAAAAACACAAGTCCAAACAGATAGTATTGATTTAGGATTGATTTGACAAAGCGAATGCCGTCATTAGCTCCTTTAATCTTGGCCAAGCAGTCACAGAAATAGTCCCAGTAGTCTTTCCTGCTGCCCAGAAATGTGGTCCTCTCTTTCTGGTCAAACTGGACACAACGGTCAACATGTTAATCTCAAAGCAATCACTCTAAACATGACTTTTGGTTGAATATGACTGTGGAGATTACCATCTTCCAGGTCACCACAGAATGTCATGGTAAGACCTACAAGAATCTAGTTCAGGTGTTTTGCATGACATTCCACTTTTGTTCAAGTTAAAAGTAGGTCCACGAGAATCTGCAAACTAATGAGTGTTGTTCTTAACTAAATTTAAAACTGTAACAATTAAAATGTGTTTTCTGTAACTGAAATGAAGCTGAAATAAAATTAAATAAAATATAATTAAAATAAAAACTAAGGCAGCATTAATAGAACACCATTTTAATCTAAAAATGGAAATCATTTTTTATGTGTTTTGGCTGTTCATAACAGGACAATGGCATTTTGGGGGCCTGAAACACAAAAAAGTTTCAAAATGCACGTAATCCTCTCTGTGTAAACTACAAAAAGGCGAATTTGTGAATATAGGTGCGTAGTGTCTAGACTAATAGTCTAATGTCTTTTGTGTATAGTGTCTGGGCCAGGAGTGACCTCAAACAGAATTGCAAAATGAGGCTGTTTTTAAACAGGTTTCCGCCACAGGTTTTCTGTTTTTAGTACCTCGTTGGTGTGTACATGTACTCTGAACTACACCATGTTTATGTATTTGACAATGGCACTGGTAATGGCAAGATAATGTATAGGCTAAGTTAGTGACTAGTTCTTCATATGACAATGTCTTAAAGATACAGTATATGCATTTTGTCAATAGTATTTTTTTTTTAAACATTATTAATGTAATAAGTACATTTCCACAGTTATTTTAATTTTTAGTTTTTTTCTTTAAAGGGGTGGTTGATTATGATTTTACCTTTTTAACTTTAGTTAGTGTGTAATGTTGCTGAGCATAAACAACATCTGCAAAGTTACGAAGCTCAAAGTTCAATGCAAAGGGAGATTTTTTTTTTACAGAAATTGCTTTTTAAGGACTACAACAAATGGCTGGTAGGGACTACAACGAGCTTCTTCCCGGGTTAAACTAAAATTTACATAAACCTTGCCCCTGAGATCACCATGTTGGGCTGCTTTAGAGAAGAGGAAGAGTTGTTGTAGTAGAGTGTTGTTGCGATTCCGTCATTTTACGGCAGACTGCTTCACAAATTATGGTCAATTCACCGCTGGATTTGCAAAGTTGTAACTTCTTCCTCAGTCTCTTCATCAGTGTCGACTCCGGTTTGAACAATGTAAGGCTGAACACCGTCACTGACAATCATCATTTTGGCTGCGTGAGATTCTCCAGCTTTGTTGTTGTTGAGCAACTGAAGTGCGAGCTGTTAAAGTTCCACCCTCTTTTGGAAATCGGGTGGGAGCAGCAGCTCATTTGCATTTAAAGGGCCACACAAATGGGGTCAAATTTGACAAGTTATAATAAATGATCTGTGGGGTATTTTGAGCTGAAACTTCACAGACACATTCTGGGGAAATCAGAGACTTATATTACATCTTGTGAAAGGTGCATTAGAAGTCCCCTTTAATAATTATCTGAGGCCAATTTATATTATTGAAATTATATTAATGTAAAAGAAAGCAAAGCAATTGCATTTTAATACTTATTCAAATATTAATATAAAAGTTTATTGCATTCTGCATTCATGCTGCCTCTAAAAAGACTATGAAAAGTCTTTAAAGGTCTGTAAACATAACTTTTGCAAGAACTGTTACTGAAATTACCACAATCTAAAAAAAGAAGCAATCCAGTTGCATTTCCCCCCAAGAATTTATATCCTATATCCTATATTCTAAATATAAATATATTATTTATTATTATAAATATATTAAATATATTTAGAATTTATATAGGAAAATAATTGTTAAGGAACTGGAATTACTAAAATTAAATTAATATAAATGTACATTTAAATTTAAATAATTTTCACCTTGAATTTGCTAGTAATTTTAATAGTAAATATTAAAGAAATGATATGTAACACATTAGATTAAATGTAGAATTTTCTTACTCATTTTTTTTATGTTTATTAATTTCTATTAAAATCTGTAGACCAGTGTAGACCAATTTCTCAAAAGGGGTTTAAACTTCCAAGAAGTCTCATGCTTCAGTGCCCAGCTACTCTGTTTATTCATTGTGAAACTGCTTGCGTTTGCAAAAGGAAATGACTACACTTACAGAAGTGAGATCTCTGTCACTTAGACCATTTTCATTTAGCAGTTATACAACTTCTTCAATCCGACCTTGAGGTAGGCATTTCATGTTCTTTCATTCTTAACATACTGAAGGTGCAAGAAACAGTTGCACAGCTTTTTTGTTATGCATGACTGTAATAGTTTGATTTGAACAAAATCGAAAACTGCATGGTGTTGTAAAATGCTTATTTATATTTATGCTAGATGGAGCTCTCCAACTCATCCAGCAGCTATGAGAACGACTTGTATGATTACAACTATACTGATTATGTGTTAATCAAAATGTGTGAAGTTGATGACTACAAAACTACCACAGCCGTCTGCTACGCCGTGGTCTTCTGCCTCAGCATCCTTGGAAATGGCTTCCTTATTTGTGCACTCACCTGCTACGAGGACCTGAAAAGGGCCACTAACCTTTTCATGTTCTGTTTGGCACTTTTCGATCTTCTGTTCACACTGACGCTGCCTTTCTGGTGTGTGGAGTTTGTTGATCATTGGATTTTTGGTGACGTCGCCTGCAAGATCATGATTGGGGCCTATTTTGTGGGAATCTATGGAAGTCTTATTCTTCTTACGGCCATGACCCTTGACCGTTTTGTTGTTGTGGTGGTGAGAAGTTATTGGCTAACACGAAGTCGAAGGCTTAAATGTTCAAAAGCTGCCTGTGTTGGTGCATGGATCATAAGTTTGATTGCTTGTCTGAGAGATTCAGTAGCCTCAAAGTCACAAATTGAGCATATCGACACCTATGCTTGTAAAAGCACAAATACAGAAGATGATAAAGTGGGATATTATTCACAACTCATTCTGCTGTTCCTCATACCATTTGCCATCATTGTTTTCTGTTATACCAAAATCGTTCTAACTCTCATGTCAACGTCGACCAGGCAGAAACACAGGACTGTGATATTGGTGCTGTGTATTGTTATAGCTTTCTTTATATGCTGGGGGCCGTATCATATCATCATTGTGCTGATGTCCATTTATGAATTTGATGCCTGTGAACATTATCACCTGCATGTCGCGTTTGTTGTCTGCAGAATTCTAGCATTTTCTCACTGCTGCATGAACCCAGCGCTGTATATTCTCAGAGGGAAGTACAGAAATCTCTTGTCCAGCTTTTTGTTCTGCTCTCCTGAACTCAGGCAGTCGGGACCCTACAGAGGACCCACGGATCCCAGCGACTCCAGGATTCATCCGTACATGAATGAAGAAGCTCTTGAAAACTGTGAAGTGAGACAAACAAATGCCACAGAGCTGGTAACGCTGTAAAAATGCAGAATGCAAACATGATGGATTTATTTATACCCAGAGAAACATTTTAGTACATTTAGTTATGTGTATTAAGGTTTATTTCAATGTATTTAAATTTTTTAAATTATTTGAAAAAGCAAAACAAACTTTTGCACTCTTTCTATTAGAAATGTAAAGAATTATAGTGGAAATTATTTGTGTTAACCCCACTGTGTTCAGGGATTTACTTTAAGATGAATTTATCTGTAAAAGAAGATGTGTGTTAATGCGTTTGGTGGTAAAGAGTGGGCTGGGCGCTCATATGACTGGAGGGTAAAACATGCAGAACACTGATTTCTTCAGTGTCTCTATGACAGACAAGCCATATATTTTAAGGAACAATCATCACAACAATTAAGGTATTTCATTGTTTCATTCAGCTTTCTTTTATTCTCTTTATTTCCAACAGCTTTAAAGAAAATGTTCATTTAAAAAATCCTGTCATTATTTAGTCTCTCAAAAGTACCACAGCAATGGTCATATCTCATGTGCCACATTCCAAATCCTCTGAAGGCAGTCTATAGCTTTGTATAAGTACTTAGTTTGTATTTTTCACAAAATCAGTGTATATTTTCTGTTCTGGGTGGCTTTAAAAGATTTGGAATATAGTTGTATTTTAAGGTGCTTCTTGATCATTATAAATAGTCAGTGCGCGGAAAACAATTGTGTAAAGATTATACAAAATGTTTAATTTTTTGATTCATGTAAAAAAAAAAAAAAAAAAAAAACAGCATCAGCATTACATACAGTTAATTAATGAATAAATAAGTGAATAATGACCATTTGTATATGGTTTTTGATATGATCTTTTTGCATAATATTTTATTAGTTACATTGTTATTGTCACTTTACCCTGAAAGAAATGGCCTTTAAAAGGTTAGTTCACCAAAAATGAAATGAAATTTCTGTTATTAATTGATAAGATATTTTTTGATGAAATCCGAGAGGTTTCTGATCCCCAAGAGAAAGCAACGTAATTACTACTTTTCTGGACTTTGAATGTAGTAAAGACATTGTTAAAGTAGTCAACGTGACTACAGACGAGAATACTCTTTGTGCACAAAAACAAAACAAAAATAACGACTTTATTCAACAATTTCTTCTCTACCCTGTCGCATGCGTGTGATGCTGACGCAGGAGCCGGCCAATATGGAGTCGGCGTTCTGACGTAGAACCCGGAAACAGCGTAGTAAAGCATAATTAAGTCGTTATTAATGTTTTGTTTTAGCACACAAAAAGTATTCTCGTCACTTTATAACATTAAAGGCCCAATGAAGTGCCTTGAAACGTGCAGCATTATTCGATGTATTGACGTAATTTCAACTGAAACAGGAAGACAGGGCAGGACATATCGGAGAGCTCCTCCCCTTTTTTAAAATAGGCAATAGCATTTTATTTAAATCACAGCTCAGCCAGAGCTGTTGAGCTTGGTAAAGCCTCAGTTTCCTTGTAATCTCTAACTGTTTCAACTCCTAATCTCCTCCATATCGCTTTAAAATACATCATTCTCTTTAAAATTCAAAATACGTTTTGTGGTCTGTGCCAACTCGCGCATATGATTCGCACTGTGTTATCATGTCCCTGCCTAGCGCAGACTGTGCGCTGCGGCAGTTCGCGTGACACTGACGTGAAACCAGACTTCATTCGCCTCAATGAATAGTATATTTACACTGTCTGAATCGTTCCCTATCCCCTATATAGTGCACTATGTGCCATTCACCATGTAGAAAATAGTAAATGTGTGAACAAGTGACCGATTTCAGCCGCAGCTTCAGCGTCTGTTTATAGTGTAGGAGGTGTGACGCTTTAGATTCTAGAGAGCATTTAATTGGACAGAAGATCTGATGAGAAGCTGAAGTCGGCGGTGATCCATGATCCATTTTAGCAGAAGTGAGAGACTAAGTTTTGAATGCTTAGATCTCCTAAATGCGAATGTTCTTATTGTTTTGGAACACACCAGCTTATTCATAATCTTAAGGCAAACATATTCATATTAAAAGCTAAAAAACTTAAATATTGATTTCAGGGGGACTTTTAGGTTGAACCACTGTAGTCACACAGACTATTTTAACAATGTTTTGAAGATGAGCAAAGGTATTACGGATGTGAATGACATGATAGTGAGTAATTAATGACAGGAATTTTATTTTTGGGTGAACTAAATTTTCACACAGAAATTGCTTGTAAATTTCACAAATAATTACAATGAAATGACACAGTGTGAAATTGAACTACAAAGACTGAAATAGTATTTTCTTGTAAATCGTACTCCAATAATCTTTACTTACAACTTCAAAAAAAAAACTTTTTTTACAGTGTACAGACGATATGATGTATGGAGAGACTTTCCACAAAGACTTTAATTCCAGCTATGATTATGACATGAACTACACATATGTGGATTATCCTTTGATTACATTAGAGGAAGAGAATTTTTCACTGGCATTGATCAACACCATTTGCTACAGTCTCATCATCTGCATCAGTCTACCAGGAAATAGCTTTTTGCTTTGGGTGGTCTTGAAGAAGGTGGGTTTGAGCAGCTCAGCTGACTGCTTGCTCCTCCATCTGACAGTGTCCAACTTCATCTTTACCTTCACATTGGTGCCCTGGACCGTTACTCACATCTGGGGATGGATCTTTGGGAAACTGGCCTGCAGGCTGTTCAGCTGGTGCATCTTCTTGGGCCTTTACAGTTATATGATGTTCCTCACAGTTATGACTGCCCATCGATATGTGGCGGTCGTGTATCCGGTGTTCGCTTCATCTGTAGGCAGTCGTAGCAGACTGTACACGCACGTCTTGTCTGTTGCGATGTGGTTGATCGCGGCGGGCTTCAGCCTGCCTGAAATGATCTTCTCTGATACGAAGGATAGTTCTAATGGTGTCTTCTGCATTCACATTTACAACTCAATGTATATGGAGTTGTTTGGATATTTCACTCAGATAATTTTGTTTTTCCTGCTGCCATTCCTGGTTATCGCGTTCTGCTACACCCGAATGGGATTTACAATTCATCAGAGCCGCATCAGAAGCAGAAACCATGCTGTATGTATCACCCTAAGCATCGCCATGGGATTCTTCATCTGCTGGGCGCCGTATAACATCTTCCTCTTCCTCTTCTCCTTGAAGTCTTTAGGCGTCCCTGTATTCAGGCAGACAGTGTGGGAAAACGCTGGGGAGAACATCTACAGTATCACCCATATTCTAGCGTATTCCCACTGCTGTCTGAACCCGCTCGTCCACATCTTTGGAGGGAAGAAGTTCAGGAGCTTCCTGCCATGGACCAGAGGCTTTCGTCGGCTCCCACAGAGGTTCAGCACTCAAACTTTCAGCAATCAGAGCAGCTTCTCAGGGCAGTTTCATCTCTGAAGTCAAGGTCAAGTGATGTTCGACTTCATGAGGCGCATGCTTGTTAGATTTTTTGTCCAACTGTAAGGGTGGACTGCCTACAGGGGTTCAGGCTGTAGGGTTGCCGAATGACTTAATACGTTATCGTTATCAGCATGATGGTAGAAAACTGTACATTTCTTGTCTATTACCACCCACTGCAACGTATACCAACGACGGAAATAAGCGCAGTTATAATAGCAAAATATGTGGGAGAGCGTTGCTATAGTGTGACAATATTTTATTGCAATAGGGAGCACATTAATGGTAATACTAAATCAAAACTAGTTAGCACATCATTTGTAATAGAAAGGGTTTAATGACAATATCTGATTATGGTTACACTTAAAATAATTACAAAATAGATGTATGAAATGATAAAATCATATACCATTAATTGTACCTAGCATGTATGTAAAAAGTGACCCGAGAGATAGTTAGAGAGTGTGAAAGAGAAAGAGAGAGGACCAGAGAGTGCCCAAGAAAAGAGGCAGAAAATGAAAAGAGCCAGAGCAATAGTTACGATCTTCTTTTATCCCTTCCTTGACCATGTGACTGAAACCCAAATGTTAGACATTCAAACTGACCAATCAGAAGATTAAAACTTCCCCCACTGTACTAAAGGGGTGACAATTTGTAGACCCCCAATGTACATATATTTTGGCCTATAGGGCTTAATCACTATCAACACCTTTGTGCCTTCCAAATGGCCCTTGTAGCAAGAGAGAGGGGGGTTGAAACAGTAAAGCAAATGTCTTTGTTTATTTTAAAATATCTTTGGATATTTTTAAACTTACAAATCCCTCCTTGCCACACTCATGGGGTCCAAGAGTCCAAAGGTGGCACAGTCCATGATGACATGCTTTCTGTTGTGTGTAGATATTAACTTCAGACTTCTTGTCTAGACTTGCAATAGCAGTTGGTCAGTCTTCAGTCTTTGTTCTCCTTTCAGTCCTGCATGAGAAGGTCCATCACATGGTTTTGCGCCATTCATAGATAAGCAAATCACCCTTGAACACTTCACACCTCCACAAGAATCAGACACTGATGATGGTAGAAATCAGTTGTCCCTCCTTTGAGACAAGACACAGGATTTGAACTTGTGCAGCAGGGATCCTGTGATTTAAAGAACATACAGCACAACAAACAGCAAAAGCATACATATGGCATTTGTCATTGGTCAGAGGTTTGATGTGGTCAGATTAAATTTTTCTCTGGCAATAAGCCCTCAAAAACGATGTACTTGATAAAGTGGTCAAGGCGAGAATAAAAGAAGATCTTACAAGCTCTTACATTGTTTCTGGAAACATTGAAATAAATTGCATAATAACAAAACAACATTTGTTGGTTTAAAAAACCCCCTTTTCATGAAGAGTATCAGCAAAATATTACCAAATACAGAGATTCAGTTGAATCATTGTTCTAAGTCAAATGGACAAAATACAAAGACACAAATCAAATAAGTTTTAGAAATGTTTCAAAGGCATTAATGATAATACAAATTTTGTGCTTAGGTAAGAATGAGAAATGCTAACATACATTTTTATATTTAATTTCGTGAGACAAATGGTAACAAAATGATTTAGTAAATCTAAAGAAAAAACAAAACAAACAATAACTGGATGGAATTCACAGTTATAGTACAGTCTATATGTAAAGACTTTAAAAAAAAACATTATATGCATACATTTTGTGAGGCATATGTAGATGTAGATGTGACTTTGTGTGTGAAGATCAAATCTATGTGGCTGCATTTAGCTGTGGCTATGTGTAAATGCAATCATGCTCCAAAAAAAGGTGAGGATGTTTAACAATTGTGATGCAAATTTGGTCCTGTTTTTGTAACAGGGGGGCCAACTTGAAAATGTGGGTATGAGGTGTGATCTGGCTCAAAATCTTTCAACACCAATGTTTTTGTTAAGGAGCATGATAAAAAGTGCAAAGTTACTGAATCCTGTTGAGAGAAAAGCATTTTCATGGTTAATGCAGTTGTGAATCACATTGTAGCCACATAGCAATTCTGTGCTCCTGTACATGGTTTTACTCCAGCTATATTGAAAATAGCAGAGTTTTCCACTTAGGAGACAAACAAATTCAACATAGTCACACATGCAACTAGAAATAAACAATACAATTCCAGTACTACACTTATTATTCCAATTTACACAAGATACATGGCCTAGAATGCATAGCATCTACAACCTTTAACCTAAGTGTTTCATACAACACTTACAGTACACTTACAGTAAAGCAATTGTGTGTTTTAAAGAATAAACTCAGCTAGTCTATGTGTACATATAGCATCACAAACAACTTTAATGTGTGTTCTGCGCTCAGTGTGTTTAGCACAATTACAAATTTGAAAATACAAACAGGATCATTGCTATTGGGCTGCTAATCCACTAGCAAGTGAAGTTAATAGCTGAAAGCCTTGCATAAACAATGCAGTTAACTCACTAAGAGTTTTACCTGCAAATGAGCATTGATCTTTCTTCTTAGAAAGTGGTTTTCTATTTTTCTGAAAATAAGGTGGTCTACCCCTACCCAGTGACCAGCATTTTTCCTCTGTATGGCTTATTTTCTGACAGGAAGTGCAAAACCTGTTCTCTTTGCCACAGGGTTGTTTGCTGTGTTCTCCTGGAGTTTGAGGATTTTCATGACTCTCTAATGCTTGTACACCATGACGCTATTACGGTGCTGCATCACCTTAAGAACTGAAATAGGCACACTTTCTTGAGCAGTGGCCTCTGAACAAAACATTCCAGATTCATTAGAGCAAGTCACCTCATCTAAGAAGTGAACATGCTTTTTAGCCCCATCGCTGTTAAGCAATTTGGGAGACTTTTTAGCATTTAGCTTAGCCATGAGATCGGCAATGGTGTCTTTGTGTTTTTTACACTTTTCAGTCAGAGCTAACTGTTCAGCTAGTAAATTATCTAGCTGTGATTGAAGATCTTGTATCTTTACCTCTGCATTTTTAGAATGCACTTCTTTACATTTAGCATCTACACCTGAAAATAGATGTGTTGTCACATCACGTAGCCTTGTACAACTTATGAAGTTTAAAGCCTCAATTATTTCACCACGTTTTGATTTCTTTTGATGTTTGCCAATTATGTCCCACCATTTGAGCATTTCATCCCAGTATATTGTTTCTTGAGTTTGCACAAGGTAGGCTCAACTTTTTTGCTCCATAAAGCAAACAGTACATCACTCTTTTCAGAATCTTTCCTTTCCATCCCTGAGGAGATCTGAATATCATACCATTAAACAATTAAAACAGACTTACCCATTCCTTGGTGAGAAGGTCAGCTTTAATCCATTCACAAGATCAACTGTAAAAAAAATGTCCTCGTTCTGACGACCGATCAAAGTAGATTTCAGACAATCTTACAGACTTGAGATGGTGCCGATGCCACGTCATGATACACTTTTTGAAAATAAAGGTTCCAAAAGAGGGGTTTGCAGTGATGCCACTGAAGAACCATTTGTGGTTCCCCAAAGAACCTTTCAGTTAACAGTTCTTAAAGGAACAGTTCTCCCAAAAAAATATAAATTCTGTCATCATTTACTCACCCTCGAGTTGTTCCAAACCTGTATGAGTTTCTTTCTTCTGGTGAACACAAAAGAAGATATTTTGAAGAATGTTGGTAACCAGACAGTTAATGGTAGCCACTGACTTCCATAGTATTTTTTTCCTACTATGAAAGTCAATGGCTACCGTCAACTGTTGATTACCAACATTCTTCAAAATATCTTCTTTTTTAGTTTGGAGGGTGAGTAAATGATGACAATTTTCATTTTGGGGTGAACCATTCCTTTAAAAGAACACTATTTTTTCTTGGCGTGAAGAACATTTTAAATCTAAATAAGCTTTTTTCACTATAAAGTACCTTTTGTGCAATGGAAAGGTTCGATGGTAAAGTTTCTTCATGGAACCATTGATTTCAATAAAGAGCCTTTATTTTGTAGCCTTTATTTTTTTATTTTTCTATCAGCATTATAACAGTAAAAACTCTTTGTAATCTTAATGTTACATTGTGTCATGTTTATCAAAATAAAACTGAAAAAATATAGACCTTACTTATAAACATAGGCTTATGTTGAACTTTCTCATACATTTTAAGCAGTACAGAAACTACTAAATGAAAAGTGAACAGGTTTGAAACGTGTGTGTGTGTGTGTTTAACAAATATTGCTCTAATGAATGCATTGCAGTAGTCTATTTATTAATCTTTGCTAATGTTAGTTAATAAAAATACAGTTTTTTTTAGTTCATGTTAAATATAAGTTTTATATGTATTAGTAAATGTTGAAATTAACATTAACTGAGATTAACTTTTTCCCCCAAGATTTTTTTTCTGGATAGTTATACCACCTACACATTTTTGCCTTTAAGCCCCCCCCAAAAATCAAATGAAAACATATTTATCATATGTGTATTGAAGTAACTGTCTTTATGAATGTAATGTATTTTGAATAACATAATAGGTCTGGAAAATATAAAAGAGTTTCATTGAATTACAAGTATTACAGTAATATGTGTATGCTTGAGTTTGTTGAGTTTGGAGAAGTGCTCATCTCCATGACTATGTGTCAAAATTTTTCTGAAAGAGGAACAGAGAAAAATAAGCAGATGGAAAACCAACTGTGACAGCAGAATACTGAAATGGATAATTTTCCGCTATTGAGTAAAAAAAGAAAAAACTAAAAAAAAGAAAGAAATGTTTTACGAGAAGGTTAGGTTAGTAGGTCTCTGGTATGCAAAATAACTATGGTTAATTTCTGTTAGTATCCAGAAGGTGGCAATAGTGGTCAACAAGTGAGACATTTGGCATTTTGACTTAAATTCTTCAAATGCAAGATTTATTACAGTGTTATTTCGTCCAATACCATTTGGACACACTTCTTTTTTCATAATTAATTTTGCAGAAATATTAAAAGAATAGCAGCAGAGACAGAAAGCAACATAAAAACACCATTAAAATAGTCCAATACTTGTGCACTAAATCTGAAGTCATATATAGGTTTGTAAGAAAAACAGACCAAAAGTTATTCACTGTAAATCTTGTCTTAAAAATCCTGCTTCACCCTTATGGTTACCATTCACTTTGACTGTATCAAAAAAGAGCATCTTGGACATTGTATACCACAGAATAAAGGAAGTCATGCTTTAAATTACATGAGGGTGAACTTGAGCAAGTTCTTTACATTTTATTGTGTAATTTAGCAGAACTTAACATCAAAATTGGTTTAAGTTAATATTGTATTTTTGTTTAATGGATATATTTTGTAACAGATAATAATAATAATAGTTTGAAATCAAGCAATAACTGGTGGACCCCCTGCTGCAGACGCTTGGAATAATTTCAATTCACAGTGAATAAATGTAGTTTGGATTATTTGCCAGTAAACCGTCCAGCCCAAATGACAAGTGCATGACTGACAGCTCTCTGCTTCAGATATGATCAATGGAGTATTTCATATGAATGTGTCTCTGCGTTCTGAATATCACAGATATACTCCAAGGCATCTTTAATATAACACCTAACGTGATTATGTGTGATATCTGTCTAATATAGCCTGATATATCTCATTCAGCACAACTCAGATTCCCACACCGTCTCTGTCCTGATCTGACTCATAAAACTCCCAAACCACAAACCTCTAACAGACGGCAGTCAATTGCTCTCCTAGACACAGACTTGAGTGATTTACCACAAATTCAAATCAAGCTGAATATGTATATGAAGTCTTTGTACCAGAACATTATCCCCTGGTTTCACAGACAAGGCTTAAACCTAGTCTCAGATTAAAATGCATGTTTGAGCTGTTTTAACTGAAAGTAACTTGCACTGACAAATCTTAAAATATATCAGTGCCATTGTTTTGTCTCAGGATGTACACCAGTAATGTTTTTTTTCTAAGGCACGTTTATAAAAGCTACTTAAATGTTTAATTTCACTAAGGCCTTACCTATCTAGTATGGTTTCCACAAAAATATGAAGCAGCAAAACTGTTTTCCGCATTGATAATAATCATAAATGTTTCTTGAGCATCAAATCAGCATATTAGAATGATTTCTGAAGGATCATGTGACACTGAAGACTGGAGTAATGATGCTGAAAATTCAGCTTTGATCACAGGAATAAATTATATGTTAAAGGATTAGTTCACTTCAGAATTCAAATTTCCTGATAATTTACTCACCCCCGTGTCATCCAAGATCTTTACATCTTTCTTTCTTCAGTCAAAAAGAAATTAAGGTTTTTGAGAAAAACATTCCAGGATTTTTCTCCATATAGTGGACTTCAGCAGTTACCAGCGGGTTGAAGGTCCAAATGTCAGTTTCAGTGCAGCTTCAAAGGGCTCTACACGATCCCAACTGAGGAATAAGGGTCTTATCTAGTGAAACGATTGGCCATTTTCTAAAAAAAAAAAATAAAAATAAAAATATTGATATACTTTTTAACCACAAATGCTCGTCTTGCACTGCTCCACGATGCGCCACGCATTACGTAATCACGTTGGAAAGGTCACATGACATAGGCGGAAGTACTGAGCAGGCATTTACAAAGCGAACATGCAAAGACTAAGTCAAACGCCTACAAAAAAGGTAAAACTTCCGCCTGCATTGAAACTGCAATTTGGACCTTCAACCCGTTGAACCCTGTTGAAGTCCACTATATGGAGAAAAATCCTGGAATGTTTTCCTCAAAAACCTTCATTTCTTTTCGACTGAAGAGAGACATAAACATCTTGGATGACATGGGGGTGAGTAAATTATCAGGAAAATTTAATTCTGAAGTGAATTAATCCTTTAGCATATATATTTAGATAGAAAACAGATATTTTAAATGGACATAATGTTACTGTTTTCACTGCATAAATGTAGCCTTTGTAAGCATAAGAGACTTGAATGGAAGTGTATAACCTTTTATCTCTCCATAAGACGATATGTGCATACTGTACTAATACCCAGCACTAGTCTGACAACACGTCTGCTTTGACATTTCAGCAGTGTTAAAGTGACAGTCTGTTTATAGCTCTGACATGCCTCGCTAAATGTCCTTGATCGTGCTGTTTCACCAAACATGGACAACTGTGATTGAGGTCTTGCTCATAACAGTAATCATGGCATGTGTTATATTTTACATTCCTCAGTGTTTTCAGAGCTTCATGTAGAAGTAGAAACACCTGCTATTCACCAGTGTGCAAAATAATGTTATTTCCTTTAAAGACCTCAAAAATCTTCTCAGTTTTAAACGAAAATGGTTTCTCATCGTTGGAAAAGTTGAGAACGGACAAACCTGTTCACTGCGTCTGTTTACAAGTTTCTTGAAAGACGCGGTCCTGTACCATACTGTACCTCTCTGGCAAATATGTGCTCAGATTATAGCCAGGAGCCAAACAGATGTTGTTTTCTGCTCAATAGAGTCTCATTAGACCTTCTTGTTCTTACCTGCTTTCCTCCTGTCTTTATTTAACAGAGTTTGATTTTTTGTTTCTTTTACTGCCTTTTAATGTCCTTGTTTTCTAAACATCTATAGTTGAGATAACAAGCAAATTCCTGTCTTCCTTCCTTGATATTATTTTTCATAAATGTTAGGTCTGGGCAAAATGTCACATTTGTAAATTGAAAATTTCATAAAATTGATAAATTATCATATCTGTTAGCAAAAACAAGGGTTTGGTGGCTTTTTATTTTTGTTTTATGTTATTTATTTATTTTTTTCATGTTTCTTCATGTTTCATGACCTATACTACTGCATTTAATGGCAGGGTCCCATTGTGACAACTTACCCCATAAAGTGTGACAACATGTTCCACCATTAAGTTTGATGAGATGTTCACTGGAGTAAAAAGTGTGACAAGTAGCTTTCTTATACAATTTATCTTATTCTCATATTCTGCAAATAATACCATAAAATTGTTATGTTATATAAATAATATAATTTCTGTAATTTATATATATATATATATATATATATATATATATATATATATATATATATATATATATATCAGTCCCTCCAGGATTTCGCAGGACTTTTCTCTGTATTCTGCAGCCTAAAATGACTGATTTTGCGGCGGCTTTTCTCAAAATTTTCTTGTGTAGTTTTTCAATAAAATATTCTTCTAACATTTTTATTACTTTTCTGAGTTCAAGAACCACTGGGCTCTGTAATTTTTAAAAGGAGAACACTGATATTAACTTAAAATATAATTTCAACATTTTATTTCATATATAACACCAAATAAAACAGACATTTTTTTTTAATAAAATGTTATATTGCAGTGTTTCCCACATGATTTTGTGAAAGGGGACATGGTTGTCAAGTACTCTAGGGCGGTCTGGGGGTATATGCTCCCCCTTTAGAAAGGTTTGTATATTTTATCAATCAATTTTGTATATTTTATGTATCAAATATGATAGAACAGGCTTTCAGAAACATTTATTTGTTCATCTCTCAATCATCATTGTATGCCCATTGCATTGCATTGTGTTTTGCCCCCCACAATAAAAAATTATATAGCTTTTATCATAAAACTAAGCATATCTTCTTACCAAGACATATTATTAGGAGATATAGAGTGACAAATTATATTTATATGCATTTTATGTAAGTAGTCTGCTGTACTTTTATAAAGATCTCATTGATTTACAGCAAACTGCAATTTTTGCTCAGTTTTGGCCTCTGAATAAAATTAAGCTGTTTTCCCCCTCCATACTCATAATATCATATTGTAAATCCTGGTGTATCAAATATATGACAAAACATAAAACACATGCAAACTTTTCCTTTTATAATTTGTCTAAATGTAAAAAAAAAAAAAAATTTTTTTTTAAATAAATTATTTTCTGACTATTATTTAATTATTTCAGGCTTTACAGGGCTGTTAAATATAATAGTGGCCTACTTTTGAAGAATAAACAAAATGTATGTAACATACACACACTGCTGATAAACTGAACCGGTTCATGGAAACGACGTCACTCAGAGCTTGCACGCTCATGTGTGTGTGTGAGTAAGAGAGAGAGAGAGAGTTGAGCGCTTACAGCGGGAGCGGGGTTCTTGCGGTGGTTGACTGACTGACAGATGCATTGCCGAAGCAACGGCGCAAACGGTTGTTTATCGATCGATTCAAGTTCAGCGCACATAGCCTACTTCGAACTGGGCTTTCCTTTGGCTGAATGTACGTTGTGATGACGCCACACGCCGCGTTCAGGCCCAAAATCTGCGAAAATATGCGGCAATTTAGAAAACATTCAAGCCCCTGCGAATTTTGCGGCGTTTGCTTGATTTTTGCGGTTAATTCTGCGATCGCAGAATCGCGGAATCCTGGAGGGACAGATATACAGTATCTCACAAAAGTGAGTACACCCCTCACATTTCAGCAACCATTTTATTATACGTTCTCAAGGGACAATACTATAGAAATGAAAATTGGATAAAGTTTAGAGTAGTCAATGTGCAGCTTGTATAGCAGTACAGATTTACTGTCCTTGGAAATAATTCAACATACAGCCATTATTGTCTAAATAACTGGCAACAAAAGTAAGTACACCCTAAGTGAACATGTCAAAACTGTGTCCAAAGTGTCAATATTTTGTGTGAGCACCATTCTTATCTAGCACTGCCTTAATCCTCCTGGCCATGGAATTCCCCAGAGCTGCACAGGTTGTTGCTGGGATCCTCTTCCCACATAATGACATCACAGAGCTGTTGGATGTTAGACACATGGCACTTCTCCACCTTCCGCTTGAGGATGCCCCACAGGTGCTCAATAGGGTTCAGGTCTGGAGACATACTTGGCCACTCCAACACCTTTACCTTCAGCTTCCTCAGTAAGGCAGTTGTCATCTTGGCGGTGTGTTTGGGGTCATTATCATGCCGCTCGGCCCAGTTTCTGAAGGGAGGGCGTCATGTTCTGCTTCAGAATGTCACAGTACATGTTGGAATCCATGTTTCCCTCAATAAAGCAGAGCTCCCCAGTACCAGCAGCAATCATGCAGCCCCAGACCATGATGCTACCACCACCATGCTTGACTGTAGGCAAGACACAATTTTCTTGGTACTCCTCACTAGGGTGTCGCCACACATGCTGGACACCATCTGAGCCAAACAAGTTTATCTTAGTCTCATCATACCACAGGACATGGTTCCAGTAATTCATGCTCTTGGACAGGTTGTCTTCAGCAAACTGTTTGCGGGCTTTTTTTGTGAGCCAGCTTCAGAAGAGGCTTCCTTCTGGGATGACGGTCATGCAAACCGACTTGTTGCAGTGTGCGGCGTATGGTCTGAGCACTGACAAGCTGACCTTCCGCTTCTGCAACCTCTAAAGCAATGCTGGCAGCACTCGTGCATCTGTTTTTTAAAGCCAACTTCTGCACCTGACGCACAGAACGAGGACCCCAACTTCTTTGATTCATATTCTGTGGCCTGTTCCGAGTGGAAAATCTCTCTCTATGACCCTGGCCACTGTGCTATAACTCAGTTTTATGGTGTTACCGGTCTTTGTGGAGAGCAGCAATTCTAATTCTCAAATCCTCAGAGGGTTCTTTGCCATGAGGTGCCATGTTGAACTTCCAGTGATCAGTATGACAGAATTGTACTCAAAGTACCAAATTTTAACTGCTCTAATACAAAATACACACATTTGTATGGTCCTGTCAAGCAGACAAAAACATGAACATGATGAATAGGACGTGGCTTTGCATGGTTAGACAACATACAGCTGTTATCACTTAGGGTGTACTCACTTTTGTTGCCAGCTATTTTGACAATAATGACTGTATGTTAAGGACAGTAAATCTATACTGCTATACAAGCAGCACATTGACTACTCTAAAATATATCCAAGTTTAATTTCTATAGTATTGTTCCTTGAGAAGATATACTAAAATGGTTGCTGAAATGTGAGGGGTGTACTCACTTTTGTAAGATACTGTGTATGTGTGTGTGTATATATATATATATATATATATATATATATATATATATATATGAAGAAATATATAGATATAAAAAATGTTATATAATTGTTATAAAATTATTATATGTATTATATATTTAATAAATACAACAACATAATATAAATATAAGTCTTATTATGAATATCTTAAGAATTATAATATATAAAAGTAATATAATATAATATAAAAAAAATCTTATTCTCATATTCTGCAAATAATACCATAAAATTGTTATATTATAAAATATTATGTATGTATGTATGTATGTGTGTGTGTATATATATATATATATATATATATATATATATATATATATATATCTTATAATAAAATATATAAATATATATAAATATAAAAATAAATAGATATAAAAATGACATTTTATTATTATATTTACTATTATTTATTATATATTTACTAAATAAAATAATATAAAAATCATATATTCTGCAAAGAATAACACATACTTATATTATATAACTAATATAATTTCTGCATATATATATATATATGAAGAAATATATAGATATAAACAAAAAATGAAATTTTTATATTTTATATGTATTATATATTTACTAAATATAATATAATAAAATATAATAATATAAAAGTCTTATTATGAATGATATCTTAAGAAGTATAATATAATATAAATATAATAATGTAAAATTTTATTTTCATATTCTGAAAAGAATAACAATTATATTTTATACAATATAATATATACAACACTGTTTATATATCTACCAGGAGAAAATTGTAAGTCCGAACATTTAGAACAGTAAAACGTAGTATATTTAATATCCAAAGCATAAATGGTGCAGTACGAGTTTTAAGTCCTGGACCGTTAGGGGTTTGTTCAAATCCACCCTAAGTACGCCTTAGCAAGCGCTAATAAATTAGACTGTTCTGGTTATAATGAGGAAGAGATTAGTATAAAAATCCTTTAGAGAACAGATGTCTATCGGCTTCAATCAATGCCACACCTGGTTATTAAAATGCATCGTTTCATAAGCAAGACCTTTGAGTGAGCAGAGAATAATTCCGTTGATATTTAGAACAGAAGAGTTTTGTTTTAGTAAGATGAGTCTCTAATTCTCTGTTCTGGCAGTTAAATTAAAATCAAGTAAATAAAGAGTTGTTGCTGTTGTGCAGAACATCATGATAGGTATTAAAAAATCATGAAGAAATGAATATAGTTTGAGCTTATATTCCATAATTCTCCTCTCTGACCCTGTCGAATAGCTGTGCAGTGTGACTCATGTTTTTGGTTTGATCAAGGATGATTTGAACACTGTGTTTCACTCCAATCTGCTCTCAATTAACCCTGATGTCCTCCGAGGTTTGCCTGAGGCATATGCACCTCTTTCCCTCTCATATACAATAAGGACTCTGTATCTGCAAATACATTTTTAAATCTATTTATAACAGATTTTTTTTTTTTTTTTTTAGAATTATTATATTTAGTAAATATATAATAGTACATATAATAGTGTTGGGTCCGAGTCCACCTTTGTCGAGTCCGAATCGAGTCCAAGTCTTTAACCAATCAAGTTCGAGTCCAAGTCCGAGTCCAAAAAGGGCTGAGTCCTTAACATCCGAGCCCGAGTTGAGTCTGGCTGAGTCCAGAAAGATTTAAATTATTTGAAATTGCAACTGGCCTTTTGCAAAGACCTTCCCCTCTTACTGTTGCTACGTCCGACAAGCCATGGCACAATAAAGCCACGCATCTTGTTCTCACACAGTGAAAAATACATTGCGAAGCAAAGAGGAAACTGACAACGCACCAACAGACAAGACAGAGCATGTTACTTTTGATATGAAATAAAGCCTTAGCTTTCAAATTTTTAAGAAATTCAAACAATAAATACTGTTTTGTGGCAGTTTAATGTGTAGCACCTCAGGTCAAGCAGCACGTAAACTGATCATCTCTTCTAGTTACAGCACAAATTTAACATGAATGAACATCAGAACTACAAAAAGATGTCAATACGCACCATTTTTCAAGTTCAAGTCCACTGACATTAACCAGAATCTGCAAGGTAATGCTCAAGAAGGCAAAACAATGTCTTATAGGGTTAGTTAACCCAGTAATGAAATTCTGTCATTAATTATTCACCCTTGTGTCATTCAAAACCCATAAGACCTTCATTCATCTTCGGAACACAAATGAAGATATTTTTAATGAAATTCAAGATCCAATGCAACTACCACTTTCAAGCCCCAGCATGGTAGTAAAGACATCATTAAAGTACTCCATGTGACTCCAGTGGTTTAACCTCAATTTTATGAAGCGACGTGAGTACATTGTTTGCGCAAAAAAAAACAAAAAAAAACAATTTACCACTTTATTTACAAAATAATATTATCCAAAGCGTGTTCACGCAACAGTGTCAGCTCTTGTGTGAACACAAAACACGTGTCATGATGCTCTTGTGAACGCACATTGCAGATCAATATTTTTGTAAATAAAGTGGTAAATTATGTGTTTGTTTTTGTTTTGTTTTTTGCACAAACAAAGCACTCGTGTCACTTCATAAAATAACCTCTGGTTAAACCTCTGTAGTCACATGGATTACTTTAAAGATGTCTTTCCTACCTTTCTGGACCTTGAAAGTGGTAGTTGCATTGGATCTCTATGGAGGAACCGAAACCTCGGATTTCATTAAAAATAACTTCATTTGTGTTCAGAAGATGAACAAAGGTCTTATGGGTTTGGAATGACATGAAGTTGAATAATTAACAACAGAATTTTCATGTTTGGGTGAACTAACCTTTTCAGAGCCAGGGGAAACTTTTAAACAAGATCGTGGTGGTGTACATTTTTCTTTATGTTAATATCTTATTTACCCTCTGAAGGGCAGTACTAAATGAATGAATGATTTTTAAACAAAATAAGAACAATTTACACCGATCATTCCGTATACCCCCTGGCTCTTAATGGATGTTTCCTTCTTGAGCGTCACTGAATCTTTGCAGCTTTTGTAATAGTTGTGTTTGAGGAAATCTTTGAGGAAATCTTTTCAGTTGTCCTCAGTGTGAATAGATGGATCTCAAAATCATACAATGAAAAACTGAAAAACCAAAGAATGTGCAGGAGCCATCCAGGTAGTGACACACAATATTATAAATCAAGCGTATGTTATTTGTCTTGTATCTTGTTTTTGTATTTTTGTGGACTAGGCTATACGTAATAAACAAATGTTATGTGAAATAGCTTATCAAAAAAAAAAAGAAGAAGAAGAAGCAGGCTGTATGTAAAATAGGGCAGAACGATGACAAAAAAAAATAATAATTGTTGATTATTTCCTTTGATAATGTCATTGCAATTAATAATGTTGGTTAATAGGATTTACATTAATGCATGTCATGATTTATGTAGATCACACTACAAACTGTTGCCTTCATGTTTCTTGTTAACAGGCTTGAGACGCCAAAATGGTGGTATGGTTACTATGTCAATCGTCGCAATCTCCCACAGAACAAAAAATTAGCGGATATACTCCCACATTTAAATGCAATTATTACTCCTAAAACTTTGCAGTGTGAACGTAACCACTGGTCCTCTAGTGACATGAAAAACAAAACTATTATTCCGATTGTCAGTAGCGTTCACTTTAAGCCGTCACTTACCAAGTTCTGCACTCTGACGAAAACACTCGTCATCTCTTATTTACATCGCGTCTAGAGTAGACTTTGCTGGTTATGAGGGGGTTTGCGAAAGTATAAAGTTTGTGCTGATTCTGAACACATACATTTTGAGCAAATTCTCCGCATGGCGACTCCAGAACGCGTCTGATGGGCCATTGAGTTCACGCGCTCAACGTAAATGTCTGCGATTGGCTACAATGCTCAACACTGCAACAATTCAATGTACGTAGTTTCGTTTCGTTTTTGAATAATACTATATTGTGTCCTTCAGTTGCCCGGACTCGACTGTACTCGGGAAATTTCCCGAGTCCAAAATGTCCAAGTCCGAGTACAAATTCTCCGGAGTGCGTAACAAGTTCGAATACCCCAACTCTAACATATAATAATGTATTTTTTGTATGTATCTATATTTTTCTTCACACAATTAGGATATTTAAGTAGCTTTTATAAACACACACTAGAAAAAAACATTACTGGTGTGCATCTTGAGACAAAACAATGGCACTGACATATTTTAAGATCTGTCAGTACAAGTTGCTTTCAGTTAAAACAGCTCAAACATGCATTTTAGTCTAAGACTAGCTTAAGCCTTGTCTGTGAAACTGAAGGTGTCGCTGAACAATAAAACTGAATTTTAACATGAAATTAGAAATAGGATAGCTGAAACCTAAGAGAACTTCTTAAAGCAGTAAAACAATGATGACACCAGAATAAAAATATTAATGATTCTGACCCTGAAAATACAGAATTATACTATACATATAAATAATGCAAGACCTTTACTGGTAAATCAGACATTTTGCATTATCATGACCCACAAATATTGCCCCATTGCATCATTATACATTATATTCAACATTAAATATAGCAGTTTAATTTAGTACTGTTACTGAAACTCTCTAAACTTTCATTTTTTCTAACGCAGTACACTCGTGGTTTCAATGGACGCATTCGTTGACGTTCTTAGAGAAGCCACCCGCGCAGATGCACTTACATGATAAGAATAAACAATCTAAATTGCTTTGAATCATCATACTACCAAAACTAAAAACGCAATATGGTGAGTTAAATTATGCTTTCACTTCGAGGAGTGCCGCTTTAAATGATGTTTGCGCTTTCACTTTGAGGAAATCTTATGATGAAACGACATGTAAGTAGGCCACATGATGACAGAATTTACATTTTTGGGTGAATTATACTTTATAAATACTGTAAGTGGAGTCTTGGATAAAACTAACTGGTTTCGTAATGTTGTTTACATCAACGATATCGTCGCATTTTTATATCGCAATATCTCCATATAATGATGTAGGCTATCGTTACACCCCTACTATGTAGCTTTTGACTTGCCGATTTTTTATTTTTGTTCCCCTTTTAAAATTAATAAAAGTTGTATTCAAAATTATCATGAAAAACGTGTTATAATCATGCATTTTTGTTGGTCACAGACCTTATTTTTTGTAATAATCCAAAAGCCAATGGAAAAATCCTACTGGGTTTTTGTTGAGGGAACCATATGATGTCAACTTCCGTGTGGTCCTACAAAAATACGCTCTATTAAAGGGTTAGTTCACCCAAAAATGAAAATTATGTCATTTATTACTCACCCTCATGTCGTTCCACACCTGTAAGACCTTCGTTCATCTTTGGAACACAAATTAAGATATTGTTTATTAAATTTGATGACTCCGTAAGTCCTGCATCGGCAGCAATAACAGTCCCTTTTTCGATGCCCAGAAAGCTACTAAAAACATATTTAGAACAGTTCATGTGACTACAGTGGTTTAACTTTAATATTATAAAGCGACGAGAATACTTAATAACAAAATAACGTTTTGTTCCCACAATATCTAGTGATGAGCGATTTCAAAACACTACTTCTTGAAGCTTTGAAGCTTTTCGAATCATTTGTTTCGAATCAGTGGTTCAGAGCGCCAAAATCACGATTTCAGTAAACGAGGCTTCGTTACGTCATAAGTGTTTTGAAACTTCAATAGTTCACGCGACTTTGGCAGTTTGATACATGCTCCGAATCACTAATTCAAAACAAAAGATTCATTAAGCTTCGAAGCTTCATGAAGCAGTGTTTTGAAATCGCCCATCACTAGATATTGTGGAATAAAGTCGTTTTATTTTTGGCGCACAAAAAGTATTCTCATCGCTAATATTAAAGATGAACCACTGTAGTCACATGAACTGTTTTAAATATGTTTTTAATAGCTTTCTGGGCATTGAAAAAGGGAGTGTTATTTCCGGTGACGCAGGCCTTACCGAGTCATCGGATTTTATTAAAAATATCTTAATTTGTGAAATATCTTCACCAGTGTTTGGGAAAGTTACTTTTAAAATGCATTACAATAATGTGTTACTCCCTAAAAAAAGTAACTAATTGCGTTACTAGTTACTTTTTATGAAAAGTAATGCGTTACATTACTTAAGCGTTACTTTTTCTCACCTGGGCTGGGCTTGCTTGTTTGTTTTTAATAACAAAAAAAAAAAATTCTGTTTTTGGTAAATGTAAAGGCCCTTTCATACCAAAGGTGAAATGAATAAAGTGAGATTAAATGCATAAAGTATATTTGTGTAATTTAATATAGTTAATTATCACAGGTTTGTGTAAAATTCTGAGATTGTATTTCAATGTTTTTATTAATTTTGAGAAATACTGAATATTTTTGTGCAAGTGAGATGAGTAAATGCATGTTCACATTTAGTGTAGAACTACAATAACCATCATGTTTACATGAGCTCACACAACACCAAAAGTAACTTGTGTTATTTATTTGAAAAAGTAACTTTTAAATTGTAACTTGTAAATTGAAAAAATAATGCGTTACTTTACTAGTTACTTGAAAAAGTAATCTGATTACGTAACTCAAGTTACTTGTAATGCGTTACCCCCAACACTGGAAATGACACTGGCCCTCCAGTGACCTCTTAAACTTATGCTACCTCCAACTTGCTTTTCTTAAATACATGCACACATATGCATAACCCCTGCCGACCTCGGAGGTTTTGCACACTGTCCCCCACTGGGAGTGAAACTTTTCAAGAAATAAATAAATAAATAGAGTGGACAAAGTGATTTTAAACTGCACTCTGCATGACTAATGGTAGAAACATGTTAAAATCATTGCAGAAATGTCCTTGGGAAGACAAATGAATTTTCAGCAGAATAATTAACTTAATTAACAAATTTGCATGCATATTCATCAGGGCCATTGAAGTCTCTCCAGCTCAGTTTGATGAACGCGACTGTGCAATAACAGCCTCATTTACATTCTGTCTTCCAATGCCATTTCTGTGGATTACGGCGGCACGGGCCTGCATGTTTGCGCATATATCTCACGCAACATCGTCGCTAAGACTCTGAGAATTGATTGGCTGTGCAGGTACATGTAGGATCCGTGTCGGTTCTGTTAAAATTCCCCCTCTATGTCCTTCATGATAGCTGTGGATGGATACCTCCCTCACCCCCTCTTTCTCTCTCTCTCTCTGGTGGGCACGTCTTGGCATGGCTCCCACCTCGTAACTCTCCAGGGCTGCCCGGCTGTTCAGCGTTCCCTGCTGTCTCTGCAGGGCAATCTTTAAAGGCAGTAAGGTGTGACGATACCGACTGGCAGCTTGGCAGCGGTGCCCGAGGATATCAGAGCTCTCTGAGCCATACGCGGATCAACCGGCGCCATCGCGATCATCAAACTATCTATACATTAACATCGGAGTGTGTATGCGTGGATGGGCACTCTTATGTGCAAATGTGATTGTTTTTTTATGCATGTAAAACCATATGCTCTTGCTTCCATTAGCCTATAAGTTAGTTTGCAATGCACAAAGAGGCCATTAAAATGCATAAATAATGAAACCAGGTTCACATTCCTATGACAATGGCCCAGGATGGCATTAACTCTTAAAGGGTTAGTTCACCCAAAAATGAAAATCCTTAATTAAAGACTTTCATTCATCTTCTGAACACAAATGAAGATCTTTTTTTGATGAAATCTGAGAAATGTATGTCCCTCCATTGACAGTTACGCAACTACCAGTTCAAAAAGTTCATAAAGAGATCGTAAAACTAATCCATAGAGCATTTTTGACCAAATTTGTCCAAAGACTCTTTATCGCTTTATATGATGACCAGATTGAATTTAGGCTTTTATTCAATATAAACATTGATCAGCAAACATAAAAGCTCAACCGAACCTGGTTCACACACAAGAACAAACCTCTTGCGGAAGCTCAAACATGCTGCGTCACACATGAACCTTATTGGTTTTCGCACATCAAGCACTTGAGCTTCTGTTTACCACAACTGATGTGTAAGTTGATGAGTGTTTATATGAAGCATCAAAGTTGTGTAGCTGTGTATGGACGGACAGAAAGCGCTCAGATTTCATCAGAAAGATCTTCATTTGTATTCTGAGGATAAACAAAAGTCTTACAGGTTTGGAACAACATTAGGGTGAGTAAATGATTTTTGGGTGAACTATCTCTTTAAGGCAAGACACCACAGGTGAATAGGGTAAAAACTGTAACTAGATGTCACCATACTTCTCCAGTTGATTAATCACAATACATTAAGACAGTTGTTTTGTATTACAAGTTTTCTGAAATGTTATGTTTAAATGTGTAAATTATGCATTATCTAATTGAATATGCACTAATTTGCATACATTTCCAGAAAAGGAATCTGAACATTCGATAAAGTACCAGGTTCAAAATTCTTGTTTCATTATGTTGACATTTTAGAGTTAAATTAGTTTTTAGATATCTCTCCATAAATCGGAAAATACTGTCAACAGCCAGAAAAAAAAAAAAATCACCATCATTTTAGGAATAAAACGTTATATAATAGAATGGTGTGTGAATAGTAAACTCTGTAAAAACCTTCAAAATATAGATATGAATAATTTAAGCGTATGTAAGTTCTACTGAGGTATAGATCATTTTGAGAAAACAGCCTTTAAAGATATTTATTGCAATTTAAGTCTACAGATGCCAATAGAAAAGGTGAAATATATATATTTTGATACAAAAATCTCAAAATTGACCATGAAAAAAAACATGGGTTTTGCCTGTAGCGACTTGCTTTGAAGTGTTTCTTTTGTTTGGTTGTTTGTTTGTTTGTTTTGGGTTACCATGGTTTAACTACAATAACCATGTAGTAAAACCACAGTTATTGTTCATAAGGGGTTGAGATCTGAGAGTTTACGACTGACAACCGTATTACACTACAAGCCATAAGTAAGCAACAAGGTACGAGAGACTGTGCTGTATCGTGAATAAGTCACGGCTGAAAGGGTTGCAGGTACTCCGCTTCGCGCCCTTCAGCTGTGACTTTTTCACGATACAGCACAGCCTCACATACCTTGTTGCTTTTATGAAACACAATACAAATATTAAAGCAAAAAATATGTATCAATGCAACTTTCATGAAGTAAACTTTTTCTAAAAGCCTTCCTTCCGCCGGAAAAAATAGTCCCTGACCAAGAACAGCAACAGAAGTTACATTATTACGCCATTAGATGGCGGCAAAGACTGTCTTTATGAGTGTGTCAGTCAGTAGCGAAGACTTTTACATTGAAAAGACTAAAAGTTGTGAACACAGAACAAGACGCAACTGACAAATGCTTTGACTAGCCTTGTCAGTAATGGGAAAACCCCTTAACTGTTAAAAGGACAAGATAATACGTCGGACATTTAAACTGATTTTTTATTATGAACATAGGACTGACCTGAAGGAAAATACTAAATCTGAATGCAGGTCATAAACTCGCTCACTCAACCTCTTTCTCACAACACTCTTCTACATAATACAGTAAGCTTCAATGAAAAATATGAATTGAGAACATACAGTTTACGTTGCTAAGGGTGTTGTGTAGTGATACACAGAAGCGTTGGGTGAAGCGGTCATATCCGTGTTTTATCATGAATAAAACACAGCTATTGACCAATCAGAATCAAGGACAGGAACTTTTATAAGTTTTAAACTGCTTATTCGAGTATTCGAGCTGCTATCGTAGGCTATGAACTCCTTTTCCAATTTCAAAGACATCCACAACACTTGTTGTCTGATTACAGATTTTTATTTTTATCCAAGTAGAGAGTGTAGAACTTGAACGGCATACAGACCACAAAACTGACGGTAACACCTCTGGTCCGGTAGAAGACAGCAAATGACTGTACCCAAAATTTTCGGATGATTTTACACCCCTACCCCCCTTTATGTGAATCACCAGAATCCACCATGAAAAACACATATGCATATGGAAAATGCATATGCACATACAGATGCATATGCGTGTTGTATGACGTGCCAAGTAGTTGTTGCGGTTCAATTCACACTGTACAGTGTGAACTGTGTGAACTACAGGTAGCAAGTCCTGAAAATGTAAGTTTGGTGATAGATAGATAGATAGATAGATAGATAGATAGATAGATAGATAGACAGATTTTTTTGTTTTTTTATTGTTTGGATTATTATTTATTTTTATTCACTTTTTATTCTCATCTACATTTTGAAACATGCTCAGAGCACAAATAGTTTAATATTTTAGTTAGGGCTTTGTTCAATGCACTAAACCCATAATGACTATTGCTAATAATTACATGTTTATGTTCTTCTCTCGGGGCCCATAGAGTTGCTAGACTACATTTTAACCAAAGATTTAATTAATTTCAGCACAAAAGAACAGGATTAGAAAACAAAGAAAGGAATGAAAAAATACATTGAAAAAAAAAAAAATGAAACAAATGCACAATTTGACACCATCCCCTCCCACACAAGGAATTACACTTTTTAGATCCAATATGTTTTGGCGCCCTGGAAATTCATCTGCCATAATTAGCACCTTGTTACTCTAAGCAAGATTGACAAGAGAAAATCTGTTTTAAAAGACAGACCTGTGAAAATGTCTCACTCACTAATTCTTCCCCATGTACGTGTTTGTATGTTGTTGCTGTCTTTTTTTGAAAAATAGATTTTATTCATGTAGTTTATGTCAGCATTAGGCCTATGGAAATTTTTTGCTTATATTGTTTGTTTTTTGCCGATAAGTGGCACTTTAGAGGAGTGTGTTTTTCTCTACACATGTCAGCAAATCTTAAAACCTGTAATCAAATTTCAAATCAGTATAATTAAGCAATAAGGTACAAGAGGCTGTTCTTTATTGTGAAATTTGGCTGTGTCTGAAACCAAAGGCAGCTGTCGTGCTGCCTAGTCAGTCAATGACTAACTAAACATGCAGCATTTCTGTGGGATTTGGAGACAGGCTTCCAGTTCTTTTTCTATTTTTATGTTTTTATGTTAATTCTCTACAATGTTTATTTCTCAGAAGATGTGGAATCATAAATTAAAGGGAAAAAAAATGAAATTTTCAGCTTCGTATACTGCCTACAAAGCATTTTTCAAATTTCGGATGCAGCCTGCATCAACAGATTTTGTCAGCAAGATACTCTGGAATGACTATAATATTCATGATAAAGAGTGTCTTATTGCTTTTATTAAACGGCTGCTGCATAATTAAGACAAATTCTTCACTAAATGCAGTCTTTTCACTAATCCCTGACTGGTCTCTATGGTCTCTACTCTATAAAAAATGCTTGGTTGTTTCAACCCAAATTTGGGCCAAATATGGACAAATCCAACTGTTGGGTTAAAAATTTAATTTGAAAATTTAACCCAACATTTGGGTTTGTCCATATTTGATCCAAATTTGGGTTGAAACAACCCAAGTTGGGTTGAAAACGGACAAACCCAGCAATTGGGTTGTTTTTAACCGAGCGGTTGGGTTAAATGTTTGCCCAACCTGCTAGGTAGTTTTATTTAACTTAACTATTGTTTAAAAAATACTGTATTGCTTGCTTAAAATGAACCCCAAAGTATGTTTGAAATTAACATGTATTAATATGTTTAATAAATTATTATTATTATTGTTGCCTCTATAATTATGTGTCTGATTTTTAATTTTGGGTTCATTTTAAGCCAGACATATAGTAATTTTTAAACAATCGTTGGGTTAAATGAAACTGCCCAGCACGTTGGGCAAACATTTAACCCAAACCGCTGGGTTTGTCAATTTTCAACCCAACTTGGGTTGTTTTTAACCCAGCATTTTTTAGAATATATGAGTCCTGCAAAGTGTTTTGCTTCATAATTGAACTATATATTTTCCATATCTCTATCTATTTTATTATATATCTCTTTTTTTATATGCTACACTCTAAAAAATGCTGGGTTAAAAACAACCCAAGTTGGGTTAAAAATGGACAAACCCAGTGTTTGGTTTGTTTTAACCCGAGGTTGGGTTAAATGTTTGCCCAACCTGCTGGGTAGTTTTATTTAACTCAACTATTGTTTAAAAATGACTATATGGCTGGCTTAAAATCAACCCAAAAAAGGTTGGAAATTAAAATCAGACACATAATTACTAGAGGCAACAATAATAATCAAAAGGTGAACATTTATTAATAAGCAATTTAATAAATGCTTATTGTTTAATTATTATTCATTAAACTTATTAACACGTTCATTTATTAGTAATAAATGTTAATTTCCAACATATTTTGGGTTCATTTTAAGCAACAATACAGTCATTTTTAAACAATAGTTGAGTTAAATAAAACTACCCAGCAGGTTGGGCAAACATTTAACCCAACCGCTGAGTTAAAACCATCCAATTGCTGGGTTTGTCCACTTTCAAACCAACTTGGGTTGTTTTTAACCCAGCATTTTTTAGAGTGTACCATGCATCTTTCTGTGTTTATGCACATTAAGAGTTTTTTTTGTCTTCTTGTGTTTAAAAACAACAGAATGGAGGTTCTTACTGTCTTTAAAAACACAGCGCTTATGATGTGAAACGCTAAAAAAACCGCAAGGTGTGTCACAAACAACGATCAATATATGTCTAGCACATGCTTACAGGGTAAAACGGATGCAAAAATAGATCCCGTTTGAACGGACCTTTACTTTTTAAAAGATCTTTGCATTAAAGGCTGCGTCGAGTTTTACAGCGTTCTTACAGCTACACAGAGTGTGTGACAGCCGTGAGGTGCGGCGCTGGCGTTTGATGGCACTATTGATGGTAAAGTTGTGAGGAAAGTCACAGAGCCACAGAGGAATTTGATTACCTTCATCCATTATCCGCACAGTGAGCGACGGAGAAACTCGCCATCTGTCATCCGTTTCATTAGCATCGTCAACACCTGCCCTGCCTGTTTACCACTTCTCTCACTCTCTCTCTCTCTCTCTCATTCTCTCTCTCATACTGATTTTTTTCAAACAAGCTTTTAATGAAATAATAAATGTTTTTCTTTGCTCGTGTAAATATAGTCTTATCCTGTTTAGGTGAACATATGTGCTTCATATATGAGATCCTCTTCACAAGTTTGTCAAAAGAAGTTTACAGAGAAAAAGAATATGTAAATACGTAAAGCGGAGTTCAGGTTCATTACGCCATCTGCATAAAATAATTCAAACCAATATAATCGGGGTTTATGTCCGATGATTTCTATCTATCCATCTATCTATCCAAAACCAAGCTGTCAACCAACAGCTAATGACAAACAAACATGACAGATTGCGAACTACCACACCATGGCATTTCGAAGTAAGGTAACAAAAAAGTGGAAGAAGGAAACAGTCCTTCTGGTTATCGAGGCATTCTGAATTCCTCCTCCAGCCCTCTCTGCAAAATCCCCAGGTGCCGCTGCGGGCCCCATTAGCGCCCGAGTCTCTGCCTCCAGCAGGCCATGCGTGTCCCCAATGACACTTTGTTGGATGAGAACCAAGTTTTTTCCCCCCTCTGCAGTCAGATAGCTCACTTCCGTCCAATCGCAGGACAGGAAGAGACAGGGGCGGAGTCCTGGAGAACAGGGCTGTCCCGGTGGACAGGTGGAACAGAGGAACATCATGAGCTGAACAACAGAACGGCGTGCAGGACAGGAGGACAGGAGGTGAAATGTGACTGTCAAAAAATCAGTGTACTGTTTATTAGGCCACATGTGTACTTAAAGCAATAGTGCTTCCAAAAATGAAAAATCTGTCATTTACTGTATTCACCCTCATGTAATTTCAAACCCAAATGATTTTTCTTTCCACATCAGTAAGCAAATTATCAACTTTTCTCTTAGAAACTTTGGAACTAAAATGAAAATTAATAAAAAATAAATGTTACCAGGGCAATTAATGTTACTTAAAACAAACTAAAACAATTTTTAAAAAATCATTACTTAAAATAAAATAATAAAATAAACATTAACTGAAATAAAATATTTAAGAACTTAAACTAAAGGGAACATTTTTCATTTTCATTTAGATGAAGTACTAAAATAATTAAACTAAAAAGTATATAGACATAAAAATAATACAAATGACAAAAACACCACAAAATTCGGTTACTAAAACTTTAAAATTAAAATGAAAACATTCAAAATAAAATCTTTTTTAAAAATATTAACAAAAACTATAGCAGTATATCAGTGGTACTAAAACAGCACCTGCCTTGTACTGCTGTTTTGTCACACTTTCATTTCTATACTAGCTCGTACACTTCTAGATTTGTTTTTCAGCATTTCCCATGTTCTCAGTCATTTTAAATGTAAGCTCCTAAGTGAATAAATGTAAATGGTGTAAAACAGCCCTGCAATGCATTGTTGTTGAATTTGTGTGAAATGTAAACATTGCGTTTGCTTGTAAAAACCCAATAGTGCAGAATAAATTTGCATACTAGATGTACATCAAAAGATGCCCAGTATGAAGCGAGTCACAAAGCTCCGCCTTCATTGTAATTACCCGGATGGTTTCATCAAAAAAATTGTGAATTTTTTTTTTGAAGCCATGCCATGCAACATCCTATGATATTTTTACAGCTCTATGTAGAAATACTCTTAATGCAAGACGCACTGTATGATCATCATGTGAGAAGAAGCATGCAATACAAAACTGCAAATGACTTTGAATGAGCCGCTTCAACAGTTCATAGTTCAACGAACAGCAGTGTAAACACACAATCACACATCTGGTGTTGAAGCTCCGGGAGCCCTGGGTCAAGTACACCTCCACCTTGAAAAAATTACTCGCAGCCTTCGGGGCAAATGCCCGAGTTTTCATGAATTCAGCCTGCCAATGTGTTGTTTACTCAGAGGCCATGAAATGAATGCATGGATTGTTTTTAAGGTTTTTCTACCTTATGTAACTGACACATTAGAATTTTTACTGCCAAAAAAATATTAACTGTATATTTATATTTTCCAAATCAATTGTAAGTGGTCCTGGTTATGCAAAATTAATCGACACAGACAATATACAATAATACACAAATGGTTTGCATTATTATGCTCTCAGAAAAAAAGAACCCTTTCACTAGGCCTACTAATAGCCTATATACCACTTAGGCACTAATATCCACTGTTACTAATATGAACTGTTATACTTAAAGGGTTAGTTCACCCAAAAATTAAAATTCTGTCATTAATTACTCACCCTCATGTCGTTCCACACCCGTAAGACCTTCGTTCATCTTCGAAACACAAATTAATATATTTTTGATAAAATCTGATGGCTCAGTGAGGCCTCCATTGCCAGCAAGATAATTAACACTTTCAAATGCCCAGAAAGCTACTAAAAACATATTTAAAACAGTTCATGTGACTACAGTGGTTCAACCTTAATGTTATGAAGCAACGAGAATAGTTTTTGTGCGGCAAAAAAACAAAATAACGACTTTATTTAACAACATCTAGTAATGGCCGATTTCAAAACACTGCTTCATGAAGCTTCGAAGCTTTACAAATCTTTTGTTTCGAATCAGTGGTTCGGAGCGTGTCCAAAACTGCCAAAATCACGCCCCCCAGTGGTGAACCATTTAAATTTCAAAACAATGACATAACGAAGCCTCGTTTACTGAAATCATGTGACTTTGGCAGACACACTCCGAACCACTGATTCGAAACAAAAGATTTGTAAAGATTCGAAGCTTCACGAAACAGTGTTTTGAAATCGCCCATCACTAGATATTGTTAAATAAAGTGTTTTTTTGGTACACAAAGTATTCTCGTCGCTTAACAGCATTAAGGTTGAACCACTGTAGTCACATGAACTGTTTTAAAAATGTTTTAGTAGCTTTCTGGGCATCTGAAAGTGATATTTGTCTTGCTGGCAATGGAGGCCTCACTGAGCCATCGGATTTTATCAAAAATATCTTAATTTGTGTTTTGAAGATAAACGAAGGTTTTACGGGTGAGGAACGACATGAAGGTGAGTAATTAATGACAGAATTTTCATTTTTGGTTAAACTAACCCTTTAAGAATTTTCATGTAGCCTATTAATAGCTTTTTTTATTGCCAATGCATGAACAATTTGTCAGGAAATTTTAAAAACGAGACCTCAATAGTCTTCCTACTTTTTCTATGAAACTTCTGTAGACATATTTTTTATGTGAAGGACTCCGGACGTTTTTGCCGGGAAAATCAAAAGGATGTGACGTTCATGCTCACGAGATCCCCCGCTCTATGACACATTAAACTAATTCAATGTTCAGGATAGTGCCGAAAAAGCCATTCAGTGCTGTAATGTCAATGTGTCATGCAAAGAAAATGGATTCATTCAAACTATAATCTCACATAGCCAGATCTATAGTCTATAGTCTCAAATATGTATATTTAAACTATCATAACTGTGTAATTTTAATTACCTCATCTGTGGACATTATGCTGGTGAATTGCAGAGCTGTTGAAAACATATCCAAATCGCTGTGATCAGATGTTTTCTTAACTTCTGTTTTCTCATTTTTGCTTGTGATTCTAGAGATACACCGATCGATCAGCCAGGGATCGGAATCGGTCGATTGTCCTCATGATCGGCCGATCAGTCTCACTTCTTACCGATTCCGAGCCGATCCGTTTTGTTACCAGCAACACAGGCAATAACGTCAGCTGCGCGTTTTTGCTCTCTTCTCACCTACGGTGAAGTGACACACACCCGCGCTGGCGCCTCCTCTCTCTCACACCCTCATTCGCTCCGGTTAAATAGTGCTTGTATTGCGCATAATTTTAATCATTCCCGCAGGTTTCGCGCTCACACCAAAAGCGCGCGCACCACTGATCTATATAGGTGGAGCGCACAAGCTATGCTTAGTCTCAAACAGAGTCACAAGTATCAAAAAATTAGTGGCTTACTGCACTTAAAAGGTCAAATAGGTACAAAATTATGTCAAAATGTCCGTCTTGGCGATTATTCAGATAAACACAGTCAGTTTTAGATCGTTAAATAGCTAAGAAAGAGAACGCATGTTGTGTAACAGTATTGGGTCCGTTCATAAACTCTTAAAGAGACAGCAGTCTAATATTCCTGCTGCTGTCTGACATGTTAATCAAAGAACAAAAGACAAAGGAAATCACTTTCTGCTCTTGACTGAATACGTTTTATAACTTTAATGGCAAGAATGAATCTGTATTTAATATTTACAATAAAGACTACAGAAATTAAGGTAAACATGTAAAATAACACTAGATGTGTTACTTTACATTTGATTACTTTAATTTCTGTAGTATTTCTTACCTGAATAAAAAACCTACTTAACCTGAAAAACTTAGTTTCATAGCTCTCTTTATTCTATTGCATTTATTTGTGCTGTTCTTTGCTATTTTTTTTTTATTATTATTATTATTAATTTTTATTCTTATTGTATTACTGACTGAAAAGTAGATTTTTGTATTATAGTTCTTAGAAAGAAAATCGGAATTGGCAAAAATTGGCCAAGAAAATTGCAATCGGTGCATCTCTACTGAATTCTACATATAGCCCCTTTAGGTTACTCAAATGCACTCTTTTTTGAAAGAGTATACCGCCCAAGAGACAGCTTTTGTACCTTTTTTTTTCTTTTTTTCTGAGAGTTTAGGCAGTTTCGTTTCGAACAGTTTGAAATGATTGTGATGCTGGCAGAGGTTTCACACTCGAACAGTTTAGATTTTATTTTCCCATCAACTCCACGGCCTGATTTATTTTAGATTTTGGTATCAGTTGTGAACAGCAGGTGTGTTTCTGGGTAATGGCAGTTGGAACGTGTCCCATTAGCTCACAGACAAACAGCACAGACATGGAGACATCTGACACATGGAAAGCTGCTCAGTTTAATGTACATTTAATGTAGGATTATTCTCTGTACCGAGACTTTAAAATCACTTTTATTTCAAATTGCTGATGACAAGAAGAGGAAAAGCACACTATGAAATGCTATATTGTCCCTTAGGCATGGTCTGTTAAAGCCTTTTACACAGTATCTTTGTCTGTTCTGCATTGTCTGTAAAATGTGACTTTGGACAAGTGTCAATAGAATATGAAGTTCCTCGAGATGAACTCTTTAATAGCTTTTGAGCCTCTCAGCAAGGAGCACGCTATTATAAATGATCTGCCATCACTTTTTACTAATGGAAGTTAAATATGTCTCTTATTAGTCTTTCTGGGGCTCCAATAAACTTATGATTTATATAAATGACGGGAACTCATACATGTTTAATCAATGGCTGTATCATGTTCATTCCAATGAAATTGAAACTTAATACTGTATGAAAATAGATCTGTAAAGTTAGCCCTGCACATGTGTAGACTGTAAGTGCTATCATACACATTAATAAAATCCAATCAAGTAGCTTGCTATGTAGGTATAGGGCTATTATAAGTACTTTATGTGTGTGTGTGTGTGTGTGTGTGTGTGTGTGTGTATGTCACTTTCATATATATATATATATATATATATATATATATATGAAAGTGTATGTCAAATATGAATTTATGTAAATAAGCTGAAAACAATATTTCATTATATTCTTGTCAGAATGTATGCCAGTGTGATTTTATCTATTAAATTTTAACAAAAAAAAATATGGTATTAAGATATTCTATAAATAGGTAATATCTCTGTATTTAGAATTTTTGTAATATTGTTATTATTGATATAAATATTACCTAAATTTAAAATGATTGATTTATTTTTTAAATATTGATATAAATATGAAAAATGATATTTTTATTTATGTATTTTGATATAAGACACACACACACACATATATATATATATATATATACAAGTAGCAAATTTGTGTAGGCATTGTATGAGAGCAAAACAATCACATTAATCAAAGATTTGTATAAATATTTATTTTGGAATGACCGTTTACAGAGTCTGCGTATGCCATTTAATGCATTACTGTTACGTAATTTTGTTCTCATTTCTCTGAATATCTCTCACACCCTGGAACATAATTGCAGTCTTTCTCTCCTCTTCAGACCTCTGACTGCTGAGTTCAGAAGTGTTTCCCCGTGCCCAGGCCTCGTGCCAATCCGATGCCAATCTGACATGCAAATGAGCTCCTGGCTTCTGCTGTGGTGTCATTTTATGGCAGCCCTGCACCCATCACTCCCAGAATGCACTGCTTCCCACACCGCCTCTGCTCCTTAAAGCATCTAATTAAAACAGCAGATCCCTCGGCCTCACCCCCTCCCCTCCCCAGTCTCTCACACCATTCCACAAGAGAAATGATTATTAGGAATTTAATAGGGAGAGTTTTGTGTCCCAGGCCATCTGTGTCCCGGGGAAGGCTGGAAATTTGGGGAGGGTTGACGATGTGACTAGAGCTGTCCTTTTTTCCCTCTCTTTCGCACTCTCTCTCTCACTCTGTCTCTCTGGGAATTATTATTCACTTCTGCAGCCAAAGTTTAAGGTGGTAAATCACCATTGTGGGGGCAGAGCATTTTTCACTTTTAATCACCAAGATTATTTCTAACAGGCTATTTATTTTAGGCAATGCCAGACTCAGAGGGATTGTGCCCTTTAACCATTCAAGACACTGTTTGTCCATTTAAATAATTGCTATTAATCAGAACTGGAATTCGATATCTTTTCATTTCATTATATTCAGTAAAATAAACAAATAAACCATTTAAATTTATTTTTTAACTCACAAATGTTTTCATCCTCAGTGATCTATCTATCTATCTATCTATCTATCTGTTCAATTCAATTTATTGGCATGACTGTAAATAATACAATATTGCCAAAGCTTGGAATATATACATACATAGAATAATAAAAACATCAAAATAATAGAAGAAAATATTGTAACATAACCTAAACTTAAATAAACAGTGTAACAAATTAGAACGTGTCTGAACATTTGATAACACAGTGTTTTAACATATATACATTTACACATAGGCTATGATATCTATCTATCTATCTATCTATCTATCTATCTATCTATCTATCTATCTATCTATCTATCTATCTATCTATCTATCTATCTATCTATCTATCTATCATCTAGGATTATTGGAGTACATTTTACAAGTAAATACTAGGTCTATTTCAGTTTTTCTACTTCAAATATCATGTTTAATTCAATGTGTTACTTTGTGTTTCTTAGTCATTTTTTGTGAACTTTACTTAGGGGTGTAATGGTACATGTATTCGTCCCGAACCGTACAGTACGGACGTCACAGTTCGGTTTACACCGGTTTATACGACAAATAGTCATTCACAGGCGATCCACACTCCAATCCAGAAGGGGCGCGCGTGGTAATGCAACGCTGTTTGCTACCAGTAAAAAGCGCCGAAGAAGAAGAAGAGATGGTCGATTGGTATGTTTGTAATCTCTTAACCAGTGTTACAGCTGTGAAAAGACTTCAATAAAACAACTTGAGAATAATATCTCACATAGCATTATATTTACCTCATGCATTTTGTGTGGACATCATGTTAGTTCGCTAGGGAAATGAACTCTAGAAAGGAGCATTTCGTATATGCGCTATAGCCTATTCATTATATTTACTTAACCTGTTAGTAATGTCTTGATTTTTTTAAATAAATTTGTCATGAAAACAAGTTGTGACAGCCAATGTGTAAATTATTATATTTCAAAAATGAATTGGTGTAGAAAATTACCCTTAGAAAATGTACAATTTATGTACATTATTATTATTATTATTATTATTATTATATCTAAAAACAAATTGATTATTATATCTAAATAAAATTGCAGTTGAATTTAATTATTTGGGCTCTGTTGTTAATTGTAACCTTTAATACAGCATTAGCTAAGATAGTTTTTCTTTATCCTTAAGAAAAGTTTAATCTTAATTGAATTTATTTAAATATAGAGACACATTTGTTAAAAAAACACTCACAGTTTAATAAAAAATCAATTTTATGTTTAGTTTTCTCCCACCTGCTGTACCGAACCCGTACCGAAAACCGAGGTACGTACTGAACCGTCATGCTTTTGTATGTTATACCCCTACTATCTATCTATCTATCTATCTATCTATCTATCTATCTATCTATCTATCTATCTATCTATCTATCTATCTCACCTTGCATCTCATACATGTATTTTTCACGAAGTGGTGTAATTTATTGTAAATGCTATTCATATTTACTTGTGACATATTGACAATTAAGCCATGGGGCAATTATGAGCCACTCGTTAATTGATTCACTTAGAGTAAGTTGATTGTATGTGTTTATGTATATGCATGTGTTGCATACATTATGAATAGCATTTTAATATGGGTCGCATGGACTCATAAAGAACAGATATGAATGTGAAAACTGTGTCCATATAAAAGCCAGACTGACGCCCCCAGCTCTGCCACCCACACAGAATATGCCATATGCTGCTATACTTTACCTCTATAGTCTCCTATGAGAGAGAGAGAGAGAGAGACTGGGCACATTCATGGTTAACCTCTCAGTCAAAGGAGAGCAAATGCATGCCAAGCATTCAGACCTTCACCCCCGAGACTGTTTGCCTGCAGACCTCTCTCTCTCTCTTTCTTTCACTTGCACACACACTCCTCCTGTCAGGGAGCAGCTGTCAGAGGCTGACTGAAGGAGAGGATGAGTGTGAGAGGAAGGATGGTGTCATTGGCCTGGAGGTTTCCAGCTCCAGAGATTCACATGCCAAACACAGAGACACATTTTCACACTAACCGCAACAGAGCAGGACAAGATGATGTCACAGAGGAGCAAAAACCAGCATGGGTTTCATTTTTCTTCACAGCAATTTTATGAATATTTACGAATTTATTTCATTTTATTTATTTTGTTTATTTTCCGACCAAATATACAGACGATGTTTACTTTTATCTAGCTTCAAATGTCTCTTTCGCTGCTTCAGCACAGTCTATTTTATACCTGACTGAATAAAAATATGTTTATAACAAATGTATAACACGTCATGTTTAATTTGCACATGTGTATCTGATAACCTGTTAGATATAGAAACTTTAAATTGCTGTAAATCTCACTGACAAATTTATCGCGAGCAGATTAGACTGTAAGACAAACAAATATTTTACAAATGCTCGGTTTCAGATTAATGGGATTTTAAATTTTATTTATGTAAAAAAATAAAATAACAAATTTGCAATTGCGGTTTTAAAATATTAAATATTTTAATCGTCGGATACGTAAAACCCGATTTGTGTAACAGTCGGTCAAAGTCTGTCTGCATTCAGTCAATTCTGTTCGACCTCAAGAACTATTCGTTTGACTCTCAAAAAGAAAAAGAAAAAGAAAAACGCTATAATAATATAATAATAATGATGTTGATGTTGATAATAATAATGAAGTAGCAGAAGAATCACAGAATTAATCACTGATCTTGTTTCAGTGACCTCGAATTTCCTCTCGTTTTACAAACTGCGAAGCAAACTTTGTTTGAAAATGTGTTTGAAAAATATTTAATAATACTTTAAAATATATATACTAAAAATTGAATAAAAAGATGTAGTTTCAATCTACAGCAACTGTCATCTCGCGACATGTGTTTTCCGACATCTTGTTGATCTGAAAAAATCTGTAAGGAAAGCTGTAAGCGTGTGAATTCATTAGATGTTTTATCTAATATCTTATCTATAATAATGAAGATAATAACAATGATACATATATAAATTATCTAAATAATAATAAATTGCATTAAAGTTCGTTATTTTGGATGACATACATTATTAACAAGCTTGTAAAAGGTCATAATGAATTCAAAGTGTTCATGCTGAAACCCCAGTGGAGCACTTATATGTCCAAATATGAATAAACATAAGGTCAAAACCAAACAATTGCTAATTGAATATTTATTATTTCAAGTTTTTTGCTTAACCCTCACTTTAAAAAAAACAAAGCAAAAAAAAAAAAAAAGATTACAAACAACAAATATAAGTGTTTTTCGATCAGACTGTCAGCTGTCAGACTCATTCGTGAAATATATAAATTTTAATAAAGTTATTTAGTTGTGCATAGATGCATTTATTCTTGTATTTACCAAGCAATATTTAAACTAAACAACTTTTAAAGACAAGCGTTCTCTACACGTTTAAATGATTTCATTTTTACATTCTACATTCGTTTTTATTTTATTTTATTATCAGATATGAATCTGATAGCCTAAATAATACATTTAAGACGCAAATGTCGAGATTATAGTCTGGTGCCGTATGTATTTATTCATCTGAATATAAATAATAGTATTTTACTAGTATTTTATTGTCTCAAACACGTCTAATATTAATGCTATATATATTAATGTTCATTTTTAGGTGACTTCCTCAAGAAAGAGCAAACACAGTTGATCACATTCAAGATTTATTTTTCGACAAGCCGATCGAAATGAGCCCCTCAACTTCACATCATTCACAAGACCCGATGTTCCTCTGTGAATAAACAAAATAAATAGGAAAAACATTTCCACATTGCAAAATCACAATAGTTTTCTTGTTGACATTAAGCGGAATCAGTCAAAAGAGTATAGTTCAAAGACACAGATGTCTATAAATAATAAAATTCACACAATAAGGTTATTTACATGTCTGCACGATAATATGTCATATACTGTGTTGCATAGTTCCATTATTGCTATCATGATTGTGTTTCATGTAACACGCAAATAAATCCATTTCCACAGTATACGAGACGAGAATTGTTTTATTTTTATTAATTGATTGTAATAGGCCTACCACAGCCTGCGTCAATGCATGAGCAAACTATGCAGTCTGAAATAAATAGAATTGATTTTACAGTATTTTCCAAACATCGTATGATGAAATCAAACGTGCCAAAAACAAAGCAAAACAATCAGCAACAAGCACTAATTAATTAACAGATTAGTGTATCTGGCGTCCAACCCCTAAGCTCGCTTTTAATTATGGAAACCCGTATTTAATTCGTCCTGGCTCTGGAACGATTGGCCGCGGGGATGTAAGTCATAAGGAAAATGGCTGTCTGGGGAAACGCGGTACATGGAGCCCCGACCTGGAACGTTACAGTATCTCATCCCATAATGGCAGTTCTTACTGTACTCGACTTGGTCCTCGTGTTTTTTAAGCGAGAAAATCCCGTTGTAATTATTCGGGGGACTCATTTGGCCGTCAAAACGAGGGCTGCTGCTCTCTGGAGAGGCGCTGTCGTAGTAGGACTCGTAGGACGCGTAATAGTTGTACGGTCGGAACGGCTTGACGCTGTCCCGGGTCCCAGAGCTGAGGCCGGTGGGCGTGGCCATCTCAGCGTTCGGATACGGATACAGAGAATCATACTGATGAGGCCTCCCCGAGAACGACACGTCCCCGTTGTGATCTGTGAGGAAATTTCTGGCGTTCAGCTGCAAGCAACCCGCAACCAAGTTGGTGGTGGGCTGCGACAAGCCCTTGCACAGGGTCTGCACGAACGCGAGCAGGTCGGGCCTCTTTCCCGCGCTCAGAGTCTCAGACAGAGCCCATATGTAATTCTTAGCCAGCCTCAAAGTCTCGATTTTGGAGAGTTTTTGCGTTTTGGAGTAGCACGGCACGACTTTGCGCAGGCTCTCGAGCGCGTCATTGAGGCCGTGCATGCGGCTGCGCTCGCGCGCGTTCGCTTCTTGGCGGCGCATTTTGACTCGTTCGCCGCGTCCCTCAGAGAATTTCTTTTTACGCGCGCCTTTCTTCTTCGGGAGACCGTTCTCGTCGTCCTCTCTCTCCTCCTCTTCCCTGTCTGTGTTGTCGTCCTCTGCCTCCTTGAGCTCGGCGCTATTGAGTGTCCGGGCGTCTTCTTGACGCGTGAATGTCGCACCAAACTGAGACTCGCGCATCATGTCTGGGTCTTCAAATGGTACGGTTAGCATCGTCCCTGTATAACAACAAAAAAATTAACAACAAAATAAAACAGTCATGACGTCAGTTACCCGGAAGCCTAACTGCCCATGGGTTACTAAAGAATTGAAATGTTTTTTTGTTGTTGTTGTTGTTGTCGTTTTTATGGTGCTTTTGTAGGTCTATTTATGGTCTGTGGTGAATTTTAAAGCTGCTTTTGTTTTGTTTTGTTTTGTTTTTTTACTTAATTTGCTAAAGCCATAATGAGAATTGGTCTAATGTGCATGTAAAATGTTTCAAATGTGTTTTAAACTTTGATATTTATCTGCTAAAAATTAGTTAACAAATGTACAACTTATCCTTAAACGGTGTAAATAAGTGTCAAGTAAAAAGAGCGGCATTTTTTTATAATCTATCTCATATTTTCTATTTTGTACATTAACGTTAATCAGATTAAATTATGCCATCCCAATATGTGCTTTAAAATGATCAGCATTTTCATTCAAAACAGTTAACAAATATAAAAGGCTAAAAAACGTTTTTGAATGTTTGTCACTCTATAGGCCTGCGTGATGTTTATTTTATTTTTATTTTTTTTGTGGCGGTTTCCAGCGCAAAAATGTTACAATGTACGCATTCTGCTCATAAAAGATATTTCTAGTTTTTATTTTTAAGCATATAGATAAATCTAGTGTGGATGTTATATGTCAAATCAAACGATAACCTGCTGATTCAGACTTGACACACGTTTTGTCATTTTAATATCCATTAACATGATCACAAATCAAATGACTAACAAGATGTGAAATGAACTCAAAATTGTTGTTCTCCACAAAGATTTACAGCTTCTATTGTCAGCTCAAGAGGGTGGTGGTCATGTCTGATAGAGATTTCAGTCCTGTAGCTCATTTCTAATTGGTTAAACTGGCGATGTTACTCCCTGTACTGTCCTACTCAGACAAACAACAATTTTTAAAAAATAGCAAGAACGATAAGCTCAAAACCATGTCATTGGGCACATTGCTTGTTGTACCAACACAAATAACGCTAGCAAAGCCTGAAGCAAAGCGTTTTTTAACAATAACCACAACAATAACACAAGCATGCCAAAACTGATGCTCTAAAGCAGACTGATTTTCCACGGCTCACCTGTTTCGTTCAGTGTTCAGCTTGCATGTTCAAATTCCTTGCGACGTTCAGAGCTGCCTCCCATGTGCTTGATGTGGAGCTGTAAGAATTCCTTTAATCTCCCTCTCCCTCTCTCTCTCTCTTTCACAGAGAAATGACACCCATGCCAGGCACCAGCGCTGGTACCCATGCCATCTGCCACTGACGTTTTGTTGGTCACATGATGCAGTCTCTAGGGACCTTCATTCCGCTCTCATCATCTGGTGCGCACGGTAATGGGCACCGGGAGGCTCTCATTTACCGTCAAAAAACTCCGGGTAAAAAAAAAAAGAGATTAATGCCAGTACTGCTGCGGCAATACCAGTGTAGAAACGACTAAATGATTTAGACTTTAAAGTGAAGCGTGTATTTGATTATAGGGCGACGGATGCTGCAGGCAAGAGCAAATCAGTTGAGATGTCTTCACATATGCATGTTAGAGTCGTCTGATGGATAATAAATGCTCAGATATTACATCAAATCTCTGCACCTACATATGAATAACAGCCTGTGTGCATAGAAATGTTAAGAAGCATTCAGTTGGTAAACAGAGCAAAGAATTAATTCATTGTGCTGTCATGATGTGCTGTGCAATATATCAAACCCTGGCTTTGGTATCAACTGGGATATTTAGATAATTAGGGGTGAATTCTGGTTGATTGGGACACTTTTTCCCAGTCATCTCAATGGCAAAAAGTGTTGACCTGAATTCACCCTATAAGAGCAAGTTGTCACAATGGCTCTCTCAAGAATTCATATTTTTGCAGGATTTATTAGATAAACATGTGAACACTATAAAACCACACTGAGAGGCAAGAATCATATAATGAAGGCAGATTTGAACTGAAATGTTGAACAAACTTTGTTCTTAAAAGAAGTGTTCATATTTTTTTTATCATCGTCACATTGGGACAAGTTGTCATATTTGTTTTGAATGTTATAAAGTCATTGGCCAAAAATGATGGTTTCATACAGTATGTTTTTTATTTTGTTTTGTTTTGTTTTGTTTTATTTTATTCCCATTTTTTAAAATGTTACCTTTGACTATTTTTGCTATTTAATGTATTGTTTTGTCTTCCATAATTGTTTTACTGTGTTAAATGTTACAAATTCCTTATGAAACCATTATTATTTATTCAACAATTATTATAAATATTTTAAAAAATAATAAAAAAATTAATTATAAAAATATTTAATGCCATTTAAATAAACTATATATATATATATATATATATTGTTATATTTTACATTTTTTTTATGTTTAGTGACTTTTTAAAGAAGCAATGGCATATTGTTTTGTCTCCCATAATTGTTTTAATATTTTATGTTACAAATTCCTTATGAAATCATTATTTATTCAACAATAATAAAAATAAAAATTAATAAAAAAAAAAAAAAAATATGTATTGCGATATAAAAACATTATTTATATATAATATTATATAATATTTTAAATGTTATTAATTCCTTATGAAACCATTATCTATTCAACAGTTATTAGAATATAAAAATATAAAAAAATAAAAGTAAAATTATATTTCTTGACATTATTTATTGCCATATCAAAACCATTATACACACACACATATATGTATATATATATATATATATATATATATATATATATATATATATATATATATATTGCTGTTTAATGATTTTTTTTAGGAAGCAATGGCATATTGTTTAGACATCCATAATTGTTTTACTATTTTAAATGTTATAAATTCCATATGAAACCATTATTTATTATGTATTACCATGTATTGTTTTTATATTTTACATTTTTGCTGTTTAATGACTTTTTTTTTTTAAAGAAGCAATGGCAAAACAGTTTTCATTGCCCCGCTATTGGGCCTACTCAACAAACTGCATATTTTTTTCATTAAACAATAGTGGAAATGTTCATTACATTTTTGTAGGCAAGTCTTTTTTTGACTATTTCTTAAGAAATATTCTCTGAAAGACCCTGCACGGTCTTCCTTGTACTGAATGATTTACTCCATGGTGAAAAATGCATTTTGAATGAAAGCATGCACATATCACATATTTTGCTACAGATAAAATATTGTAGCACCATGGTTTTGTTGGTGCTAGATATTGTTGCGTTAAGTGCTACAGTAACTCAGGCCCTCAGTGTATGACAGCTCTGAATCTCTGTAGTGCAGTCTTGCGAGAAGACTGTTAGAAGTGCAGCTGTGTTTAGTTTACGCTTCATCGTCTTTAAATCGTATAGCAGACAAACTACTACTTTTCCAGTAAATATTTCTCCGTGCAGCAGAGGGCAGTCCCCAAAACGGCAACATTTGGACACACACACACACACAAGTTCACACTATGCCCCCCAAAACGCCTCAGCTGGCATTCTGCACGTTCTGGTCCAGTTCACACCAGCATCTGATGAGTCAAACTCCTCATTTCAGACTAATCAGTTGACTGCACTAATTGCAAATGCAAATATGCAAATTTAAATTAATTAATTACTCCACTAATTAGTTCTCTGGTCTTTTCAGGTAATAAATCATTGTGTAGTTGAAAGAAAGAGATGGAGAGAGAAGGGAAATGCATTTATCTGCCACCTACTACCCTTATAGTGATTCACACACACACTCAACATGGGTCCTGTTACACTCCGAGGAGAAAGTTTGGAAGAATTCCAGCGGGAATTAATTTAGGATGTGTTTTATTGACCATTTGAATCATATATTTTTGGACATGGCACCATACAAATATCATGGTACCATACTATCGTTCAAAAGTTTGGGGTCAGAAAGATTTTTTTATTTTTTTCTGAAAGAAATTAATACTTTTATTCAGGAAGGATGTGTTAAATTCATTAAAAGTGACATTAAAGACTTTTATTATGTTACAAAAGATTTCTATATCAAATAAATGCTGTTCTTTTGAACTTTCTAATCAGCATCCTGAAAGAAAATGTATCATGGTTTCCACAAAAGCAGCACAACTACTTTCAACATTGATAATAATAAGAAATGTTTCTTGAGCAGCAAATCAGCATATTAGAATGATTTCTTAAAGGGTTAGTTCACCCAAAAATGAAATTTCTGTCATTAATTACTCACCCTCATGTCATTCCAAACCCATAAGACTTTCGTTCATCTTCAGAACACAAATGAAGATCTTTTTGATAAAATCTGAGAGATGTTTGTCCCTCCATTGACAGTCTACGCAATTACCATTTTGATGCTTCAGAAAGTTCATAAAGAGATCGTAAAACTAATCCATATAAATTGAGCGGTTTAGTCCAAATTTTCTGAAGCTTGAATTTATGCTTTTATTCACATATGAATATTCATCAACTCACACATCAGTTGTGGTAAACAGAAGCTCAAGCATTAGCGTTTGCTTGATGCGTGAGAACCAATGAGGTTCATTCTCGTGTTATGCAGCATGTTTCAAGTCAAGGCCAAGACCAAACTTGCACTCCTCAACTCCTCATCTGAAAGATCCACATTTACTGCCTGAGAAATGTTTTATTTTTAATCAATAATTACAATTAGAATAATAAGACACTATATAGAGCTAACAACAAAGTTCATCTTTTTGGCAGAAGTTGCATCTGAATTGGTACAATTACAAATGCATAAATAATGTTGAGCTTAATGTTTTAAAAATAAAATTTTGATTATTGAACATTTGTAAAAAAAAAAAAAAAAAAAATTGTAACATATTTGTGAAAACAGCCCTCTTTCTTGTGATAATGCTTAATTATATCATATGTTATAAATATCAAGTTCTTATACAAGTACTTTTTTGCAATCATATCTTGAATTTTGTGGGCATTTGTATTAATTTTGATGAAATTTTTGACACAATCCTTTGTTGATTTCTGACCCGGCACAACAGTAACAAAATAGATGAAATTAGAAGTTATTGGTTGCATTTGAAGCAGGAAGTTTTACATCCAATCAAATCAATGATGTTAACAAAGAAATCAGACAATGCAACAGCAATTTAGTGATATCCCCGCAGTTGTGGTCTTGACCGGTCTTGAAATAAAATCCAGAGTCCTTTTAGTCTGAGACCAAGACAAGACCGAGACCAAATGCGGCCAAGACCAAGACAAAACCAAGACCTTAAAAAAAAAAAAAAAAAAGGTCTTAAGACCAGTCTCGAGTACTACAACACAAGTAAATACAGTTCTTCTTAGTTGTTTTGGCACATCATCCTTAAAATTTGCAAAACTGTATGTTCGATTCTCGAAATAATTCGTACAAACAGCACAACATATTGGATTACCTGCAAAAGCCTGTAACTTGCTCACAATCCTTAGTTCATCTCTCAAAAGCAAGTATTTATGTCAATGAACATATCAGTGCTGTCAGAATGACAAGTCCTTGTGTCATTGTTCTCGAACAAGATAGTCAAAATGCTTAGCCATGTTGTCAGTATAACAGTGATGAATATGTCAGATGTAGCCACGGTTCTTATGACAGTGAACAAATTACTGTAAAATGTCCTTGTGATAAATAAAAAAAGACAAGACTATATATAAATACACTGTATACGTATATGTATTCATGTATATGTGTGTGATGTAGTCTGTATCTGTATGAAGTTCATTTAGCCTACTGTAAAGTGTAAAGCAAGTGTAATATGCTACTGTAATATTAAGATTATAGCATGCATACCATATTAGAGTACAGTGCACATTGCTGAAATACATACCTGTTATGTCTACGAAATGCTTGAATGATTGAGGAAAAGGTTTTTCTACAAACGTTCGGCTGCACATTTAGACCCGCATAAGCCATTGTTAGGTCATGACTGAGCACATAGTTCACAATAGTGGCCCTCATTTCATCAGAAACATGCCTATGCGCTCTGCCTTATCTATCTCTTCCTTTGTTTTGCCTCCCTACCCTTCTACCACACATCCTTACTCCTCTTCTTCTTCCCAACTGTTGACGCTGTTTGTTTCCATGTTGTTCTTCCATTATCAGAAATTGTAACTCTTGTGTTGTGCTCTGTATATATATGCTTTCCAACTGAAGATTCATGACATGCATCTTTGAGCTGTTTTAGAGAACTGGTTGGGTCATTGGTTGATCTAATGCTTTACATTTCCTTGAATACATTAGTGAAATTCAGGATTCACCTGCAAAATTCATCAATTCAGGACACATTTACAAAAGTCTAATAGAAATGTATAGATAAAATACTTTTTAATGACTTTTAATGATTTAATGACTTATGCGATGAACTAATGAGTAGATGTTTTGAGGGGTAAGATTATTCAACAGAGAAGCATATAATACATTTTGAGCAACATGACATTAGCAATTGATAATGTAGGAAATAGCAGACAATTGAACATAATCAATTGCCTGAATGTACTAAAGCATTTGTAATTTGTTCAAAAGAATGAGAAACTGCTTTTATGATGTGCACAAGTGACTAGATGATTGTTGAACAAGTAGTTTTGAGAATCTAGAAATGTGCCAAAGCAACTGAGAAAAACTGTAATGACAGAATTTTCATTTTTGGGTAAACTATCCCTTTAAGGATAATGTGACACTGAAGACTGGAGTAATGATGCTGTAAAATTAAGCTTTGATCACAGTAATAAATTACATTTTACTATATATTCACATAGAAAACAGCTATTTTATGTTGTAAAAATATTTCAGTTTTTACCTGTATTTTTGATCAAATAAATGCAGCATTGGTGAGCTCTTACTACTTTTAAATAGTAGTGTATATATCAGAGTACTATTCCATCTGAAACAATTGCTGTACTGTGGTACCACCCTGTAGGTTTTTTTTTTTAGGGTTTTTATCAGCTATACCATAGGAGGCGGATGGTAAACCTGGATGATGCATTGCTATTCTTCCACCTGTAAATGAGGCTTTTTGTTGCCACAGCGATGACAGCTCGTGCTCGTCAGCTGTTTTAATTATCACATTATCAGCGTTTAAAGGCAGTGTGACGAGCCGAGTTGCTAATGAAGGCGCTGGAACTCTCACAATGAGACGGAGATGAGACAAACCGCCTGCCAGAATCACAGGTGACACTCTGACTGGTGGTCCGATTCGAAGCTGCTGGTGGCACAGAGAATCTTACAGGCAGAAAAAAGAAAGACGTGTTAGAGAAAGAAGCATATGCCGTACCTTTCCTTGAGTAAATCTCTTAAAAATAGAACTTTTCCCCCCGCAGATGTTTCTTGCTGTGGCATTAACTAACACCTTCACTACTGACAGTGTTGTGAGGCGCACCCTCGCCTCACATTTCATAATCACACCTTTACTGTGTTGCAAAATGCAAAAAGCGCCCTGATTTCCACCACACACACACACACACATGATTGATCACGACGTACGACGTTCACATTATAACAGGTGCATCTGCTGGTTTTCAATCTTCCTGTTCAAGGTGTTTTAAGTTCTTCCTGTGATCTTTCCTTCAGGTTTATTGAATATCTGACTATTATCAAAGAAGAAATCACTAAGAAACAACATTTTCTTTTTAATATTCATTATTTATTAGATTTTATATTGTCACACTGTTGTTTGCACCCTTTGGAATTTCCTAGTTCTTATCTGGGATCAGTTCTGAACCATTCCAGGTGTAGACAGGCAAAAAACTGGTGTAGGATTTACTTTGAAAAAAATGTATTCAAAAATTGCTAGTACTGTAAATTTCACAATTTTTTTAAAAGATATGGCAATTAACACAATTAAACATGAAATTTAAAAATAGAAAAAAAAATATTTTCTTGTAAAACACTCCTATAATCTTTATATAGATAGATAGATAGATAGGCAGGCAGACAGACAGACAGACAGACAGGCAGACAGACAGACAGACAGACAGACAGATAGATAGATAGATAGGCAGGCAGGCAGGCAGGCAGGCAGGCAGGCAGACAGACAGATAGACAGACAGACTAGATAGACATATAGACAGACAGATAGGCAGGCAGGCAGACTAGAGAGATAGAGAGAGAGAGAGAGAGAGAGAGAGAGAGAGAGAGATAGGCAGGCAGACAGATAGACAGACAGACTGGATAGACATATAGACAGACAGATAGACAGACAGACTAGATAGATAGATAGATCGATCGATAGATAGATAGATAGACAGACAGACAGACAGACAGACAGATAGATAGATAGATAGATAGACAGACAGACAGAAAGACAGACAGACAGACTAGATAGACATATAGACAGACAGATAGGCAGGCAGGCAGGCAGGCAGACAGACAGACAGATAGACAGACAGACAGACAGACTAGATAGATAGATAGATAGATAGATAGATAGACAGATAGGCAGACAGACAGACAGACAGACAGACAGACAGACTAGATAGATAGATAGATAGATAGGCAGGCAGACAGACAGACAGATAGACAGACAGACTAGATAGACATATAGGCAGGCAGGCAGGCAGACAGACAGATAGATAGACAGACAGACAGACTAGATAGATAGATAGACAGATAGGCAGACAGACAGACAGACTAGACAGATAGATAGATAGATAGGCAGGCAGGCAGACAGACAGACAGATAGTCAGACAGGCAGACAGACAGACAGACTAGATAGATAGATAGATAGATAGATAGATAGATAGATAGATAGATAGATAGATAGATAGATAGATAGATAGACAGATGATAGATAGACAGACAGATAGACAGACAGATGATAGATAGACAGACAGATGAAAAAACAAAAACCATATAGTTTATTTAATAGTTTTCAGTTTGGGTAACAATAACAACACTGGTTGGAAAATAGAATTGCAGAAACTGTCTGTTTTCATACAGGTTCCCCTTACTGCAGTGATTCATATGGACTGCTTTTACATGGTCCTTCATTCTTAAACATATTTCCTTTAGCGTTTTGATGAAAAAATAACAATATGGGTTTGAAACGACATGAGGATGAGTAAATAATGACAGGATTTTCATTTGTGAGTGAACTAACCCTTCAGTAGGTTTGCACAAGAACAAAAATGTGATTTTATCTGCAAGACTATCAAAAGAACAATCTTTAAGACATTATTAAGATTATTAACATTATTAAGCATCATGAAGTGGTGAAATGATCATGCTGATGGAGCGAGGGCAGTAGAGGACAGGCACACACACAGACAGAGACGTGCAGGTTGGCTGGGCACTGTTATTCTGCTGTGATTAGAGGACTTTGGGTCTCAGAACCACCACCTACAGCTGTGCTGTTTCTACCAATTACATGGCCCATATGCCAGCAGCCTCTCCGCCCAGGTGGAACCTCAGATGGAAGGAAAGGTGTAACATGCTGATGGACACACACAAACACAACTCATACCCAAACACGCACGAATGCGGAGGTGTCTTATTTCCTGAAAGACATGCACCCGCACATAGAGTGTTAAATATAGAAAGGTTGATCTTTTATGTATCATTCAATTAGGCAGAAGTTTCTCCTAGCGAGAAGTTTGGTGCTAGATTCAGTTTTAAACAAGCATGTGGATTGCTGCTATGTACTGTAAGTAATGAAATATTTAAAATATTCAGTGACGCCTAAAAACATGAAAACACAGATGGAGAAAACCAGCACTAATTAACATGAAATCTGAAATCATGAATAATTTATTTGTTTTTAAAATGTACAATGTAAATATATTGGAGGTAAGACATCTGAAAAAAAGAGGTGAAAGGATTTCATATGTTCTGCCGCCAGGCAAATATCACGTTAACAAGAGCATGCTCAAAAGAATTGGAATAACAGCAGAAATATGGCATTAGTGTTGGAGGTGAAACATCTGCTTCTTACATTTTTACATAACTTCATACATTTCTACAAAATGTTTCATTCATTAACATGAAAGATGTTTATTGCATGACAGATATATCAGTGAAACTATAGATTTTACCAGCAGATGTTCATTTCTGTGTTAACAAATATGTAAAGGTCATGTGATATGTGATTGTGCTCAGTTTAAGAGCTCTCAATGAAATGTAATGAAATTACTACTTATTGTATAAAAATCCATCTCTAAATAATCCTATATAGTTTTGTAAAAAAAAATTTTTTTATTTGATTGAAAAAATAAAGAAACAAGAAGCATTTGACATATGGTATTAATTTACTCGATTTTATGTATGTATTTATTTTCATTTTTCTAGTTTTTAAAAACAATAACAATGAGCAAACTAATATAATCATTTTGCTTATATTAACTAGAAGAAAAGAAACTAAATGAAAATATTTTTTTTTTTGTTTTTTTTTTTACAAAATCATGCATTTACAATTTGATTTAAATTAAAAATCAAGGCATGCATTAAGCATATGACATGGTTTTAATTTCCTTAATTTTTATGTATGTATGAAAGTATTTATTTTCTTCTAGTTTTTAAAATAACAATCAGCAATATGACAATATTGCTTATTTTTTTTATGAAATAGTTTAACAAAATCGTGCATATTAGATTTGATTTAAAATAAAAAAAATGCATAATTCTCTATTCCTCTATTCATTCATTAATTTCTTCTAGCTTTTAAAATACTACAATGCAATAATATAATATTGATTATTATAATAACTAAAATAAAATTTTGAAATATCAAACTTTTATATTTAATATATAACCATATCCTCATTATTTATTATATATTTTAAATACAAATGTCATATAACATCTTTTTTTTTTTTTAAAAAACTTTAAAAAAATGTATATATATATTTATTATTTTAAAACATTATTATTGAATATTCACAGTTTTTTGTTATTTTGCATTGACAAAGTATTTCCATCTTCCTAGGATGAATCTAGGGTGTGATAACTGTATAGAGTGACAGTGATGACTGTATAATGTGTTTCAGGGTTAAATGTTCTGGTCTCCCCGTGCTGAGAACTCTGGGCTGCTCTTCCTGCTCTCAGCAGCTCAATAATCCACCCCTTCTTATCAGGTCGTGTGTATTGGCAGACACTGCCTCTCTCTCAGCTTCTCTCTCTGACTCACTGCCAGTAAATTATGGCACTCATGTACTTGTAGTCGCTCCAGTGCTGGTTTGGAACAGGAAATGCTGTTTCATCATTGGTTGGGTCAGATCCAGCCGCTGACATCAGCTGTCAGTCATATGAGAGTGTTTGTATAAGAGTCTTTCTGTTTGCTGAATTCAGTCATGATGTGTATGGATCCCTTGAGGCTGTGCTTCATTTGACAGGAATACGAGTGAGTGAGTGAATCAGTTGAGTGAGTGAGTCAGTGAGTGAGTGAGTGAGTCAGTGAGTGAGTGAGTGAGTGTGTGTGTGAGGCTGAGTGAGTGAGTGTGTGAGTCAGTGAGTGAGTGAGTTAGGTGAGTAAGTGAGTGAGTCAGTGAGTGAGTAAGTGAGTGAGTGTGTGAGTCTGAGTGTGTGAGTCTGAGTGAGTGAATTAGGTGAGTGAGTGTGTGAGCCAGGTGAGTGAGTGTGTGAGTCAGGTGAGTGAGTGAGAGAGAGCGTGAAATGAGAGTGTGTGTGAATGAGTTGAGTGAGTTGAAGTGAGTTGTGAGTGAGTTGAGTGAGTTAGGCAAGTTGACTGAGAGTGTGAATGAGTGAGTTGAGGTGAGTTGTGAGTGAGTTAGGTGAGTGAGTTGAATGAGTTGAGTGTGTGAGTGAGTGAGTTGAATGAGTTGAGTGTGTGAGCGAGTGAGTGAGTTGAATGGGTGAGTTAAGTGAGTTGAATGAGTGAGTGAGTGAATTAAGTGAGTTAAGTGAGTGAGTTGAGTGAGTTGAATGAGTGAGTGAGTTAAGTGAGTTGAGCGAGTGAGGTGAGTTAAGTGAGTTGATCGAGTGAGGTGAGTGAGTTGATTGAGTGAGTTGAATGAGTGAGTTGAGTGAGTTGAATGAGTGAGTTAAGTGAGTTGAGCGAGTGAGGTGAGTGAGTTGAGTGAGTTGAGTGAGTTGAATGAGTGAGTTAAGTGAGTTGAGTTGAATGAGTGAGTGAGTTAAGTGAGTTGAGTGAGTTAGGTGAGTGAGTTGAATGAGTGAGTGAGTTAAGTGAGTGAGCTGAATGAGTGAGTAAGTTAAGTGAGTGAGTTGAATGAGTGAGTTGAATGAGTGAGTTGAATGAGTGAGCGAGTTAAGTGAGCGAGTTAAGTGAGTTGAGTGAGTGAGGTGAGTTAAGTGAGTTAAACGAGTGAGGTGAGTGAGTTGATTGAGTGAGTGAGTTGAATGAGTGAGTTGAATGAGTGAGTTAAGTGAGTTGAGCGAGTGAGGTGAGTAAGTTGAATTAGTAAGTGAGTTGAATGAGTGAGTGAGTTGAATGAGTGAGTTAAGTGAGTGAGTTGAATGAGTGAGTTAAGTGAGTGAGCTGAATGAGTGAGTTAAGTGAGTGAGTTGAGCGAGTGAGGTGAGTGAGTTGAATGAGTGAGTTGAGTGAGTTGAATGAGTGAGTGAGTTAAGTGAGTTGAGTGAGTGAGGTGAGTGAGTTGAATGAGTGAGTTGAGCGAGTGAGGTGAGTGAGTTGAATGAGTGAGTGAGTTAAGTGAGTGAGTTGAATGAGTGAGTTGAATGAGTGAGTTGAGTGAGTTGAATGAGTGAGTGAGTTAAGTGAGTTGAGTGAGTGAGGTGAGTGAGTTGAATGAGTGAGTTGAGCGAGTGAGGTGAGTGAGTTGAGCGAGTGAGGTGAGTGAGTTGAATGAGTGAGTGAGTTAAGTGAGTGAGTTGAATGAGTGAGTTGAATGAGTGAGTTGAGTGAGTTGAATGAGTGAGTGAGTTAAGTGAGTTGAGTGAGTGAGTTGAGCGAGTGAGGTGAGTGAGTTGAGCGAGTGAGGTGAGTGAGTTGAATGAGTGAGTTAAGTGAGTTGAGCGAGTGAGGTGAGTGAGTGATGCTTTGTGTTTGCATACTCATGTCTGCCTGTCTGTGTACAAATTATGTTTGTTTCTGTAGTAAATGTTAAATGCTAAAGACAAATCAATTTATTTAAAGGAATGTGTGAATTCAGTACAAGTATTGGAAGTCTGTGGAGCAAGACATTGGAATAGGATAAAGGCTTCACTCTATTTTGATACTCCACTTTAGACCTTTCCACCTGGTATTAAGATGTATTTTGGTCGATTGGATCACAGGTGGACGAGGGAGACACATTCCTGTTTACACCTGGTGTTTTAATCTGTCTCTTTTGTCCACTTTCAACCACTTTTGTCCTGATTTCTTCCAGGGGAGGGTCTATGGGTTGGCGATTGTATGGGTTTTTTCCTGTTCTTTTGATCTAATGGACAAAATAAGCTTGTGCAATTTACATATGAATGCACACCGAGATGACGGAAAAACATACAGAAAACATCAGCTTTCGTTTCTGCACTGACAGCCTGCTTCCCATAATGTTTACATGTTAGGTCTTTAGGAGGAGAGTATCCAAAGACACTTTGGATAAAAGCGTCTGCTAAATGCATGAATGTAAATGCAAATATTACTACAAATTATTTAAAAAAAAAAAAAAAAAATTGTTGCTTTTTGAATTAAAATGTTTTCAATCTCACAACAAAATATTTGCATTTATTATTCATTTAATTGATAAATGCGATTTAATGCAAGAAAAAAAATAACACACATCACTCGAACCTTCCGGGCAACACTTACTCCAACACCCTCCCTTACTGCAATATTCTTCAGATAACACAGCATATGGCCTGTTGCTACGGCGACTCCATCTTAATTATAATATTCCTCTTTGAAAAGTCGCTTTCGATGCACTGACCTTTAGGAAACAAGAGAGACTGTGAAACATCGAAGGTCTAAACTAAGATCCCACTTTCAGCTCACAATATGCTCAGCAAAAGCTGTTAATTCTTAATTAAGAGAGAATAGTTGTGTTAATCTGCATATGTGTGTAGTTTAGGATACATATATACATCACTGTAACAGCTATGAAATAAATATGATAAACACTTACAGTTACATCATAACACCATGTATGTCATATACATCATTTACCATAAAAACAGTATATTCATAATACAGAGGTAGATGGGGACCCTTCAACACATATGTATGCGCACACATGAGCATCTGCTTTGATGCCCTGATGATCACTTCCACTTCAACATGTTTGCTGTGTGAAAATTGAATATGGTGTAACCGAGATGTTATGCTGCTGTGTTTTTTTCTGTCAGGCCCAGGGATCCTACAAAACCGCTCTCATAAACTCAATATTTTTTGATGGGCTATAGTCTTAAAGTAAAACTAAAGAAGTTGATAAGTGCATAAGAAGCAGTTGTACACTTATATGAGGACATTATGTCTCATATTTGTGGTGACAGATGCTGTATAATGAGGACAGGAGTGCAGCTCAGGGAAGAAACCATTTAAACAATTCATTTTCAATAATAAATATACTGTGACCCCAAAAAGTGTTTGGATACTCAGATCACACTTATTAATATTTGAATATTTGACTTAAAATAAATATAAAATGAAGCCAAACACAAAAAGTATTTGACATGTTGTTTTAGTTTCTTTAATTTAATTTATTTAGTTACCTTAATATAATATATAATACCATTGCTCATTATTATTAAAGGTGCAATATGTAAGAATTTTGCAGTAAAATATCCGAAAACCACTAGGCCAGTGTTATATATTTTGTTCCCTTCAGTACTTACAATATCCCAAATGTTTCCAACTATTTGTAAATCGTGAGAAAATTGTAATTTTAACCAATTAATTGCATGCCATTTATCAACACAAGCCATCCAGCATTTAATATGATATTCTAAAATCGATCTATCTTACTGCAGTGTGTAACAGTGTCTCACAGCAGCTGCCGAGCGAACGCACAAAGTAACGTTATAACATAATTTTCAACACACTCAAATGTATCTAATATGATAAACAGAGCTGTGTTACCTCATACTCAATAGGCCTCTAGCGACCTCTAGCGGACAGAATATTCTACATATTGCACCTTTAAAGGGGCTCTATGTAGGAATGACACCCAGTGGTCGAAATAGGTACTGCAGTCCAAATTCAAAATATTGTTTGCCCCGCCCCCTCGTTCAAAGATGCAGGTGGCCAGCTTGAGGACACTCAACAAGAGTGAGCGCAATTGACAATAAAAGCTGAAAAGACTTACACACTGTAAGCTGATGAGTTGATTTATCTGTGTTTTAATACACTGTAGTTCATAGAGATTTTTTGATGGATGCAGAGGCTTTTTAGGTCAGGTAGAATCTGTGATTCTCTGACCCAGTTTGTTTGCTGGTTTCCATGGCTGCAATACGCGGCGTTTTCCGCCAACTGGCAACTTGTGATGTCGAAATACTATTGGATAAACTGGCAGCACACGGTTTAGCACAGACCAAAACAAAGACAGACATTCCGACCCCGAACGCACATTTCAAAGTAGAATATCTGGCTGTAGCATTGTTTTTCTAAGAAACAAGTAGGTGAACTTAGCATGTTTCCTAAATATCTGCAAACATATTGGGGTACTTTTATGCTTTATTAAAGTAAAAATCTTACATATAGCCCCTTTAATTGTACGTTTTAGAATTAATATAAATTAATTACAATAAATTAACATAAATTTATATTTTGGGGTAATTTTTCACTATTATTGTGTCGTATTTAGAATTTCTTATAGTTTTTAAAAATAATAATACATATTAAAGTATTTCCATCTTCCTATGAAGCGGTTGTGATGCCTGTAGAGTAAAAGTAATACAAGAGCAGCACTCATATCCCTGTGATTGCATTAAATAAAAATAGTGGCATTTTATTTGAAAGATGGAATAAATACATTTTAAGCAAAACATCGGACAAAAAGGTTTTTGATTTCAAGTGATTAATCAATAGATATACTGTTTAAAATGAACAAAACATCAGTGCTGATGACACTTGATTTTACTATCTATCTAATGCAAAAAAAATGTCTTAGTATCTGAATGCTCACAGTGTTTGGGATTGTATATTAGTGAGAAAGGTGCTTCTGCACAGGTTTGTGCACTACATGCAAACACTTTCCACTTTTTCAGTAAAGCACAGTCAATGCTAGTGACATCATGCAAATGGTTTTGGATATTGTCCACAGTATAGTATGCAGTACTTTTTAGTATGCAGCACAGAAAATCAGTTCCCTCATAATAACAGTGACACCTAGTGGTAGAATTTGTTGTCATCACCTACTGACACACTAGTTACACTGTAAAAGGAATAGCTCGCCCCGAAATTTAAACGTGTCACCTCTTATGACTTTGTTCCCTCAGTTTAACACAAGCAAATTTAGCATATGGTACAAGCTTTACTTGTCTATAGTATACAATACAAGCATTTAGTGACAATGACTGTCAAGATCCAAAAATGAGGGGTGTAACGATTCACTCGTTTTCTCGATGCATCGATTACAAATCCTGACGATGCATATAAAAACATGTTTTTTGAATCGTGAATCGCTCATTTCGGTCAATAATCGATGTAAAATGTTAAGAATCGGATTAATCGCGATTCAGTGCTTTAAAATATATAAACATTAAATTACTATGCGGGAAGTGATGGGAGACGTTGTGCGGCGTCATTCGCGCTCTCCTTCACAGCCACGCGCTACACACTTTACCTCCTTTCACTGGATTGCGCTCGCGCTCCGTCCATAGCTCTCATTGGCACATTTTTGAGCAGACCGCGTTTGAGCTCTCCTCAGGACGGCCACTGTTGTTCACATGAGCAGATGACAGCTCTCTTTTATAATAGCAATAGTCCTGAGTCACACTGCTTAATCCATTGATAAAGCTGCCAAGTCATTGCGTGGTCACTACTGTTGCAATAAAAAGCGTTTATAGCGTGGAAACGGCACCGTTATTTTCTATAAGATAAAATACTCAAGTTTTACGGAAATGGGTCATACCGTTGACATTACCTGAGTAGACGTTAAAACCTGAAGGTCGCTGTGAAATTCTCATCCTGACTAAGGCACATTGGGAGAAGCATTTCAATAACCCTATGAATGCATATTAAAACGGAGAATTGAATCGAATCGCATCAAATTTTAATGTGAATCGTCTCGAATCGAATCGTTCTAAATTTGCTAAAATCGTTCTTGGATCGAATCGAACACCCATGAGTCGTGAATCGAATTGAGTCGCTGTATACCCAAAGATTCACAGCCTTAATAGGTAGCCTATTTTAAAAGGGCTATAAGCAGTGGCGTAGTCTACGTGATACACAGTTATATACACCGTACACCCACTATAGGAAAGGTCAAGGATTTCCACATACCTACTTAAAAAAGCGTGAGGATATACGTAACAATCCAATAAATCGCAATAAATTTTGTGCTCTGTTGCTTTTGACAAAGTCTCAACATGAAACAAATTCTGCCCATTTTACTACGAAATAAATAAACATAACGTTTTGGCGCTCTTTAATGTGACGTAGTCCGTAGCCTATAAGTAAGAACTTTCATGCATTAGGCTAACTGCTTTTTGTATTGCCAATGTGTGAACAGCTTGTAAAGAAACTTAAAAAACAAGGCCTTCCTAGGTTGTCTATGAAAGATTTAATTTTATGTGAAGGACTTTTCGCCAGGAAAATCAAGGATGTGATGTTTACCCACGCTCCCGATAACCTATCTTCCGTTCTATGCCACATGAAATGAATACAAGACAATACAATAGAAAATGAATAAAATACAATACAATATTCAGGATAGTGCCGAAAGAGCTATTCTGTAGCCTATACTGTAATGTCAATGTCACGCAAAGAAAAGGGATTAATTAGATTAATCTATGTCTAGTCTAAAATAGCCTACTTTATAATCAAAGTCTCATAACGGTGTCATTTTAATTAGGCTACCTCATCATCTGTCGACATGATGCCGGTGAATTGCAGAGAATTGTTTTCACCGCTGTCTTTTTTTGTTGTGTTTATTTTGCTATTGAGAGAAAAGCGTGCAGCAGCAGTTCACTTAACAGCCACCGGTGTCGCTAATAACAAGGGTTTCTGAAATCTACATCAGTGGATCTTTTTGAAACATATTTGAACCCCCAAAATAAAATATACCAAAATAAAGTTGTCGTTCACTGAATATTTTGCCTTTTGTAAAGCACAAAAGAAATTCATATGGGTTTGGAAGCTAAATGAGGGTGAATAAATGATAATTAATTTTATTTATGGGTGGACTATACCTTTTTACTCCTCAAATCACACACACACACTTCAGTTCCAAAAACAGCAGCACGTTTGTTCTGAGCCCTTTAAGTTGATGTTTATTGTGAATCACGCGTGTGCAGACACAGACGTTTTTTTCTTTCTCTGCGTCCTGCTCAAAAACAGACATCATGAAGACAGCTATACACTAAAGATCACAGTGTCAACTTTTACAAATTGAACATGATCAGCTCACACACGCACACACACAGTCTCTTACTCACATACACACACACACACACACACACACGCTGTAGCATAATTTCAGCACATGCCATCACATTCATCTGCCCGATGATCTGAAATCAACACTAGTAATAGTCTGAATCTACAGGAAGCTTTACAGTAAACCACAAGAAGGCAAACTGAATCATGTGACCCATGTAATAAAGTGACGATCTGCTTCATTTCCGGAGAAATGCATATCCATTATATGATCTCATTTTGTCAGGGCAAATAACAATGCTATTCATTTTGCTCTGTAAAAATATGGGGAAGAGAGAGAGAAAAAAACTTGTACACTAATAACTCTGGTAAATAATGTACATCAATTAGATATAGTAAGGAAGAATAATTTTACAGGTTTTGTATAAAAAAAAATTTTTTTTTTTAAAGTTTAACTTTACTCACGTCACACCCTCAGAACATGTCAGAGTCGTTGTGAACACATGCGTTTATCCCATCTCACTCACTCATTCAAAGAAACAGGTCAGTGAAACCATATTTACAGCAACAGATGAAACACATAGAAGAAAAAAACAGAGTTAAATGTTACAATTAACAGAGCAGTTCCTGAATGCTGAACTTAATAATCGATGAACTTCACAAAACCAAGAACATGTCCATGTCACATTTAACCCTGAAATCCAAAAGAAAAATAAATTATATGTAGTTAAATAAAATATAATAAGTTATAATTTGCATAATAAAAATGCATATTTTATGTTTATATAATTTTATCATTTATGTTAAGTATATATTCCCCTAATTCACATTGCCGTTAAGCAAAAATGAAATAAAAACACCAAATATCATTATTACTGTAACCCCTTACTATATATATATATATATATATATATATATATATATATATATATATAGATATATATACACACATACACACAAACAGTAATGAATTTAACAGTTTAAAAGTTTGGGGGCAGTGAGTTTTTTTTTTTTAAAGAAATTAATACTTTTATTTAGCAAGGATGTTAAAATTTATAATGATTTTTAATGATTATAAAAGATTTTTTATTTCAAATAAATGCCGTTTTTTTTCAACTTTCTATTTATCAAAGAATCCTGAAAAAAGTTGCGTCATGCTTCCCACATTTTTTTTTTTTTTTTTACTGTATTTTAGATCAAATAAGTGGAGCATTGACATGAGATTACTTTCAAAATGTCAAAAAAATCATACGGACCGCAAACGTTCCCATGGTAATGTATTTAAAGGGTTAGTTCACCCAAAAATGAAAATTCTGTCATTAATTACTCACCCTCATGTCGTTCCAAACCCAGACCTTCGTTCATCTTCGGAACACAAATTAAGATATTTTTGATAAAATTCGATGGCTCAGTGAGGCCTCCATTGACAGAATACTTTTTGTGCACCCAAAAAAAAAAAAAAAAAAAACTTTATTTAACAATATCTAGTGATGGGCGATTTCAAAACACTGCTTCATGAAGCTTCGAAGCTTTACAAATCTTTTGTTTTGAATCAGTGGTTTGGAGTGTGTATCAAACTGCCAAAGTCACGTGATTTCAGTAAACGAGGCTTCGTTACATCATAAGTGCTTTGAAATTTCAATGGTTCACGTGACTTTGGCAGTTTGATACACGCTCCGAACCACTGATTTGAAACAAAAGATTCGTAAAGCTTCGAAGTTTCATGAAGCAGTGTTTTGAAATCACCCATCACTAGATATTGTTGAATAAAGTCGTTATTTTGTTTTTTTTGGTGCACAAAAACTATTCTCGTCACTTCATAACATTATGGTTGAACCACTGTAGTCATATGAACTGTCTTTAGTAGCTTTCTGGGCATCTGAAAGTGTTAATTATCTTGCTGGCAATGGAGGCCTCACTGAGCCATCAGATTTGATCAAAAATATCTTAATTTGTGTTCTGAAGAAGGTCTTATGGGTGTAGAACAACATGAGGGTGAGTAATTAATGACAGAATTTTCATTTTTGGGTGAACTAACCCTTCAATTTATGCTGATTTACATATATTTTAATCATTATATCTCAGTCACTGTTGACCATCTAATGAGGATCAGATCCACATATCTTCCACAGAATCTAATAGGAATCACCTTTAAGACTAAACATGAATTACAAAAACTCAAAATAACGTTGATGGTCCTAAAAATTGGGTTTGTTTTCCTCATCCAAAATGTAATTTCCTATTTGCTTTCTTTTTGATTTTGGGGTGAAATGTGAAGGACATGTTCTCCACGGGTTTTATGAAATTACCTGGTCAAAAAACAGAGAAACGCTTGTCACAAAACCCCCAGGACATCAGTAAAAATGACGTACGGCAAATATCTAGGTATTGCAGAGCGAGCACAGTGATATGGTTATGATTTACACACTATTACGTTCAGTTATAAGACTTACATCGTCTATGGTGACTGCTAGTTTGTGTGTGAGTGTTTCCTGTAGAAGATGTTTCAGTTCGGTTCGCTTTCAGAAAGACTACATGAAGAAAGGCATCTGAAGGTAAGCGAGAGAGGGAAAAATCTTAGGTTGAATCAGGCGTTTTCTACTCCACAGCTGCACACAGACGTGCTCGAATAAGAAATACTGCCACTTCGTACGGCTTTTCTCAGTTATAAAAGCTCTGATCTAAATGCTGACAGTCATTTACAATAATAATACATATAGACATTCAAGGTTTCATATACGCGACCTCTATTAACTGATGAGGCATTGCGAACAAATGCATCAGAGCACGTTTGCTGAAATGAATCAGTCCATTTTGAGTAAAGCGTGTTTAAAATAACTGAACACAATGTCATTTTGCCGCAAAAGCAGATCTGGGCGAATATTGATCACGGGTGCAACCGCTAAGATTAGTTATTTACAGTTTAACGCAGGCCGCATATTATATATATAGATATAAATCACAGACACATGGCAAGTCATCCGACTGCAAGGCTGCTCAAATGCATAAAGACATAAAAAGCATTTGTGTGTGTATAATTACAAATGAAGGAGCTTTTAAACAGAATTCTTATGTACTATAGTTTCAGCTGTTGCATGCTTTTCTTAGCGGGTGCACCCATTGCACTCTAAAGGTTTGGGAGGGAAATGAGATCTGCCGGACAAAAGTAGCTGTTGTCCCTCGTCCTTCATCATTCAGAGAGATCAGTCTTATGAAAATCTGGAGATAATCGCAGCAAAGGCTTTGGAGGGGATAGAGGCCACACACAAAGTGATGTAAGCATTAGCCATGTCCTCTAGAGGGCGCCGTTGACCTTCAGAACCGATGGCAAGTTCACCTCTCTGTGTCTGACATTGGACCACAAGACGCCACTGGAAATCACTCTAGGCATTCGCAGTTTCTGTTCAAATCAAAGTTAGGAAATTGATATCAGAAAAGACGTAAGAACAGCAAAAAAGTGTTTAGGTACATAGACACAAGAGCATACCAGCTGTTGTCAGAGTCCTTGCATACAAAAATCTCACTGGATTATTAATTAATGGCAAAAGGAATGTGTGGAAATGTAAACTGATATTTACTACTGACAAACTACAGCAAAAGATATAAATAACTGGCTTAAAACCATTTTTCTTTGGTGAAAATACTAATGCCTAAGACTTTCGATAGTCCACTTTAGATATTCTATTAACTATTTAACTTTGCATCTATATATCAACAAACTCTCAAGCTTATTTTTGTGAAATGTTTTGCAATCTTTCTTTTAAACAATGCCATTCGGCTTGATACTTTATTATATGATGCAAAAACATTCAAACATTAAAGCTGCAGTCCGTAAGTTTTACCTCTTTGTCGCCATCTCTGTTTAAAACCTGCAATTGCAGTTATTTGCAGACTTTACGTGGGTTGTGCATCGGCACGGCTCCTCAGCGTGGATTAATCTAATGTTTGCTGTCATTATTATTGTTATACTTTGTTCTCAAATTGTTCATGTTAACAACATCAGCATTGCATGTATTTAGTGTGTATTAGCATTACCTGTAGATTTCAATTTCTGTAGCCACTCCGCAGTGCGAAGTCTTTTGCTTTTGACTTTTCTGGATTACAATCCGCCATCAAAATGATAAGTTTAATTACTGCAGCTACTGTGAGAAAAGGCTATAAATGATCCGTCACCTGCAGCATCCTTAAATGCCATATAGCCTACTAGCTGGGACTCCTTCTTTATGTAAACAGACGTGACGTAATGACGCAAAAAGACGAACAGCTGCATGCTCGAATTTCCTGTGGAAACCCACCAGTACCGCTCTTGTTAGAAAACATTATTACAAGCTTACCATTGTGAATCGGGATAAGGTAAGGAGATAGTTTTGAACACTGGCTGGTTATGTACTTGCTCAAAAATGGATTTTGAATAATTTTTAAGCAGAAAAAAAAAAAAAAAGTTACAGACTGCAGCTTTAAGTGTACAAATATGTTTTTTTGGTGTCACTGTAGGTAGTTACAGAATGTATTAAAGCAACACAAGTCTCCGTTACAGAATAAACATGCATGTTTACCACTGAGTGTTCTCGTATCTTCATCTGCTGGTGATTCTGCCTCTTCAGACACTTCTCCTGTTTACAGACGTCAGATGATCATAGATTCAGCAGAACAGACAAAGACAAAAATTCAGTCAGCAAAAGTAGATAGATATAGATAGATTATGACTTATTACTTAGATTATAATTATAGACTATGGTTTTAAATAGCATGCTGTATCAAGTATATAATGCACAGTATGCAGTGAGAAGTCATTATTTCATTTTACACAGTGTTAGTTACTCTTATCCACCAGAGGGCAGTCATTGATAAATCTTGAAATTGAGCAACATCAAACAGAGCTGACAGTAACAGTCATATCATTCGATCACAATACCGTTCTGTAATTTCCGATGTTCGCCTTCTGTTTTTGATCTGTCATGGGGACTTTCTTCCGGGGGTCCGTTTACCCCCCCAGGCTCCGGGTTGTCTTCTCCCACCCTGTCTTTCTTTGGTCCCGACAGCTCTGGGTCTTTTTTTTGCTCCTGATTTTCTGCTGTTGCCTCCTGCTGTTCCTCCAGCTCTCGTCTGGCCTTCTCCTCCGTCTCTGGTATGAGACACAGCGGGAGGCGCATTATTTACTATTCTCTTACTCAGAATGCATCAAATGTGAAAAATGCTAAAAAAATTTGGATGTACCAATTCAGTACTAATTTTCCCATTTTTAAAGGGATAGTTCACCCAAAAATGAAAATTTTGTCATCATTTACTCACCCTCAAGTTGTTCCAAACCTGTATGAGTGTCTTTCTTCTGTTGAAAGAAGATATTTTGAAGAATGTTGGTAACCAGACAGTTGACGGTAGCCACTGACATCCATAGTAGGAAAAAAATACTATGGAAGTCAATGGCTACTTCAACTGTCTGGTTACCAACAAACTCATTTAGGTTTGGAACAACATAAGGGTGAGTAAATGATGACAGAATTTTCATTTTTGGGTGAACTATCACTTTAAGTCATCAAACTTGGATGGTAAGATTTTTTAATTTTTTTGAAAGAAAAATCTTATGCTTGCCAAGGCTGCATTTATTTGATAAAAAATATAGTTAAAAACAGTAATAACTGTTTTCTATTTGAATTTATTCAAATATTTAATTTATTCCTGTGATCAAAGCTGATTTGATGATCAAGAAACATTTTTTTTTATTATTATCAATGTTGAAAACAGTTGTGGTGCTTAATATTTTTGTGGAAACATTAATATATATATAAACTTGACCCCAAACTTATATATTTAGTATATTTAGTATATATTTAGATACATTTTACCATAGTAATCGCTTTGTTTTTCTCCAAAATAAAGCATAAAAATATCTTAATTTGACACCAGTGTTCAATTCCAGTGTTATTTTGTATGACGTCACAGATATAGTTCTCAAACATATGCATTCTCACAGGGATCAATCTGCTCACACCTTTATCTGCCTGCGTCTTCCACCGCTCTCTGTTCAGAGAAACCTCCTCATTCCAGATGGCCTTGAAGTTGTTCAGGTCCACAGTGAGCAGCGAGCAGTTATGGGATGCACTGCCATCAGAACCAGAGCTGTTCACGCTGCCCCTCTTCACATCTCCGGCAGTAATACTGCTTGAGATGATGGGGATAGGACTCATCATAAATCACAATTTTGCATATACATCGGCAGCAATCACATCCACTAAGCTTCTGTAACATCTCCATATCTACCTAAATTTCCTGCTCTGTTGATCATTAATATGCTGCTACTGCTTTATGTCCTTTCTGTGAACCTTCGGGCTGTTTTAGTTTACCATTTATTCTAGGGGAAGGGATATAATTCAGTCCTTTATATGCAGAAGATGTAATTTGTTATGAAAAGAATGTGCTCTTAAGCTTAGTCAGCGGTGGCAATTCAACTCCTACTTAGAAAATCCTAAGAAACTTTCAAACTAAAGTACAGTGACTGCTGATGGATCACTTTAAACTGAATTACAAGGGTCAGAAGGGGCAGCCTCTGCACTAATTTGTCTGTTTGTATTAATGACCATTCGTTATCTCTATTCCTGTACTGCAGAAGCAAAAGACAGAAGTCAGACTTCCAGACTCTGACCTGCGAAATCCAGCCAGGCCTGAACTTGTGGCCTCTTCAATGAGCGGCGTGACAATCTTTTCGGTCATGTCCGTCAGAACCGTAAACGTAGGAACAACGATAAAGTCAATGAAACCTACAGGAAATTACAAAGAAATGGTTTATTTTCATGCACAAAATTTAAAAAAAATATTTGAATAATTATCCTTATATGATGCGTTTCGGCTAGTTCGGAGTTCCAATGAAAATGATCTCAGTTTTGTCCATGTTTAGTTTCAAAAAATTTGAATTAAGCCAATCTTTTATTTCATGCACGCAAGCAGAGATTTTATCAGTTTGAGTAGACAGAGCAGGTGTACAGATAGTGTATATTTGGATGTCATCACTGTAGAAGTAATAATTAAAACCATGACGATGTAAGATCTGACCCAGAGGTAGTATGTAAATTATTATGACTAATAATGGCCCTAGAATGGATCTCTGGGGGACACCTTGCTTCAGGGGGACGGTAGATGATCAAAAGTCCTGTACTGATATGTAGAATTGTCTGTCAAAGAAAACCAAGAAAGAGCAGCACCAAAAATACCCACATCCGAGAGGCGAGAAACAAGTAAATCATTGGAGACGGTATCGAAGGCAGAGCTAAGGTCAAGTAGCAGAAGTATAGACAGAGAACCAGAGGAACCAGAAAGTAGTAGGTCATTCACTACCCTTACAAGTGCAGTTTCAGTACTATGAAATGGGTGAAAACTAGATTGAAATGGATCAAAGAGATTATCAACTAGAAAAGTCTGAAGCTGGGATGCAACAGTACAGTACTTTCCAGTAATTTAGCAATGAAGGGTAAATTTGAAATAGGATGATAATGAGATAGATCTGAGGGATCAAGTTTGGGTTTCTTCAGATTTTGCAATTGCACTATTGACATTTAATCACAAGCATTTGTGCCAATGTACAATAAAGTCAATGAAACCTACAGGAAATGAAAAATAAATGGTCTGTGCAATTTTAATTTCAAAGTCTGTGCAGTTCAATTTTTTTTTTGATCTTCAAAAGTAGCTATGTGTTTCAAATATGGTAAGTTTAAAGCTGAAATGTGTAATTGTTCCCCCTTTTCTAGCTTAATATGAGTATTGCAGTTTAGTGTAATTCATAAATTTGTACTGAAAGCATTTGTGTCTGCGTACTTAGTGTGTGTTTGTGTCACTCACCGATCTGGGATTGGGCCACCATAGTGGACTTACGGTCACACAGTGGTGAGAAAGGTAGACCAAGCTCTGCCTCCTTATCACCCTGCCAAAACAAGCACTTCATTCAACTGCATTGTTATAATAATACATTACATTAGTAATAATACATTAGTATTGTATCAGGGGAAAAATGTGGCCCTTTCCACAAACAGTGTACAAAACAGGGCCTCAAACGCACACAGGGTGAAATAAAGGTGCTGTATGTAATTTTTTGACTATACTAAAGCATAAACATACCATGTTTCATATATTTAGGAAACATGCTAAGTTCACATACAATGCTACAGCCAGTTATTCTACTTTGAAATGTGCGTTCCATGTCGTACTGTCTGTTTTTGTTTTTACCCAATAGTATTTCGACATCTCAGGTTGCCAGTTTTTAGGTTTCTACCTTACCTAAAAAGCCACAACATCCATCTAAAAAGCTCCATATTAAAATATGGATAAATCAACTCACCAACTTCCATTGTTAATTGCACATGGTTTCTGTTGCATGTTCTCAATCTGGCAACCCGCGTAAGCATTGAGTCTGAGAAGGAGGGGGCGGAGGAAACAACCCTCTCCAATATTTTGAATTTGGACTGCAGTACTCATTTCAACCACTAGCTGTCAATTTTACATACTGCACCTTTGAAGGAAGTGTTTAACTTTCAGAAAATGATGATTAAAAAGCACAGAAGGTAAAACTAAGTATTTATGTGTGCCAAAGTGTAGAATATTTGTGGAAAGTGCCACATAAAGCACTACAGCCTCATACATCTTGAAACTGGAATTAAATTAAATATTGCTGCACTGCTATACCAAAAGTCTGAGCCAATATAAGCAATGTCAGCAGTCTGTGGCCTGATACTAGCCTGTCTGTATCAAGTTAAATGCTTATGAAATTACACTATGGACAGTTGCAGCACTGGGAAGAATTTCATATACAAACTTTTCGTAAACATTTCTTTAAGGCAGACTAAAATAAACTGTCAAGCTTTTATGTTCAGCCTGTCATGATTGATCTGCCTCCTGGTGTGTACAGCTGCTGGAACAATACTAAACACACTCACACACACACACACACACACACACACACACACACACACACACACACACACACACACACATACACACACACACACACACAGGAATAGCTCCCATCCACCGATCTGTCCATCAATCAAAGCATATTTATGAATTCCACTCTATGGAGAATAGAGCTGTGAATGTGCTTTATAACAGTCCCTTTAGTAGCAGATAAACAGACACATGACGGGTAAGATCAGGAGGTAATACAGAGAAAGCAATTCCCTACCATTGTTCACTTTACAAAGCAACAGAGATAGACGGAGTGCATTAGTGCGTTGGGCCTATTTTGACAGTCAGTTATATATAATTATAATTATATGACCATGGACCAAAAAACCACAGTCATAAGGGTAATTTTTTTAAACTGAGATTTAGACATCATCTTAAAGCTGAATAAATAAGCTTTCCTTTAATGTTGTTAGAATAGGACAATATTAGGCAGAGATACAACTATTTGAAAATCTGGAATCTAAGGGTGCAAAAGAATCAAAATATTGAGAAAATCACCTTTAAAGTTGTCCAAATGAAGTCCTTAGCAATGCATATCCACTCACAAAAATACATTTTTGATACATTTAATGGTAGGAAATTTACAAAATATCTTTATGGAACATGATCTTTACTTAATATCCTAGTGATTTTTGGCATAAAAATCGATAATTTTGACCCTTACAGTGTATTGTTGGCTGTTTGATAAAATGCAATTTAAGACATGAAGACATTTTTAATGCTATATATATATAAAAAAAATTTTTTGGTACAAAATTTTGTACCAAAACATATTTAGTGATCAAATAGTATCGTAACATCAATAATTAGTTTCTTAAGAATTGTGACTGGGGCTGAGAAATAAAAATAAATCCTGATATTTTTTTAACTTTTGAATATTCTAAGATGGTTTAAAAGCTGATTTTTTTCTTAACAGCTGCTGGCATTTAAATAACATAAGACATTTCTGTTCTACCAAAGACACATAAAAACTTTTTTTATTTTATTTTAAAAAAATACTTTACTTCACTTTTTTATATTTTAAAAAGTGTATTTAAATGAATTTTCAGTGCTCCTTTAGGACATTATATCTTTTCTAAGAATATATTTTGAAGTTTATTTTTCTTACTCCATTGTTTTAAAGTGCCCCTATTATGCTATTTTAAAGGTTCCTAATTTTGTTTTGGAGGTCTACTACGATATGTTTACATGCATCCAAGGTAAAAAAAACAAAAAAACATTTTAATCTCCTCATAATAAACATCACCTTATTTCTCTCGAAGAGTCAGTCTCTCTAAAACCCTCCTTTCCTCGAGCCTGCTCTGATTGGTCAGAGATAGCTCAGTCTGTTGTGATTGGTCACCCCTTACAGCACGTGTCGGAAACAAAACGCCTATTACATTATCCGAATTTCAGCTCCGGATCTTCCTCAGCACTTGTATACACAGTGATACGAACAGTAATGATGGCGTCAGTTTTACCATATCAATTCCAGCACGAGTCCTCATCCACTTAAAGTGCAACAAAGTAGATTCACCGCGCTGAAAACAGCGTCTTCTCGACATGTCAACAACATGAACCAAACTCTTCCAGTCTCCGCTACAACTACAGTGTTTGAGGGCAGGACAAAGCCAATGAAGACCATAGGCTGGCATTATGCTAATTTATTACATTGTTACGTATGTATGTAACAGGAAGTGAGACTGGAATTGCTGGCGACTCATTTCGGCAGTTCAGAACCGATTCTTTATTTTAGGACACAATAACTTTATTTGTTGTGCACTTTGATCTTTCAAACTTTGCAGACCTTGTACATTCACAAACATCTATATGAAAGGTAATATTCGAAAAAGCATAATAGGTGCACTTTAAGCATATATCAGACAAAATTTGAGTAGTATTATAGAATGCATGTATACGACATAGCTGTGATGTTTAAAAGATGAGCCAAGCGCTGTTTACATGATCGTGCCAAAGTTTAATTTGAGGACCTGAATTCGATATGGCCATGAAAGCCAGTTATTTTCAGAGATTTATGTTCAGGTGTAAACAATCTCAAATGACACACTTCTCCAAATGCTCTCGTTTCTGCAGCCTATGATAATCCTTGCGCAGGCTTATGTGTGATTGGATGAAAGGGCAATCAGAAGAGAACAGGAAGCGAACCGAGAGAGGATTAAAATACATTGTACAAGATGAGATTTTTCTTGCTGTGGTTTGCTCTTCTCACACATACGTACAACCACAAACAAGCATCAAACACATCTTAAGAACAAACATAAGTCAAACCTGTCTGAAAAACTCCTCCAGCAGTGATGTAGTCCAGCGATGGTGTAGATCCCAGTTCTTGGCTGGATGACTGATGTCAGCCGTGTGTAACAGCAGAGACAGAGCCTTGGGTTTGTCAATTCTGGGTGAAGAAAACACACCAATCCGAGTGGTAAATAGGTGTTTGTTCTGAGTTCGACACATGACAGTGAGATTAAATGGAGAGCAAATTTTGCTCTTTTGTGTCTTTTTGCACTTGAACGGTCAAAAACTGTACAGTTGGTTGTCTTAAGTGAACATAAACAGTTTGGAGAATATCAGATATGTATCATTGGATCTGTGTATTGTTAGAGAAATGCTTACTTGATGCATTACAATTTAACTAAATTAGATTTCAATTATTCAAAAACTATTCAACTATAAACAATTTCTGATGACTAAAATATGACAAACTAAATGCCATTTTAGTCAAAAGACTATGACTAAAACTAAATCAAAATTTGCTGTCAAAATTAACACTGCTGGGGAGACACAGACAAAGCAAAAGGTGACAGACAACAGTGATGCATGTCGGATGATTGTTTGTAAAGGTTTCTCACCCCTCGGGCTGCTGGAGAAAATTCTTCATGGCTTTGACCTGCTGGAAGTGGCAGGACATGTCAGTTGCCAGAACCATCTCGACCACGAGCGCCCTGAGCTCTCTAAAAACACAAGCACACAAAACAACTGCACTGAATCTCCTCAACAGAGAAAGTAATTGAGTTCCGCTTCAAAGTGTGAGGACAACTGTTTTCTTTCTGAATGAGAAATAAATAATTTCCATATCACGCTTGCAGTAAAACTTTCAGCATTTTCTTGTTGGGTGTTTCTTCAACTACGAGCACTTTGTCTCTTAAAAATATAAAATTTTTAAAGCCTTTCATTGTTGTAAGTTTTCTAAACCAACTTCTTTGTCTTGCTAAGGCTTATTTGACAGCTAGCATTAAATATTAAACACCCAATTAAATATTTTCACATTAAATTTCACAATAAAATTTGGCATAATTTGACAATAGTAAGGCTTGAATGGAAATGCATAATAAAAATATTCTGCTGTGATATTTATCTTGCAATCTTACAACGGAGGCACAGTCGTGATTTGTGTAAGAAATTATATATACAGGTGCTGGTCATATAATTAGAATATCATCAAAAAGTTGATTTATTTCACTAATTCCATTCAAAAAGTTAAACTTGTATATTATATTCATTCATTACACAGAGACTGATATATTTCAAATGTTTATTTCTTTTAATTTTGAAGATTATAACTGACAACTACGGAAAATCCCAAATTCAGTATCTCAGAAAATTAGAATATTGCGAAAAGGTTCAATATTGAAGACACCTGGTGCCACACTCTAATCAGCTAATTAACTCAAAACACCTGCAAAGGCCTTTAAATGGTCTCTCAGTCTAGTTCTGTAGGCTACACAATCATGGGGAAGACTGCTGACTTGACAGTTGTCCAAAAGACGACCATTGACACCTTGCACAAGGAGGACAAGACACAAAAGGTCATTGCAAAAGAGGCTGGCTGTTCACAGAGCTCTGTGTCCAAGCACATTAATAGAGAGGCGAAGGGAAGAAAAAGATGTGGTAGAAAAAAGTGTACAAGCAATAGGGATAACCGCACCCTGGAGAGGATTGTGAAACAAAACCCATTCAAAAATGTGGGGGAGATTCACAAAGAGTGGACTGCAGCTGGAGTCAGTGCTTCAAGAACCACTACGCACAGACGTATGCAAGACATAGGTTTCAGCTGTCGCATTCCTTGTGTCAAGCCACTCTTGAACAACAGACAGCGTCAGAAGCGTCTCGCCTGGGCTAAGGACAAAGAGGAGAGGCACACAATCCACGTTGCTTGAGGTCCAGTGTAAAGTTTCCACAGTCAGTGATGGTTTGGGGCGCCATGTCATCTGCTGGTGTTGGTCCACTGTGTTTTCTGAGGTCAAAGGTCAACGCAGCCGTATACCAGGAAGTTTTAAAGCACTTCATGCTTCCTGCTGCTGACCAACTTTATGAAGATGCAGATTTCATTTTCCAACAGGACTTGGCACCTGCACACAGTGCCAAAGCTACCAGTACCTGGTTTAAGGACCATGGTATCCCTGTTCTTAATTGGCCAGCAAACTCACCTGACCTGACCTTAACCCCATAGATTGTGAAGAGGAAGATGCGATATGCCAGACCCAACAATGCAGAAGAGCTGAAGGCCACTATCAGAGCAAACTGGGCTCTTATAACACCTGAGCAGTGCCACAGACTGATCGACTCCATGCCACGCCGCATTGCTGCAGTAATTCAGGCAAAAGGAGCCCCAACTAAGTATTGAGTGCTGTACATGCTCATACTTTTCATGTTCATACTTTTCAGTTGGCCAAGATTTCTAAAAATCCTTTCTTTGTATTGGTCTTAAGTAATATTCAACTTCTCTGAGGTACTGAATTTGGGATTTTCCTTAGTTGTCAGTTATAATCATCAAAATTAAAAGAAATAAATATTTGAAATATATCAGTCTGTGTGTAATGAATGAATGTAATATACAAGTTTCACTTTTTGAATGGAATTAGTGAAATAAATCAACTTTTTGGTGATATTCTAATTATATGACCAGCACCTGTATATAAGTCTGTATTTAACAACAACAACAAAAAAAAGCTGAAATAAGTTAGTTTTAATAAAAATCAACCCCATCTACATAAATATCATAGTTGAAGAAACACCCAAGACATATCATGATATTGCAGTTACAGAAAAGTTGATTCTGTCAGTTCGACTGTTCTCTGGAGACAAAAGAATTGATGAAAATGAATAGAATGATGGATGTGAAATCCTGCTGTACCTCCAGTCATCTTTGGAGAGGTTGTAGAGGATGTTCATTTCGTCGTCATCTTGAAGCAGTCGATACGCCGCACTGACATGATGACTCTCCAGCACAGAGCGGTCATTGTACAGGATGGCTGTGTCCGACCTGTAGGAAAAAGTGTAAACTCACTACAAACAGTTTTCCTTTTTCTATTCAACAAAAAAAACCCTGAAAAAAATGTATTATGGTTTCCACAAAAATATGAAGCAGCACAACATTTATAAACATGTGACACTGAAGACTGGAGTAATAATGCTGAAAATTCAAAATACATTCACAGTTATTTTAAATATGAATAATATTTCACAATATTACCGTTTCACTGTATTTGGTCAAATAAATGCCACCTTGGTGAGCACAAGACACTTTAAAAAACATTTATATAGTCTTACCAACCACAAACCAATTCACTGACACAAATATTTATACGTAATTACTATTAAAAAAAAAACACTCCTTATCAAAACTGTGTTTTTGTTTTATTCCTATTTCCTTCTTTTCATCTAATTTGTCCTAGGTCATGTTTTGGTCAGAAAGGCCATCCTTCTCCATCTTTTATGCTAGTTTCATTTAGCCAGCTCATGCTGAGGTGTTGTGACTGCAGGCTATGTGTTTGTCAGCGTAGGAGTCTGATGGATGACTCACCAGCGGCCCTCAGCGCTCTCATGCGTTACCTGGTCTGAATGTGGAAGTTGTTTGTGGTCCCAGTGTGTTCGTAGTCGTGGACAGCAGCAGCAAAAAGCATCGCAAAAATCTCCAACTCCGTCAGCCAGTGCTGGAGAGCAAAGAAACATCTCATTTATTTATGGCAATGAGGTTAAATAAAGAGCAAATTGAGACCTCTGCTGAAATCACCACCTTCGAAGATGTTTTTCCTGATAAAAAATGCCTAGTAATCACAGAAAAGATCTCAAAAATGTCTCAAACTGTGCTTAGATTTGAAAGGACTATTCCTTTAAGAGAAAAGAATATCTTGGGCATTTGTATGTCCCTACATACATATATTTTAACTTCATTTATCTGAAGTAGGTGCCTTTTTATGCCTTTTAGAAGAAACATTTAAGACAAAGTTGTCACCGTTAACTGGTGCGATGGCGGGACAACCTGTAACTCACATGATATCCACCAATAGCAAACCAAAACCATCTAACCATCCAATCAATTCCCGATGCACAAAATCAAGTCCCGCCCTACATTTTTTTCTTGTTTGAGAAGCCGTTTCACTCGGATATAGATCACTATAGAGAAGACTATCGCAACATCTGTTTCATGCCAAATTCAAATGATCCACAACTAAGAATTCCATTGGTTGACCAATCACAACAAACTGGCCAGCTGACCAATCAGAGCAGCAGACTGGGCTTTTCGGAAAGGCGAGTTTTAAATAGACAGGAATTAAACAGTGCGATTCAGGGTGAAAAGAGGTGCTGCAGCAATGTACAGTATGAGAAAAATTCGTTTTTTGTTTTTATTTAAATCATGCAAATGTATTTGAGCAGACCCCCAAAATAAATGACTATAATATGGACATTTTAAAATTAAAACCAAAAGCAGAGTCAATAGCTGTAAAATAATGGCCATGTGGTATTGAAACACTGATCAATCTTGAATCTAAAGCTCTGAAGGACCTTGAGCTCTCAGCTGCACGCTGCTTCCCACAGGACTTCATCTTAATATTTAATCATTTAATAGAGAGACTCAAGTTCAGAGTGCAAAATGACACCATCACACCGCATTTGTATTGCAGAGAGTGCATTCTGATGAGAGACGGGCCTCTTTGTAAGCAAGCAATTTGTGTCAATGACATGTTAAGACCCTCATATGAGTAAACAGCATGAGGATTTGTTTCTCTTCAGGAACTGCTGCTTTATGACTGGCCTGATGATTGTTCATTAAAAAGCTTAAGGTGTGTGTATGTGTGTTTGCCAGCACAAACGTGTCAGCAGAATTAATGATTACGCCGCTGGGTTTCTGCACAGTTACTCTTGAGTTCGTGCCCACAGACTTTGACATGTTGTCACGGTAACGTTATCAAGATGATTAACACCGTATCTGTAATGAGAGCGAGTGGAACAACGCAACATTAGATCATTATAATCAACAAACCAGTCTATGCTGCAAGAGCGTGCCGCGTAGTGTTGATAATGAAGGGTATAGGGATGTCATTGCATTTCACAGCTGTAAACACGAGGTAAGAGATTCCTGAAGACTGAAGCAGTTTTTATTATTGTTAATGAAAACTACAACTATTAAAAATAGTTTTTGGTCATTTAAAGTGTAACTTCACTCATTTTTAACCCGCTTTGTATCGTTACAATACTGAGAAATGTATGTTTATTTGTCGCAAAACGTGTGAGACGAGGCTTTTCAAACCTGCAATAAAACTCATTAAAATCGTCGGCTTAATGTTGATTCTCCACAGTGCTGGGGGAAGGTGTCTTGTAGCTGGTAATGGCTTTCAAGCCCTTTGACACTAATGCAGGGTCACTGATCGAAAACTGTTTTTTCAGCTTCTTAGAGTAGCTTCTCTTAGCTACTCTTATCGCCCAATTCAGTGTGTTCTTGGCCTGTTTGTACAAGGCACTGTCCCCACTCATGTAGGCATCCTCTTTGGCCTGGCGAAGCTGTTTGAGTTTTAGAGTGAACCAAGGTTTGTCGTTGTTACAGTATATGTTAAATAAGTCCTGGTGGGAACACACATGTCCTCACAGAAACTGTTGTAAGATGTCACGGTGTCAGTGAGCTCATCCAGATCAGTGGCTGTGGCCTCAAAAACACTCCAATCAGTGCAGTTGAGATATATATATTTTAATTTTAGGGCTGTCTATTTAGCGTGTTAATTATACTAATTAGTTACAGTAAAAAATAACACGTAAAAATTTTTAATGCACTTACCCCACCCCAGACTTAGTTCATCTGACATTACATGCAATTGATTGATGACGAATATGATGCAGGGCAACAACTCAATGCATGATGAAGCCTATAGAATGCAGTCAGAAAGTCCCAAAAATTAAAGATATGGGGGCAAAAATGCCCCGTTTGAGTGTTTGTCTCATATTTAGATCATATGAGTTAAGCAATATCACACGGGTAACGAGTGCAATATTACACGAGTGCTGTTTTTGCCCCATAGCCTATATAACGAGTGCAAATGCAATACTGATTTTATACAACAGTTATTATTAACTATTATTAAGTTATTATTGTGTTATTTTAGACACAATTTTGTCTATTTTGTTAAATTATATATATATATATATATATATATATATATATATATATATATATTAGGGGTGGGAATCTTTAGTCACCTCACAACGATTCTTGATCTACTTTTTTTTTTTATTATTATTAATTAATTAGTTTACCGACTTAAAAACCTTAAAATCCTTACATTTACATATCCTTACCTAAGTAATTATAAGTAGGTCTACTTTTTAAAATAATTACAAATTGAAAAAAAAAATTCATTAAAACAAATGTATGTTAAGAATTTTAAACTAATATAACTTCAAAACATACAAGCAAGTAGCAAACAATAAAGAGGAGCAACGAAACATATTACAAGCAATAAACAAAGAGTGCTTTCAGTATTTAAGATTATCTGAACATTTTCTTTCTCATGTTTACTGTCTTAATTGTTATATCATAGACAGCGGGAGATCTAATAAGTTGCATTCATGCTTGGATCTCTTTTGAAATATAATAAGTAATGCGGTTTGTCCTGTCCATTTAATTCCTCAAGACAAAACTGTCTGTGTTTAGGCTACATTAAGTTTGCATAAAACCATTTTGAGACGCAAGTACATTGAACCACTTACATGGAGTCGCGCAGCCGCATACGCGAGCACTCTTTACAAACAAAGCGTCAGCATTTGAAAATTAAAGCAGCCTTTTGTAAGTGAGTTTCATATATTTCATATAAGTCCACTGCATTCCAAACGACATAAATTATGACTTCGCAGAGCACTTGTAAGGAAAATACCGACAGGCGAGACCGCGCACTGCAGCATCAAACAAAGCAGAATCCGGGTGTTTCTAAAGCACACTCAGCATCATCGCTCATCTGAATAAAAACCAAGCTCAGAATCGTTGGATGCATCGATGGATAGATTTTTTCTCCCACCCCTAATATACATATACATACAACCCGAATTCCGGAAATGTTGGAATGTTTTTTAAATTTGAATTAAATGAAAACTAAAAGCCTTTCAAATCACATGAGCCAATATTTTATTCACAATAGAACATAGATAACATAACAAATGTTTAAACTGAGAAATTTTACAATTTTATGCACAAAATAAGCTCATTTCAAATTTGATGCCTGTCTCAAAATAGTTGGGACGGGGGCATGTTTACCATAGTGTAGCATCTCCTCTTCTTATCAAAACAGTTTGAAGATGTCTGGGCATCGAGGTTATGAGTTTCTGGAGTTTTGGTGTTGGAATTTGGTTCCATTCTTGCCTGATATAGGTTTCCAGCTGCTGAAGAGTTTGTGGACGTCTTTGATGTATTTTTCGTTTAATGATGCGCCAAATGTTTTCTATATAGGTGAAAGATCTTGACTGCAGGCAGGCAAATTCAGCACCTGGACTCTTCTACGACTAAGCCATGCTGTTGTAATAGCTGCACTATGTGGTTTTGCATTGCCCTGCTGAAATACACAAGGCCTTCCCTGAAATAGATGTCGTCTGGACGGGAGCATATGTTGCTCTAAAACCTTTATATACCTTTCAGCATTCATGCACTTATGCACCCCCATACCATCAGAGATCCTGGCTTTTGAACTGAACGCTGATAACACGGTGGAAGGTCTCCCTCCTCTTTAGTCCGGAGGACACGGCGTCCGTGATTTCCAACAATAATGTCAAATTTGGACTCGTCTGACCATAGAACACTTTTTTCACTTTGAAACAGTCCATTTTAAATGAGCCTTGGCCCACAAGACACGACGGCGCTTCTGGACCATGTTCACATATGGCTTCATTTTTGCATGATAGAGATTTAATTGGCATCTGCAGATGGCACAGTGGATTGTGTTTACCGACAGTGGTTTCTGGAAGTATTCCTGGGCCCATTCAGTAATGTCATTGACACAATCATACCGATGAGTGATGCAGTGTCCTCTGAGGGCCCGAAGACCATGGGCATCCAATACCTTGTCCCTTACGCACTGAGATTTCTCAAGTTTCTCTGAATCTTTTGATGATGTTATGCACTGTAGATTATGAGATTTGCAAAGCCTTTGCAAATTGACGGTGAGGAACACTGTTTTTAAAGTATTCCACAATCTTTTTACGCACTCTTTCACAGATTGGAGAGCCTCTGCCCATCTTTACTTCTGATAGACTTTGCCTCTCTAAGACATCCCTTTTATAGCTAATCATGTTACAGACCTGATATCAGTTCAGTGAGCTTGAGTCTTTTCCATCAAGGGAGTGCAATTATTATAATAGATCTGTCCTGACCTCTTGACCTACTTCATTACAGTCATAGACCTCTGATGTGATCTTTCTGTGTGTGTGTTTCAGCTTACCACCATCCCCGTCTTCAGAAGCAGGTAGTGTACTGTCTGTGTGACGTCAGCTGCGTGTATCAGGTTATGGTAGGGGTTTTTATGTTTGCTGTAACCCACTTCCAGAGCCTCCACAAATGAGACCAGCGCTGAGACAGGGATCTGTCAGAAAAATGGTGTTAATAACTCTGATAAAGACCATTACAGCCCTCTACTCACTTCTTTATGAGTTGTTTTCACCTTGAAACGGCTGATGAGGTCATATCGGGTGAGGAGCTCATAGAAGATAAATTTGAGTGCATGGTCACCGCTCGACTCGTTCAGAGCAAATACATCAAAAGACCACTTATCCACATTCTGAGAAGAAAAAATAGAGAAACAAACTCAGCACACAGATATTCTTCCACTCTGCAGCAGAGAATAAAACATTTTTCTCATATTTGTTGGGGGGTCATATTTGTAGGGTCATAAGAAATTGTAGGGTCGTGCCCTCCGGACATCACTGAATGAATGAATGAATTCTTTGGTGATGCATGTATATCTCCTGTTCGGAATTGTTAGTGAACAAATTAAAAGGTACAAGTAAAAAGGTATGTTTTAAAAGTTTATTTTTTGAAGTCCACAGTGTCCAGAGTTAAAGAAAAACAATTTTTTTGTATGATAATTGGAGAGCGAAAACAAAGAGAAAGAAGCTGAGAGATAAAACAATGGGTGTTTATAAGAATAGAAGAGTGTGTGAGTGTTTTACCTTAAGCACTGCTATGACAGAGGGAGGGTAACTCAGTCCCACCATGTTAGAGGTTCGGCGGTACATTCTGTTAAAACGAGATAAACACATCAAGTGAAACCGCAGCACAGACCGCAGGCACTCCAAACACAATGCCATAATCTTCACCTTCAAAATGACAAAACATAAAACGTAGAGGACAACCTGCACTTTCTTTAAGTAAATGCTTTGTCACAGGAATTTATTTGTGCAGTGTTGCCTGAAGTGCATTAGAATTTAATGAAATGATGCTAACGGATGAGAGAGAAAGGCAGAGTGATTGTAGTTACACTTGTCAAGAAGATGATGTATATCATATGCTGACTCACAATGAGCTCAATGCATAGATTTATAATTATTTCAAAGAAGACTTTAATGCTGCTTGGTGAGGGAAAAAAAATGTCTTGAAGAGGATGCAGATTGATTTATGAACACTGGAAGGTTCCTGCTTGTGTTCTTGGTTACAAAAAAACAAAACAAAACAAAACAAAAAAAAGCTAAATGTGATTTATGTTCAATTATTAATATTATTAACTAAAATGATTAAAATAAAGCTAAAAACAATAGAAAAACTTACAAATTTTGCCTTGGCAACTAAATAAAGTACAAAAAATTACTAAAACTGAAATAAAAATAACAATCAATTAAACCTAAATATAAATAGAAACTACTAAAAACAACAAAAGCACATAACAAAACTATGGAAGCTTGTTTCCGGCATGAAATAAAAAAGGTAATTGCGACTTTTTCTGATTTTTTTTCTAACAATTGCGAATTATAAAGTCAGAATTGTGAGTTTTAAAGTCAGAATTGTGTAATATAAAGTGAGAATTTCGTAATATAAAGTGATAATTTCGTAATATAAAGTGAGAATAGCATGATATAAAGTCAGAATTGCAAGTTACAAAGTTAGAATTGTGATATAAAGTCAGAATTGCAAGTTATAAAATCAGAATTGCAAGATATAAAGTCTGAATTTTGTGATTAAAAAGTCAGAATTGCGAGATATGAACTCTCAATTGTGTGTTATAGTGTTTAATTTTCAGGGAAAAAGACTAACGTTTTTTCCCTGAATTGCGAGTTTATATCTGACAATTCTGACTTTATAATTTGCAATTGTAAGTTTATATCTAGCAATTCTGAGAAAAAAAACGTCAGAATTGTGAGAAAAAGTTGCAATTACCTTTTTTATTTTTTTTAAGCCCAGAAACAAGCTTCCATACAAAACTAATAAAACTAAAATTAAAATAAAAAATAAAAATCTAATTATAAATTTAAAAAAGCTATGTAAATGATTGTATGTTATTTGATCCTTTGAAATGAAATAGACATTCAAAATAAGAGTTCAAAATGTGTCATTACAACATACACTTATGTATGCTGTTTACAAGTTTTTAAAGGTAGAATAGCACAATAATTGCCTGTTTTAAATCAAAGAAAAAAAAAACTAAAGAAGATATTTTTTAGCACACTGCTTTGTGGTTAACCCCACCTCTCCACAAATATCCCAGCCTGCACTGCGTGTACGATGCTGCGGAATCGTGGCTTCTCTTCCGTCCGTCGCAGCATCAACCCCATCTGCCGTGTGAAGGTGGAGGCCAGCCAATCACGCACTTCTGATGGCACAGAATCTGATTGGATATCGCTGAGCTCATCCTCAGTATCGACCAATCGCCTTAGAAAAAGAGGGCAAGAGAGAGGGAGGAAGGAAAGGAAAGATATTTTAAGTGTAAGTGGTGATGACATTTAAAGTATCAGCTGTGACAGGTAATTGTTGTGCATATAAGAAGGATAAATGACTATTTATACGTAATCTAAACTGTGAGTGAAGCCCAAGCCAACACCCACTGCTTTAAGACTAATCCATCACTCATCCGCATAATTATGGTAACACCACAGTATGTTCCATATATGCAGCAGAACAACGTGTCTTGTAAATGAGGAAGGCTTAAGGTATAAATATTTGCATTGGAATGGCACTGGATTGACATTTAACGTCTGATTTTACAGCACTAAAAACATCTTCTCAGTAACTGTGCCATTAACATCTGTGTATCCAGACATAAGCTCTTATGACGGATTTAAAGTCCACAGTGGTCATAAATCACACAGCGAATATGAATCTGATCAGACCAGACTGGTGGTCTCTGTGGTTTGGCAAGTGAGAGGGTGTGTCGTAATCCCGGGCCGTGATGACGTCCCAGTTACATAATTCTATAAGCTTTTATTATGTCTTTTCTGGCATCTAGATGTTCGCAGCTGTTATTCTTCACTCTGCTCATCAAAATAAAAAGATATCAGTGGTACTTGAGTGGCGTGATGGAGCGCTGCATCTCCCCGCAGAGACAATAAATACGATCACTGAGTGTGAAAGAAATGGCATTAATAAGGATGGAGTTTTTCAGCTCGTTTCAAACTGCAGGTGTTCAGTTGTGTGCTCTCAATAAAGCTATCAGCATGTTCTCATATCCACACATCATGATGAAAACATATCTGGGTGCCATTTCAACCTAAAAGAAAGAAATGATATTGTGTGTAATGTGCATTGTGGCATTATTTTGATTAAAACAATCTCTTGTAATGCTTTTGTTTCGTTTTTGTTTTTTTCAGATGGTTTTTGTAATTCCATTATTCCTAATGTGACCCTCATTACTGGAAAATGTTTTTACGTACTAAAAGTGTTAAATTAAAGCCAGTATAAATGAAAAGCAGTACAACAGTACAACAAAAGCGGTATTTATATATATATATATATATATATATATATATACATACACACAGGTGCTGGTCATATAATTAGAATATCACCAAAAAGTTTATTTATTTCACTAATTCCATTCAAAAAGTGAAACTTGTATATTATATTCATTCATTACACACAGACTGATATATTTCAAATGTTTATTTCTTTTAATTTTGATGATTATAACTGACAACTAAGGAAAATCCCAAATTCAGTATCTCAGAAAATTAGAATATTACTTAAGACCAATACAAAGAAAGGATTTTTAGAAATCTTGGCCAACTGAAATGTATGAACATGAAAAGTATAAGCATGTACAGCACTCAATACTTAGTTGGGGCTCCTTTTGCCTGAATTACTGCAGCAATGCGGCGTGGCTTGGAGTCAATCAGTCTGTGGCACTGCTCAGGTGTTATAAGAGCCCAGGTTGCTCTGATAGTGGCCTTCAGCTCTTCTGCATTGTTGGGTCTGGCATATCGCATCTTCCTCTTCACAATACCCCATAGATTTTCTATGGGGTTAAGGTCAGGCGAGTTTGCTGGCCAATTAAGAACAGGGATACCATGGTCCTTAAACCAGGTACTGGTAGCTTTGGCACTGTGTGCAGGTGCCAAGTCCTGTTGGAAAATGAAATCTGCATCTCCATAAAGTTGGTCAGGAAGCATGAAGTGCTCTAAAACTTCCTGGTATATGGCTGCGTTGACCTTGGACCTCAGAAAACACAGTGGACCAACATGAGCAGATGACATGGCACCCCAAACCATCACTGACTGTGGAAACTTTACACTGGAACTCAAGCAACGTGGATTGTGTGCCTCTCCTCTCTTCCTCCAGACTCTGGGACCCTGATTTCCAAAGGAAATGCAAAATTTACTTTCATCAGAGAACATAACTTTGGATCACTCAGCAGCAGTCCAGTCCTTTTTGTCTTTAGCCCAGGCAAGACGCTGGAATGCGACAGCTGAAACCCATGTCTTGCATACGTCTGTGCGTAGTGGTTCTTGAAGCACTGACTCCAGCTGCAGTCCACTCTTTGTGAATCTCCCCCACATTTTTGAATGGGTTTTGTTTTTTACAATCCTCTCCAGGGTGCGGTTATCCCTATTGCTTGTACACTTTTTTCTACCACATCTTTTCCTTCCCTTCGCCTCTCTATTAATGTGCTTGGACACAGAGCTCTGTGAACAGCCAGCCTCTTTTGCAATGACCTTTTGTGTCTTGCCCTCCTTGTGCAAGGTGTCAATGGTTGTCTTTTGGACAACTGTCAAGTCAGCAGCCTTCCCCATGATTGTGTAGCCTACATAACTAGACTGAGAGACCATTTAAAGGGCTTTTCAGGTATTTGAGTTAATTAGCTGATTAGAGTGTGGCACCAGGTGTCTTCAATATTGAACCTTTTCACAATATTCTAATTTTCTGAGATACTGAATTTGGGATTTTCCTTAGTTGTCAGTTATAATCATCAAAATTAAAAGAAATAAACATTTGAAATATATCAGTCTGTGTGTAATGAATGAATATAATATACAAGTTTCACTTTTTGAATGGAATTAGTGAAATAAATCAACACATATACATACACACACACACTATACAAACAAATCACAAATAAAACAAATGACTCCAAGTACAACTACGTAATAAGTTTACAAAATCTCAAACAAACAAGTGTTTAATAATATTTAAATAACAGGTGAAGATGTCCATTTTCCTTGGCTGGACATCACTTTTAGCCACTACTGTATATAGATTGCTTGATTTGTTAATTAATGTACCGTATTTATTATTTATTTATTTATTTGTATATATATATATATATATATATATATATATATATATATACACACACACACACACACACACACACACACATATATATTATAACACAAACTTTTATTATTTCAGATGCTATTTGCGATTATTCATTTGACACCACTAAAATATATATAATTTCTTTAATTTTGTGGTCACATTCAACCAGAGAATTGCTTTAAAACCGCACAATGGTATAATTAAGGTACAGTATCAAATGACAATGCCACAGTACTTAAATCCCATGGACTGTTTGATTGTCATATTCATATACCAAGGCATTTGCATAGCACATCAAAGGTACTGTAAATCAAAAACATACAGTACCATGGTATTGCCATTTTGGTAGTGTTAAAATTAGTTAAATAATTGTCCAAGCATTTTTTTAAAGGTCTTTCTTGCTGAAGGACAAAGCTGTAGCATTGACCCCTGTGACCCCTTCAAATGGCCACTCACTCAATCTAAGAATCTTGGGAATGAAGCACACAGATCTTTAACTGCTAATAGAATTGACCTCTATCAGCATGAGTGAATTGCTTTAGAGTCCATTAGATTGATCCTAGACCAATTTTACAATCTTCCCTTTACAATGACTCCACTTAAGGATTGTGTGGAAAAGCTGTATCAGCATCTGACACGGAAGGACTGAATAATGTGTTGTTATGGCTTTGTGAGCAATGCAGTGGAGTCAAACATTTTTGACGAGAACAGAACATAGCCTGGAGATGATTATTCATTATAAATGGACCATGTAATCCAGGCAGTTAGTTTGCAACTGATGATGGATTTCATGAAACAGCATGAGAATGGGAATGTTATTTTTCCATTCCTAGCTTATTTTATAAGTTTCAACTTGTTTATAATTTCAGGTCAATTGACAGTGATTATCTTTCAAATTTTGCCAACAGAGAGTGGTGGAGTAAAATAACAGTGTAAACTCCATACTTTACCTTGTTTCCTCAATATAGACTGATTCCAAAACAGTGGCAGCATATTCCAGGTTTTTCTTTAGGTCTACGAGAGACGCCTCTCCCCTCTCCAACTGTTTTATCAAACATCGTAATCTGGAAAACAAGAACATGCACATATATTAATTCTAAAAACACAACTGAACGGCTGTGTATTTTGCAAAGCAATTATCTAGAGCACCAGCCAACGTCAGCGTGACAAATGCAGCATTTGATTCTGCAAAACAAAGATCAATATTAAACTAACATACACATAAAAATATAAATCCTGTAACACTGCAACAAGAAAGTACCTACATTATATATACACTGTGTTCCAAATTATTATGTATTTTAGTTTTTCAAAGAAAGTGTTTGTTTGTTTTATTTCTCAAAATTTTTTTAGATAACTGGTATCAATCTCAGACAGGTTTGTTCAATTGTTTGCCAGGTCTTCTTAGGTAAATTAATGTATAAGATTTTTTTTTTTTTTAAACAAAATACTTTTATTCAGCAAGGATGCAGTAAATTGATCAAAAGTGACAGTAAAGACATTTATAATATATAATTTATTAAGTATTTTTATTTTAAAATTTTATTCAAAGAATCCTGATTTACGCATTATATAAAAAAATATTAAGCAGCACAACTGTTATATAATAATTATAATAATGTATAATAATCAGAAATGTTTCTTGAGCAGCAATTCAGCATCTTAGAATAATTTTAAAAAGGATCATGTGACACTGAAGACTAGAGTAATGATTCTGAAAATTCAGCTTTGATCACAAGCATAAATTACATTTTAAAATATATTCACATAGAAAACAGTAATTTTGAATTATAATAATATTTTGCAATATTACGGTTTTTACTGTATTTTGATCAAATAAATGCAGCCATAGTGAGCAAAAGAGACTTCTCTCAAAAATATTATAAAAATCTTACCGACCCCAAACTTTTGAATAGTGGTTTATACACAAACTCTAGATTATGGTATAATGACTGAATTCTTCTGTTAGATGTTCAAAACTGTCAGAAGCTTGTCTTTGTAAGACTAAGCTTGATTAATTGAGCTTTTAAGGACGATTGATTAACTGAAGCTGTTAGTCTTATCAAATCCATCTTCAATATCCCTCTTCCAGGAAAGACTTTCAAACCAAACCACTCAAATGCTCTCCGGTCCTTGATTTGTCTGTTAAAACAATTAGACTGTCTGAGGAAATTTGAATGGGGGGAAATCATTAAATAATGGTGAAATTATTGGTAACACTTTATTTTGATGGTCCCCTTTAGGCATTCTGTTGACTGTAAGTAACGCTGCACCTACATGTCAACCAACTCTCATTAAAGTATTAGAAGAGCATTAGTAGACTGTCTGCTTAATATCTGCTAACACTTTATTTTGATGGTCCTCCAACAGACATTCTACTGAATATAAGTAACTTTGCAAATACATGTCAACTTATTCTACTAACCCTAAACCTACCCCTAACAGTCTACTAATGCTCTACTAATACTCTACTGAGAGTTAGTTGATGTAGGTGCAAAGTTACTTATAGTCAACAGAATGTCTAAAGGGGACCATCAAAATAAAGTGTTACTAATAAGGAGAGTTAGTTGACATGTAGTTGACCAATAATGAGTTATAGTAGTTGACATGTAGGTGCAACACTACTTATAGTCAACAGAATGTCTAAAGGTGACAATCAAAATAAAGTGTTACCAATAAGGAGAGGTAATTGACATGTAGTTGACCAATAATGAGAGCTAGTTGACATGTAGTTGACTAATAATGAGAGTTAGTTGACATGTAGTTGACCAATGAGACTTACAGTAGTTGACATGTAGCTGACCAACAACGAGAGTTAGTTGACATGTAGGTGCAACGTTACATATAGTCAACAGAATGTCTAAAGGGGACCATCAAAATAAAGTTACTAATAAGGAGAGTTAGTTGACATGTAGTTGACCAATAATGAGAGTTACAGTAGTTGACATGTTGGTGCAACACTACTTATAGTCAACAGAATGTCTAAAGGTGACCATCAAAATAAAGTGTTACCAATAAGGAGAGGTAATTGACATGTAGTTGACCAATAATGAGAGCTAGTTGACATGTAGCTGACCAACAACGAGAAGTAGTTGACATGTAGTTGACCAATAATGAGTTATAGTAGTTGACATGTAGGTGCAACGCTACTTATAGTCAACAGAATGTCTGAAGGTGACCATCAAAATAAAGTGTTACCAATAATGAGAGCTAGTTTACATGTAGTTGACCAATAATGAGAGTTAGTTGACATGTAGTTGACCAATGAGACTTACAGTAGTTGACATGTAGCTGACCAACAACGAGAAGTAGTTGACATGTAGTTGACCAATAATGAGTTATAGTAGTTGACATGTAGGTGCAACGCTACTTATAGTCAACAGAATGTCTAAAGGGGACCATCAAAGTAAAGTGTTACCAATAAGGAGAGATAGTTTACATGTAGTTGACCAATAATGAGTTAGTTGACATGTAGTTAACCAGTAATGAGAGTTATAGTAGTTGACATGTAGTTGACCAGTAATGTAGGTGCAACACTACTTATAGTCAACATAATGTCTAAAGGGGGCCATCAAAATAATGTGTAACCAATTATTTTTTGAAGTGGAACTACCAGTGACAAATGGAAATCCTTTTTAATAACAGTCCCTAAAGTCACAACATGACAGGTCAGATTATTGAAATGACACAATGCTGTTGATTGATGGGTGCTAAAAGGTCACAGATTCAATCAATTCATTGGTTTCAGATTTGTGCACATTGCTCACAGATATCTAGTTGACTTGCCACTATCCAGTTGAAACATTACCTCAGTGTTTTGGTTTATCATTGGTCCTATATAGGGACTGCTAGGTAAACATCAAGCTTACTAGTAATTTCTCACACGATAACTGCCACATATTTGCATGCAAATATATCTGATATTCATATGTTAAATTTGTCTTAATGTGACAATAGTGGGCATTACAGCAGCACAAAATCCAGCTGGGTCCCAACTGTGTCCAACGACACAGGTAGTGTTTTTTTTTTACCAGGAAAGCGATTTCACACCAGTAAGGGGGTGGGCGGCTGTCACCATGACAATCACACAGTGTTGGTGTGCCATTGATGCTTTGGGGTCAATGCAATCACACGGGAAGATTAACATTTTCCACTCAACATTTTGACAGCTGCCTGCAGATAAAAAGGAAACCCAAACCCCAACAGCCCTGTTCATCCCAGCACCTGATCTCAAAGTCACACTCATAAGTCTCAATCAAACACTAGACACTAGTTTAGTATGTAATGCAAAAAAAAAAAAAAAAACACTAACATTTCCACTTGTGTCAAACCAGAAGACAACTTTATTGCTCAGAGGTTTCTTGAATGAGGTCTTTTTCTGCAAAGTCTCTTTATTTAATTTGATTGTGGTCTATGAAAAACAGTTGCAATATTCAAGAAATTTAATTTATTTTATACAGTCAGTTACTTTGCAAACTGTTGTAGAAAGATTTAAGACGAACGTAACAGGCTTGTACTCGAGATCCAGAGAGATAATGCTGTCCATCAGAAGCACGGCAACAATAGCAGTCTTTAACGCTCCCCACACAAAGCTTGTTTCTGCCGGGACTGACAGATGTCTCAAGACGTGTGGGTGGAACATGACGTTTGATTGGATGAACACAGCTGTCCGTGTCAGCGGCTGCCAATCAAGTTCAGCAAAGCAAAATCATTTCATGAAAAATGTCAGCTGATTATTTTTTGCCACGGGAGAATAACTGAAGCTTCACCTCAGATACACGCTGCAGGACGTGCAAAAACTGTACAAATAAAATCCTGTTTATTCCTATCCATTTAACGATTTGTTTATTCAACCTTACAAAGTAACGCTCCTTCTGCAAAGTACTACCATAAATCAAAGAAAAGTCCTAAATTCTATAAAACAAAATTAAGCATTAGAATAACTTCCCAGAATTTAACTTGTTGAGTTAACTCAAATATCCAAGTTAGTTAATAAAACTTCACATTTCAAGTTGACAGTCACTTCGGAAAAAGACTGCTAAAATATTAAAATGTAAAGGTAGTCATAAAAAAGTAGACAGACTACAGTCAAATTGTTGAAAAAAAGCAATACTGTAAAAAAAATTGCCTGTAAAAAAAACTTTCCCGGATTTATCTTGTTGAGAACTCAAATATTTAACTTGTCACCTACTACAACTTCACATTTCAAGTTGACTAAACTTAAATTATGGCAGCATGAACAATTACTTTAAGTTGAAACAACTTTTTTTTTTTTTTTTTTTTTTTACATTGTAGAGGCTATTAACAAAGCTATTTACATTTATTAATTTAGCAGATTCTGTAATCGAAAGCGACTTACAGTAGAAATGAGGCAATTTTTCATTAGAGCCAACAATATTCAAAGTACACAATGCCAAAATTATTTAGTATATGAAAGAAGAGGTAAAATGTTCAAAAACTTTTAAAGGCGTATAGCTTAAATTTGACTAAATATAATTTTAACAGATACGTTTACACTAAATACATCTAATAAAACTAGAAGAGTTCACTGCATCATTGCCTAAAACATCAGTTGTAGACATGCGCAATACAATGTGACATAAAAACAAGCAATGTTAAGTTATACAATTCTTGTTAGACAAAAAGTATAGTTTGTTTCTGGAAAACCTATAGTCACACTAGTGAAAAGTCTTACTCCTAACTTAAATCCATCTTGTTGCAAAATGGGTTATACCAACAAAACAATTTTAATGGTCAAATCATGTAGTTGCGTAAGGTCACAATAGCACTTTTTTGCAAAGACATGTACTGTAGTGTTGATAAAAAATGTCTGCATGCTAAAGTTCGCTGGGATGCTCAACATGGCTAAAGTTCACTGGCTAGAGCTAACAGTCAACATCAGAATTATAATTTTAAACTTTCATCCCCATTCATCCATTATACAAGCTTTTATGGCTGTGGAAAAAAGGTTTCTGCCAGAGAGAGGTTAGTCCATAATGTGGCTTCCATTTTGAACATGGAATGATCCAGCAGGCTATAAATTCAGTCTCCCGATGCAAAGCCACCATTCACACTGACTGCTTATGAGATATTCATGCAGAAGTGCTCAAGTGCTTTGAGGCAGGCAATGTTTTCTGGCTAATGAATCTCCAATTGAATTTGCATCAATGGGAGAGGAAAAATTCACAGATGCTGCAGGTTTAGGCTGTTGTGAATTTCTGAAGATATTATCAATGGTTTGTTCATGTGAATAGCTCACCTATTAGATATTGCATGGGCATGCATAACCTGTTAATGTCACTTCCTTTGTTGAGCATCAATCTGATCTTAAATGGCTGTAATTTATGAATGTTTTGGAATACAAATCAAGTTTGGTCTCTTTTTAAAGATACTCAGCAGATTATTGCAGAAGTCAAAGCACAAGTTAGAGAAGTTTAATTTTACTATAAAGCAAATGTACTGAACTAAACATTTTGTATTTTATATAACATATAACATATTTAAAATCAAAGCCATATTTCTAACAAAGTTGTGTTCCAAATTTGAAGTTGATATCACAAAAATTGAGCCCGGTAAAAGAATTTAAATGACCATTTTCATGGTAAGGCAATGTCCAATTTCAAAATGGTTTTCACAGGATGAATTTTGTGTGCTTAAGCTTTTAAATGATACCTAATTTATGATGATTACTAAAATACACTTATCAGCCACTTTATTAAGCACACCTGTTATACTGCTCATTAATGCAAATACATCTAATCAGCTAATCACATGTAGCAACTCAATGCATTTGAGCATGTAAACATGATCAAGATGATCTGTTCAAAGTTCAAACTGAGCATCAGAATGGGGAAGAAAGGTGATTTAAGTGACTTTAAACATTGGCATGGTTGTTGGTGCCAGACGGGCTGGTCTGAGTATTTCAGAAACTGCTGATCAACTGGGATTTTCACACACAACTATCTCTAGGGCTTACAGAGAATGGTCAGAAAAAGAGAAAATATCCAGTGAGCGGCAGTTCTGTGGGCGAAAATGCCTTGTTGATGTCAGAGCTCAGAGGAGAATGGCCAGAGTGGTTTGAACTGATAGAAAGGCAACAGTAACTCAAATAACCACTGGTTACAACCGAGGTCTGCAGAAGAGCATCTCTGAACACACAACACGTCCAACCTTGAAGCAGATGAGCTGCAGCAGTAGAAGACACACCAGTGTCACTCTGAGGCTACAGTTCACACAAGCTCACCAAAACTGGACAATAGAAGATTGATGAGTCTCGATTTCTGCAGCGCCATTCAGTTGATAGGGTTAGAATTTGCCATAAACAACATGAAAGCATGGATCTATCCTGCCTTGTGTCAATGGTTCAGGCTACTGGTGGTGTAATGGTTGGGGGATATTTTCTTGGTACACTTTTCATAGTACCAACTGGGCATTGTTTAAACACTACCTGAGTATTGTTTTCTATTGATTCATCAACGACTCCAACAACTCCAGGGAAACTTACAGTCAACATAAAAGTGGCTTGCTTTTGCCGCATGGTTTGATGGACAGTTGGAAAGTCAATGAACTGCCATAGAGTAGTGGCCTAATGTGATGTCCAGCCATATGAAAATTGATATCTTCAACCTTAATTCAAATATTTTTTAAAATGAGTTAAAAGGTGTAAGCATATCGTGTAGCTGTGCTTGGAGTTAATTGTTTCATGTGTGATAATGAAATGAAATTTCAAATTATTTTAAATTATTTCAAATTATTTTTGGCCAGGCTGTCATACAAAGAAATTCTGAACACATGCAAAAACGTCTCAGGTTACGAATGTAACCAGGGTTCCCTGAGAACAGGGAACGAGACTCTGCGTTTGCAACGCTATGGGGAAACGTCACGTGACTCGGTGTTCAAAAGCCAACTATCCAATAACTCCAAATCCTATTGGCCGGCGACAGCCTATGACGTCATACAGGCGCAACCCGGAAGTATAAAAGGGGCGCCTGGGGAAGCAGTCATTATCCATCGTCTTGAGGGACTGTTCAGCAGGCAGCCCGATGTATGGCAAGGAAACGCAGAGTCTCGTTCCCTGTTCTCAGGGAACCCTGGTTACATTCGTAACCTGAGACGTTCCCTTTCGAAAGGGAACTTCTACTCTGCGTTTGCAACGCTATGGGGAACGATATACCCACGCCGCCATGCTTGAGGAGAATGCCTGCCAAGAAAAATGGCTGAGACAAAGGCTCCAGAGCAGTAGGAACTGCTTGGCAACTCTCCCTCGGGTCACACCAGGCTGTCAGTGACAGCATTCCCTTCGGCCAACAGCCCAAGCTAAACTCCATGAAGGACCTCCTCAAAGGCCCTACAGAAGGTGCTAAAGCGTCTGGAACCCACTTTTCCATAAGAAACAGTGGTCCCTTCAAGGGAATGTGGCCAGGGAACCGAAAGGAACCCCGGCCAGCCACTAGAGGGGAACGAAGTCACCCTCAATGCCACCAGGGAGGCCGACCTTGCCTGACCTGAGACAAACTTAGTCTGGGCCAACCCTGTCTGAATACAGAGCCTCCTAACACGCATTCTTCACAGAAAATAGTAAGTAAGAGTGACTGCAAAGAGGCAGAAACAAACTCAAACCCACGCGTAGAGACGGGCATCCTGGAAAGCAGAACTCAGCTAAGTGCTATGAACCCTCGTATTGAGGGGAGTATAATCCACTCATCCTAGGATCTACCCAGTGCTTAATTAACGCACTGAGGAGGCCGTGCGCTACAGAACCCTGATGCAGGGGAGCACAAACCAGCCTGATGCTGGATCCTTAAGAGGAGGCCTGATTAAGGTCTACCCCATGACCAGCTTAGGGAGCTAAGCACTATTACAAACATAACCCTAAAAGGGAAGTACGAAACTCACCTAACAGGTAGACCATGCGATGGGCACATACTCATGGAGGCCGAAAGAGGCCTACAGCATGATAGAGTTAAGTGAATAACAGAAGTCAAACAGAAAGTGGCCCGGCTTTCTTTCCGGGGTAGAAAGATGACTTCAATGGCAGCCTAAGAGGCTGCAAAGTGCCCACATGACAATCCACCCAACACGATCCACCGAGCAGTGTACTCAGTAAAAACACCTTTTACTCTCTAAAGCAAGAGGAGTACAGCGTACGCCAGCACGCATTAAGGAAGGCCTGGAGGGGCCTATAACCTCAACAGACACGTGGCATCAGCTCGTGGCAGTGTTTAGGCCCAAAGGACGATAAACAACCGGACAGAAGGAGGTTGGTTTATCACTTAGGCCTCTGGCCAACAAAAGTGTATAAAGATAAATCTCAAAGAGAAATACACGCAAACATACTCCAGTGTGTTAAAACTAGGCGGCCCGTAGGCCTAGCAACCTCTAATACACACGGCGTAGTCTTGTGGCCGTTTCTAGGAGCACAAAAGATCCACCCTAGGCGCTAGGTGGCCCTTAGCTCAACTAGAATAGGACTCAGGGAGGCAGATCTAGGTAAAAAACAACCTTCAGTAAGGTTTTGCTGCCAAACCAACCTGAGGGGCTAGCCACTCGAAATACTCGGTAAAAAGCACCTTGTCACCCTCACAGCGAGAGGAGTATATAACTGAACTCCACATATTACACCGGAGGCCGAAGTAGGCCTGCCTTAGTAAACACGTGGCATCAGCAAGTGGCTACCGTAACCATAACCATACCACCCAGAGGCCACGTATTAACAGTGTCATGATTAACACATGAAAAACACTGCCAAACACAGAGAACAGGCCTGTTAGGGCCTCTCCGTCAGTGATGGGGTGTGGCCGACGGTGGCATGGTTTCCCAGGCATCCTGCCGACCAGTCGACCAGAAAAAGGAGGCCTAAAGGGGCCTCCATTCCAGTAACAGGTGGCGATCAGCCTATTCACAGGTTAAAACACAAATTGTGCCAAACGTAAACTAAAAAGGAGGCCTGAAGGGGCCTGCCAATTCAATAACACGTGGCCACAGCTCGTGAATTAAAGTGAACCAAGCTACAGGGAACCAGCTGTAACCCACAAAGCTATGGGAAGCTAACTGCGACCTGCGCTAGGCTACACATTCCAACAGGCAATGTACCCTAAATACACATTTTGACTAAAGGGAACCAAACAAAGCCAACATGGTCTAAGGAAGGCTAATATAAGCCTACTACCTCAGACAGACACGCGGCATGGCCTGTGGCAGCGTAAACCTGTGAAAATATGTGAGCACATTATGATCAGTTAAACAGTATAGTAGAACAACCGCTAACTAGAAGGAGGCCGAATATCATAAGGCCTACAATCCGAGTTATAAGCAGTATAACCGTTAACCAGACCATTAAAAAAGGGAGCTAATAGATACCAGTTTTCTTCAACAAAGTGGCACTAACTACCCTGAATATGCAATCCAACAGGTGATGCACCCAGTGACAAGGACCTCAGACTGGAGAGTACAAGTCACCAAATACTCAAAACAAAGGCCTACTTTCACAGCAAAGGGCCTACTGTTATGAGAGCAGGTGCCAACCTGTGGCAGCATAGGCTCACATACAGTGTAGGGCAAAAGTCTAGAACCCAAAGTAACAGAAACTTTGATCTACATGCTTTTATTTTTAAAAAGAAAAACACTTCCCACACAGATCCTCAAATCTGATCTAAACCCCAGAGGACAGGAGCTAAAAACTAGCAACGTCAACTCAAACTTGATAAAACAAATTTATCAAGTGGCTCAGGAGAAAGTTATTCCTTTTAGCATGAAAGTTCTAGAAAGTGGGGCCAAGCACACACCTGCATAACTTATCTACGCAAAGATAAGGGCCTACCACCTGAGGAACAGCATAAGGGAGTCATGGAAACAGTCTACAACCTAGCTGTAAAACTCAAATTGCACCTACACCAGCAAGGGGATAATTGGGCGTACAGCCTAACAACTCCCTCGGGAGGAAAACCAGAACTAGGAAACAAATCCTGAAAGGATAGTGAATACATATGGGGTTAATTCATATATCACATCACCTAGCTCTAGCTTGGCTGCCAAGTTATAGGCCTATCTTCTTTATTATATACAACAGGCACCATAACAAACAGTCTGATCTCCACTTCTAAATCTCATGATGAGAAAAATAAAGTGAAGCTCAAAGCTGAAAAGTCAGGCGGCCGGTTAGGGCCGCCGTAGACATACAAACTGAAGCAATGAGTGCCAACTCAAACTATACAGCCATTCTGTGACCTGCTTAGTCAGTCTCAACATTCCAGTTTTGCCCAAAAAACCCCTATAAATACTATTTCTCAATGTTACATTCACTATGCCATGTTCAGGAATTATACAGGTAACAACACACAGTCAATATTTAGAGATTTAAATTTGACGTTGTCTTACCTTCTCGAGGCTCGAAGACCCAAGACTGCTCCTTCACAAACATGGGAAGGCAAAACATCCATGGTACTAGAAGCCCAAAGAACCCTTTCACTATCAAGCCAGAAGGCGGGCCTTCAGAAAAGAATTCATCATGGGCCCGGCCGTCAGCCTGACTGTTCAAAGGTGTTACCTGAACCTACACAGTGATTAAAAAACGCCCTGGGAGGCCAAGGAAGAGGGGCGAAGGCAACTTTTATCTTCGCCAGGAGAGGGGATCGATCAGCGGCGTTGCTGGCGCCGTTGATCAATCACCTCTCTTACACCATCTTTCCTCTTCCTCGTGTCTCGCCGCTTCTGCGACTTGCTCCGAGATGGAGGAGGCGCTCGAGCGGCGACGCTAAACCTCTGGCCCTGCCTCAGAGCCTCGACTCGAGACGGGCCAGCGCCTCCCGGCTGTCTGGGCCCAGGATCGGACCTGAGCGGAATGCAGTTCTTATATGCTGCTGAGCGCACCTTCGCCTCCCTGAACTTTCCAACCACCGTCTCAACGGAGCCGCCAAAAAGTTCAGTTGGCGAAACCGGGGCATCGAGAAGAGAGCCCTTCTCTTTCTCCCCGATGTCCGCCATGTTCAGCCACAGATGCCTCTCCGTGGCCACCATGGCCGCCATCGATCTCCCAATCGAGGCGGCCGTCTGTTTGGTGGCCCGGAGAGCGAGATCTGTGGTGCGGCGCAGCTCAGCCACCGCATCAGGGGACAAACCTTGCCCCTGATCCAGGTCCTTCAACAGATCAGCCTGGTACGCCTGTAACACTGCCATCGTGTGTAAAGCCGCACCAGCCTGACCCGCAGCAGCATATGCTCTGCCGTTCAGACGGGATGTTTGCTTAAGGGGTCTGGACGGCAAAACCGGAGCTTTTAGAGTCGGTGCTCTGCCCGTGACGAGATAGTTGGCAAACGTCTCGTCAATGGGCGGCAGCGACACATACCCATGCTGGTCCAATCCCTCCACATCAGCGAAATTTCCTCGCTGATGTGGATGAATTCTGGCCGAGTATGGGTTCTTCCATGCCTTCTTGATCTCAACGTGGAGATCCGGAAGGAATGGAAGGCTCACTGGAGTCACAGGGTTGTGGTCGGAAAGAAAGCGTTCGTCCAGTCTGCCGCGAACGGGCTCTTTCCTATCGCGCCCCCACGGCAGCTGCAGTCTGCCAGCAGCGCGTTCCACAACCTCCAGCAACTCGGCATATGCTGGGCCAGGCGGTTTGGAGAAAGAAGAAGAAGAAGCCACTTCTTCCTCCTCCATTACCACCTCCTGGCCACGGGGGCTATCGGCCAGAAGAACACTCGCTCCCGGGTCGGATGATGTCAGAGACAGAACATCGTCGTCCTCCAGGAGCTCATCCTCGCCAGCCGCCGCCGAAGGCTGAGAGACCACAACACCTCTCTCAAACTTGGCAGCGAGCTCAATCTGCGAGCCCCATGAGTGCAGCCGCCGCTCTGCCTCAGCACGAGCAGGGCCGGATCCACCAGGCGCAGATGTTGACGCTTCATCCCTCGAGAAGAAGGCCAAGCGAGAACGGAGCGTCCTCATCGGAAGACGCTCACAATTCACACAGACAGCGCCCTCAAGCACCATCCGTGCGTGTTCTTCTCCCAGGCAATAGACGCATAAGGTGTGTGAATCTTCCGGAGTCAGAAATCTCGGGCATGGATCCACACACTTCCTGAAACGCTTCTCCTTGTCCTCAGACATAATAGAGAAATTTCTCGTTATTTGACGATCGGCAATGAACACAAACAGTCCCGAAAGACGATGAGATAATGACTGCTTCCCCAGGCGCCCCTTTTATACTTCCGGGTCGCGCCTGTATGACGTCATAGGCTGTCGCCGGCCAATAGGATTTGGAGTTATTGGATAGTTGGCTTTCGAACACCGAGTCACGTGACGTTTCCCCATAGCGTTGCAAACGCAGAGTAGAAGTTCCCTTTCGAAAGGGAACAAGAGGACCAATGAAATATTAAAAACTGATTATGCTGTAGTCAATGTGTGCTTTTTTTCTGAGCTTTTTTTTTTTTTTTTTTTTTGCTTTTCTGAAAGAAAAAAACAAAGGGAAATAAAAAAAAAACCTTTGCACATCAATTTTGGCCACTATGTTTAGCAATAGTACTATTAAGAGCCTGCTTACTGTGGACTGATGGGTCCAAGTCATCACCGCTGCACTGCTGCATTTTTACAGTTACCAAAAAAAGTCATTACCATTTCATTTCTACAGTCAGAGCATTGATTTGTAGAGAGTTGAATTGATTTGATGTGGGAGAAGTTGTTGCATTTAAAGTTATAAAAAGTTTATTCAAAGTCATTAAAAGTACTAAAATGCATTGAACGTATTAGTTATTTTTTAAGTAATATTTATTAAAAGTTATTACATTTCTTAATAGATCAGTTACAAAAAGAATTGTCAATCAAGTTTATATTGTTTTATGTCATCATATAATTCCAATACATAATATCGTCATCCTCATCTCTGCTGCCATCTTGTTACTCCTAACTAGGTTAGGAGACCTCTCCAGCTCTCCTAAATAATTTAGGAGCCAAGACCTAGTCTTGACACTTAGGAACCTTTATGAATCATACTTATTCTTAAGTCTAGGAATAAGAGTAAAATTACATCATTCTTAGAATTTTGACACACTTAATTTTACTCTGAGCGGCTTTATACATATGGCCCACAATCCAATAGAGCAGCTTTGGGATGTGCTGGAATGGGAGATTTGCATCAGCCGACAAATCTACAGAAAGTGCATGATGCTATATGTCAATATGGACAAAAATCTGTCAGGAATTTCCAGCACCTTGTTGAATCTATGCCATGAAGAATTAAGGCAGTTCTGAAAGCAAAAGGGGGTCAAACCCAGTACTAGCAAGGTGTACTTATATATAAAAAAAATAAATAAATAAATTATATGTGATAAGGAATTCCTTATGTGATAAGGAAAAGGGCAATAAATAAAAAAAGCATGCCAAGCATCGGGCTACCGGGGACACTGAATGTGATGATACACGAGGTAACGTTTTGAGCAATGTTGCCAAGCAATGTTGCTTGGGCACTTTCCCATTGAAAAAAGCAACATCGCTTGGCAACATTGCCCTACAACATTCCTCAAAAAGTTTCTCCATGTATTATCACCTTGACAGTTAACAAGCTAGGAAACCCATTTAACTACATTTTTATCAACTGTTAGGTAAAAATCATAAGTCTGACCATTCACACCAGTATCATTCAATGGTGCAAATCAAGTTCATGCTAAAGTTTAATACTTACTGCTATGGGTTTGTTCAAATACCTAAGCCTAAATACTGTATGAGCAATACTAATAGCAAACTGCACTAACTAGAGCGCAGGGAACAACTAAACTGAGATTTCAGTTTGATTCAAACCTCAGGCATCATAAGACCCCTTTCAAGCTTTGTTTAATCCTTGGCCTGTTATTTTTCTTCCTGGAAACCGTTTGAAATGCAGAGAAAATGTGCTGGCCAAACAGTCCAACAGCTTATTAGAGCGTCCCTGATCTCTGAGCGGGGCATCAGAGGGCAGAGCGACAGACACCACACAGAGATTAAAAACACGCAGATGCACGGAAATATACCGCTCACGCTAATGCTCATTTCTCTGCAGATGTGTGCGCTGCGCTCTATCCATGAAATGACATGTGGCATTATCGCAGTTTATAATAACGCATGATTTAAAGAGTCAATCTATGATGAGTGATACAAACATGTCCAATTTATCCCACATTATAATAATAAAAAAAATAAAAACACTAACATAGATGTATTTGGTTACTTCTTTTAGATTACACAACAGGGAAAAATATATATACACACAATACAATATATATATATATATAATAAATGTACTGTACTGTAACAAATAAAATTAATTTATTAAATAAAATAAAATATATAATAAATGTTAAGTCAAGAATTAACTTAAATTTTAAGGACGTAAACACTGAAAAAGAAAACATAGTTTTCCCCTAAAACTACAGAGTAACCCCTAACCTTACTAAAAATATTTAAGTTGAGAATTTTAAATTAAATGTATGAGTTGGCTTACTCAGATACTTTAGGTTAAGGGCAATTAACATGTATAGTAGCCTACAAAATAAAAATCTGCTAGTTGGTAACTGATTACCTCAAATTTTTTGAGTTTTGCCAACTTATTTGGGTTTACAGTGTATAGTGAACAAACCACTAAATTGTGTTAAATATTAATTATGGTAACACCTTACACAACATTTTAGCATTTGTTTTGCAACACTCTGGTGTCTTTGGAGTCACAACATATTATAGTTACTTCACAAAACTGTACCATATAACCAAACATTAAGCTCTAAAATTTATTGAAGAATAATGGCAAGTGCTGCCAAATGTTGTACCATTAAATTGAACCCAAATCTAAATATCTAAATGTCTCTCTCATTAAAAGTATTAAGACTTTTTACAATTTAAAGGTTTATGAGTGGCTCAAGAAGAGTTCATAAACACATTACTGAAACAACACGCTAATTTACTTTCTCTATCTCAGTGGCAGCCAATCAGTGCATTATGGGTCAGACTGGGCAGGAAATCAATTAATGACGAACGATCTGAAATAATGATGGAACACTGTGTTGCCGGGGTCTGGAGAAATGTCAGCGCATTGTTTTACTATGTAATTAGACAGTTAATGAGAGCCTTAATGAACAACATGCTCTCCATCTCCATGGGTAAAAGTATTGGAGAACGAAGACACACCGTGGGGTCAATACTTCTGTTTCATAATCAGTAAAAATGCTGGTGCCTTGTAGCTAAAGAACATCATTTCTGATCAAATGTGTTCCCATTAGAAGAAGAAGAGTTGTGATGTAGCAGCTGGTTTTAAATGAATTTTCTGATTAGCTCTGTACTCTAACTAAAACTGAGTTGTTTAAAGAAAGCATTAAATTAGCATCTTAATGGGTGACTGTAGCACTATTCCAATCCTTAGTGGACCTAAATAGGTTACTACCTAGAGAGCATACTAACTAAAATGAAACACATACTATAAGTGACTGATCTAAAGTGCTCTATGGAGGCAGCAAAATGCATAGCACACACACAAATAGTTTTTTTTTTTTTTTTTTTTTTAATTATGTGTAATAAATATCTGTATCAATACTGTTCAGAATTAAATATTTATAATCAACATTTTTCTCAACTAGACGAAACTGACCAGAGATAGCTATTTATAGATCAATTTCACTTATGAAAGAACAACACTTTGTCTTAGACATGCCTACAGCAAATATATAAACACAGTCCCTTATTCTCAAACACACAAGCACAAAATGAAAGGAAAAAGAAGATATTAGAGCATCTGCACACAATCCATATCCAGTCTTCCTCCCTTGAGTACCTGCACAAATTGGAAGCAAATGACACAAGCACATCATCTAAACAAACACCGTAGGAAATCAGCAGACGCTGATAGGTTGTGCTGATGTGTGCATTAAAAGAAAAACAGAGGAGTAATCTGGATTAAATAGACGAGGACAGTTACTGAGGGATCCAGATGGCACGCAGGAGACATTAGAGAAGGAAAGATGTCAGAAGACACTTAAGTGTAACTTGAATATATCTTGCTAGCACTGTCACAATCTATACCTTCTGGGATTAAAAATATTCACAGAAGACATTTTATATCTCAGTTCTTTTTCCTAGACAGCAGTGAGATTACCTGAGATCAAATAGAGACTCCTGCTTCTCAGATGCTTCTGAGAAAAAACACTGCAGTAAATGTCACATGACTGTGTTTACATGGACAAAATGATTTTGATATGAATCAAATACAGTTAAAAAAGTTGAAAAGGGTCATGCATTAACTAGACTGGTAATACACTCTAAAAACAAAAAGCAGGCTTTCAAACGCTCCCGTGTATCTGTGCAAGCGCTCGGTGAAGAGCGTCACTGATGACTATTTACAACATTTTTGAAGCGTTGCTCATTGAAGCTAATCACAGACATATCTGATGAGCGTGTGAACACAATGGCCAATCAGAGGTGTTTTGCGGTAAATGAATAAAAAAGTAGCCTACTTAATATCCCCCTAAAACACAGCATAATCTGTATCAAAATTAATTTCAATAAATAATTTTTTTTTTTTTTTTTTAAGTCACACATTATTTGTTGTTTGTCACATGTAGTCGATAATTTTTTTGCCGTGGGTAACAGGAGGATTTTCCACCCGGCTACCACCGCAAGTATATTTCAAACCTGTGGGAAGCACTGCATACCCATTACCATGCCAAACACTCCCGAGAGTTGTCATGACAGAACCTTAGTTTATTGTTTAATTCTTATTTATTAAAATTGTGAATAAATGTTCATTTATTAAACATATTAATACATTGTTAATGGTTTGTCCAGTTTCAATAAGTTCTATATACTGTATATAGTAAACAAACTACTACAATAATAAAAATAGTAGTAGTAGTAGTAATAGTAGTAACTCTATTGGCTAACTGGCTATTCGGGTTTAAATTTAAAACAGTCAAAATATAATACTTCCTTACTTAAAAAAATGAAATATTTTATTTGTTTACCTGCATGTTATGTGTCCATTATTAATCAACATCAGAGAAACATGAACATACAACTACATTATTAAATTACTGAAATTAACGTAAAATCTCAGGGAGTTCTTCAAGTAAATATTTTAGGTCAAAAGGGTTCGGCTGATAAAAAAAAGTTTGAAAATCCCTGATATAGAATAAAACAACTCTCAAAAGTACTATTCATGTCACTGTGTACAAATTTTATTGGCAAAAACACAAACGTGCAAAAAAATTAAATGAAAGCAAAAACAATTTTCCTTTGGATTCTGCTAAAAACCGAGTTACAAAAATCCTTTTTAATCTTGTGGAGCTCATTTGGTACAGGTCTAGAGTTGTATTGTAAGGTATAAAATGCATCATGAATAGATTTTACGCATATGTAATTTGAGGTTACAAAACATACTTGGATTTATGCAAATCCATAATAATTAAACTGCATTTTTGAGTGTCATATAGCTTGGGGATAGATGCAGACCAGCACTCAGGCTATAAAGATTTCTGTCCTTATTTTCAGAACAAAAGGTCAGTTAGTCACACTGTCGCCCGCTGTAATTCAATAAAAGCAATCCAATTTCTGAAAGGTCACTAAATCTACATATTACTCTATCAGATAAAAACATCATGAGTTTTTTTGGCAGACTGAACTGGTACACACACACATGTATGTTTTTGTGAATTGTGGGGACATTCCATAGGCGTAATGGTTTTTATACTGTACAAACTGTATTTTCTATCGCCCTACACTACACTACACTACCCTACACCTAAACCTACCCATCACAGAAAACTGTGCACATTTTTACTTTCTCTTAATTTATAAGCCTTTTGAAAAATGGGGACATGGGGTAATGTCCTCATAAGTCACCCTCTCCTTGTAATACCTATGTCATACCCATGTCATTATACAAATTTGTGTCCTGATATGTCACAAAAACGCACATATCACACACACACACACACACACACACAACCAACAGCTAGTGTTTATGGACACAATGGCTCTGTTCCAAAACCTAGTGAGCTGCTTATACACTGAAATACAAATAAAGGCTTTATTGGCATCAATAGTTCCATGAAGAACTTTTAACATCTTTCTATTGCACAAAAGATTCTTTATTTAGATTTTTAAAATGTTTTTCGCATGATTATTTGAAGAACCTTTCACTGAAATGGTTCTTCTATTGCACCACTGTGAAAACCCCCATTTTGGAACCTGTGTATGCAGCATTTTAAGGACGCCATGTTGAATTTAAAGACATGCATTTATGCATATTGTCCTTATATTGTAATCAGTACAAGCACATGTTATAATTGCTGCCTAACATGATCAATGTCTCTGCTTAACTGAAGCACATAACATTTAATTATAGCTGTATATTACTGGCATATGGGCATTACTTTGACACACCCATCTCTGACTGATACCAGAATATTTCCTGATTTGAAAGCTGCTTTGAAACAATGTGTGTTGTGAAAAGCACTGTACAAATAAACTTGAAATTAACTCATTTCATAATAGTATTGGTTATATTATAATAATACATAAAACATTATATTCATATTTATAATATACGTTGTATTTAATATATACACAAACAATAAGAATAGGAGCAATATCATACGAGTAGGAGTGCGGCCGAGTGTTGTAGGTAATCACAACCGTGCTGATATAGAGCAATATCGCACAACTACGAGTGTGATATTGTGTTTATACAACAGTTAGACGACGCAAGCATGTAAATAAATAAGGAACAACAAAAGGCTGTCTTAAAAACCCTCTTGTGTGAGGAACTACTTCCTTTCGCCAAATCTCAAATCCCAAGTTGACAGTTTAACAGTTGAGCCCAAATCTGTTACCAATTCGAAAACTCACTTTTAAAGTTAAAAAGCTATTATATGTAAATTATTATGTGAAATACTGAGAGCAATATGCTCTAAGCTATATGCTAAAATTATGTAGAGCAGTAGTGTCTTGAGAGAGTGAGAGAGGGAGCTCGAATGAGACTGAACCTGCATCTGAGACAGCATTCATTCTTCAGGTCAATCTCATATTCATGATACGCTGAGGAAAGCAATATCTTTGTCGTAGTATCCTTTCAACAGTTATAAGGGATTTCCGATGACAACGCTGGACAATTTGGTTGTGTCTTACAAGGTGTTGTTGAAAGTAGCCTAAAATAATGTTCTTGTTTACAAACATGTTTCAGTCCCTTTCAATATAAAAGTCTTTGCTATTGACTCGCCCATAAAGACAGTCTCTTGTCGCCATCTAATGGCGTAACAATGTAACTTTTACAGAAGTCAAAATCACTAACACAAACGGTTTCTTAATACCAACTACTATACTACTATTATTTATATAAAATATTATTTATTGAACTATAATATTTAATAAACAATAATAGCCTTTATAAAAGTTGCTAAGCAATTCAGTCAAAAGTACAAAGGCAGTGCTCTGATACAGCATTAAAGTTATATAAAATATAAAGTTATGAAATTTTGCCTTCAGCCAAAACCATTTGCTCTGGAACAAATAATAAATAAATAATAAATTGCCTGGTAAATATTCCCAAAACAAATTATGTCCCTTGTTTAACCACTATAGAGACATCAGAGCCAGCAGCAAATTGCAGAAGAACTGGCCGAGGTAAGGCTGTTCTCGGCGGGTACAGGAGCAAATTTTTAATAAATAAACCACATATTTGAAGTTGAAACAACTACAATCTCACCTAAAAACTCTTAAAACTACATCTCGCTGTGCCTCAAGTGGAGTGATACTGATGGTGAAACAGTTCCTGTGGTGATACTGGTAGAATATCACATGGCTGGAAAGACCTTTCAGCCAATCAGATTCGAGGACCAGAAGTAACTGTTGTATTAATATATATATAATGTATATTGTTATTGTAGTGCTTGCTTTTCAATTTACATTTATCTTATAAAGATCTAGGTTTCTCAAGGAGTTTCTGATTTCTGAAGTTTACCTCACACCTCTGTGTCATACCGATAAAATCTCTATTGTAGCTGCATAACAGCTGATTCTGGCAAGGGAAGCAAAACTGACCTGCGGCTTGTAAGGTGACTCAATCTTAATGGAGTTTCTGTGTTTTTGACCCAAGAGTGGAAGGACCAAATCACTCAACCACATGACAGGTGAGTGTAAAACACTGGAAAAATATCAGTTGCTTATGTTGTTCTCCTCACATTTCACCTTCTAGTTGCTATTCATCTTTATCAAATGTGAGTGGTGCTTGTCTGTGCCAAACACGCCACCACAGTGCTGGGGTGATGTGGGTGGTTGCCAGGGTTTTGCTATGCGGTTGTTAAGATGGTTGTTTACTTGCCCAAGTCAAAAGCCCACCCCCAAGTCTCTATTCTGGTCTACTCAATGCGTCCAAGTATAAAAAAAACACAAAAAAAAACGCACACCTCTCTTCAACATGCCGCATGATTTGAGTAATCATTCATATTTGTAGAACAAATTTTGGGGTACGAATTACATGCCAAAATTTAATATTTAAGCATGTATGGGCAATTAAAATAGAGTTGGTAACTGCCTCAGCATGCAACACTAATCACATATTGTTGAGGATAAATAGCAAATTATGTTTGTCATATATTCCTCAAGAGAACAAACATCATGTATTAGAGCATAAAATATTCATAAGCCAAAGTAAACAATCAAACTGTGCTGAGACCCTGCATGAGAAGATACAGACCATACAAATAACTCTTCTTTTTTTGTTAAACATGTACTTTTGCTCTACCAAATTAAAGCCCACCCATTGTCCTATACTTATGAAAATCAAAGTTGAGTCCTCAGTTCACTTTACCATTAAGAGCAGTTCTGCTCTGACCAGACTGTAATATGCATACTAATGTCTTAAGAACAGACAAGATTTGCTACTTTAACGTTCACTTTCAATTTAATACTTCAAACCATGGCTAATTGCATGAAGGTCTGTTCTGTGCATTTTAAAGATTGGTTCCTCTGTGAAACACAGGCTGTCCAGCACTGATTAATATCCCATTAACAGCTCAATTAAGCCTGATTCATTAGGTGAAGAACAGCAGACCAGCACTAATGTAGAAGTCCAGCAGTGACGGTAAAATGTGGAGGACTTTAAAGTGTCCTACACAGGTTACAATGACAAAAACCCGACTAAAGTCATGTATTTTCATTTGTCAGTTTAATTCTTTGTTTGCTAAACACTGACCTTTTTCAGTATAGCCTAAATGTTCTGAAAAAATAAATAGGAAATAATGACAAATTTTGATCTGGTCCTCATCAAGACCCTTTTCAGTTTTCCAAGAGAGGGAAAAATCTAGAGATATTGATTACAGAATTCAGAGGACAGACAGATGTCAAATTTGCCGCCAATCCCTCAACAGTTGTAGAAACACCCTTGCAGATTTTTTTTTTTTTTTTTAATTTACTGCCAGTGTAATACAACACAAAGTACAGCATTAAAAATGTATATGAATAAAAAAACTATATATATATATATATATATATATATATATATATATATATATATATATATATATATATATATATATATATATATATAGATATTAAAAATTTACGATGCTGATTACTGTGGAAATGCATCATCACAGACTCAGAGTAAAAAGCTCAAAAGCTGAAGCATAAGGTTAACCTGTCAAGTGTGTGTATTGTTTCAATGTGCTTGAGAAGTGTTTTTTCCCAGCGAATAACTTACATTTGATGTACATTTTTTCAGATGCAGCCTTCAAATTTCCTTAAAAAAAAAAAAAAAAGAGCGTGCGCATGCGCGTCAAACAGATGCCGCACAGTAGAGAAAGAATATTAAATAAAATATTTATTCATAAAAATATTTATTATTATTAGTGCTGTCAAATAATTAATCGCATCCAAAATAAGTTTGTGTTTACATATGTGTGTACTGTGTATATTTATTATTTATATACAGTCAAACCTAAAATTATTCAGACATTTTTGATATATTTTTACTAGTTGGTGCAGGACACTATAGTTCATTTATGTAAGTGAGGATAGTAAAATGAAGTAAACTGTGACATATTATACCCACAAATTCTTCATACAGTGGACTACCAGTAAAATTGATGAGAAAATTTGGAGCCAAAATTATTCAGACACTTTGACCTGACCATGTTTAAAGTGTTATCTGACATAATTATGATTATTTTTTTCTGACACAGTTTAACTCTATTATATATATAAATATTTCATATATAAATAATATATTTTTTGTTAAATATATACAAGCATGTGTGTGTATTTATTTTATATATATATATATATATATATATATATATATATATATATATATACATATATATATATATATATATATATATATATATATATATATATATATATATATATATACACACATACACACACACACACACACACACACACACACACATAATAAATATACACAGTACACAGATATATTATGGAAACACAAACTTTTATTTTGGATGCAATTAATCAAGATTAATGGTTTGACAGCGCTAAATGTAACACGATGATAATGATGAAAATAGTAACTTGGGATTAATGGGATATAAAATAAAAAAAAATGTTATTTACTATGATCAGAGTAAATGTTTGTGTTCTACTTTAGCTGGTACCACTGAGTTTGTGCTTTTGTATTTTAATCATCATTTATAGACCTAATTGTGACAGTGCAAACACTTATTTTTTTATTTTATAATATATTTATATTTTAAATCTTTTTTTTTTTTTTTTCACACAAAATGTATACAATAACCTACATTAATTTGTTTATATCCTGTAAAGCAATTCACAATAAATATGTGGAATAACATTTTTTAATGTGTAGGCCTACTGAAAATAAAATTTAGATTTTTATCAGATTAATCAAAAAATACGCAACAGGTTAATTAGTCATTAGGCCATAGTTGCAAAAACACTTTCCACATTCATTTTATAGAAAAGAACGACAAGGACCTTGTGTTCAGAATCAGATCACGCTGGTTTATAATGATGTGAGTGTTAGTAAATGATGACAGAATGTTCATTTTAGGGCAACTGTTATTCCTTCAAAAATGTTCTGCCACTAGCCACTGACACACACACACACACACACACACACACACCCCCGAAGACAAACATCAGCCAGAGTAAATAATTAATAGTTCTCCACAGTCGGTTCGATATCAATCCTGTTAGGCCGGGCCAGCCGTGCCCGAGCAGCTGATGGATTGGCAATGCCTGGCACCCTGTCGCAGGAGGGCAGGGGTAATAAAAATGGCATGAATGGTTCATTAACCTCAGGAGAGATATGCAGCAGTGAATTAAGTAATCATCTGTGTAAATCTGAGTGCTGACAGGATATAAAGTCTGCCGCAAACTTAATATGAGTGAAGAGTTTACAACTTCGCTGGTGTTTGATCTACAGTGCCAATGTGCTGCTGCAGACGATGTGGAGCTTTGAAATTACTAGTGCGAGGAACAGCCTGGACTGCTTTTTATTTTGTTTACAGAGAGGAAAAAATCCATTTACAGCTGCCAAAACAAAATAACATGAAAGTCAGGGGACCATATCATGGAAAAAAGGAGCAGTCTTGTTCTTGTGAAATGAAAAAGTTCAAAATGCTAAAACTCAAATGTTCACAACTCACAACAAACACCCTTCTCTTTCTAAAAACCATTCAGTCAGCCCAGTTTCACACTGAGTGGTGTGCAAAACTCGTCATCATAATGACCGAATATGATATTTTGGTCCGTATGTGGCTTAGGTCGGCTATGTCATTTGCTGTAAAACAGCTATGCTACACCATTAATAAAGCTGCAAAAAAATATTTTTAGAAATCTGTGATGAAGTCATATGAGCATATTAACACTTGATCATCCACATTTACCTATCAATGAAGTTTAATCTGTTCAGAAACTTGCTCCATCCAGTCACTGTAAAGTAGGATAGAAACATTATTCCTATACACCGTCTGCCGGAAGCTAGTTATTTTATTTGATAAAGTTTTAAATATGGATATTTTTCTTACAAAAAACTCCATTGCTTCGCTTCAGAAGGCCTTTATTAACCCCCTGGAGCCGTATAGATTATTTTTATGATGGATGAATGCATTTTTTGGAGGGGCAGGGGCTTCAAAATCTCGTCCCCTATTCACTACCATTATAAAGCTTGAAACAGCCAGGATATTTTTAAATGGGTCATTGATGAATAAGGTTTTTAAAAGTGTAAAAAAAATAATAATAATGGAGATATAATTAATTTTGAAGTTTTATTACGTATTAACAGTGAGATTATGTGGTTTTTATACAATTATCACTACTTTTGTCATTTTTTACAAAATTTGTCACCAAAAAAATTCAGTTTAACCAAAAATTCGGTTATACCGAATGACACTTTTGGTTAGACCAAATCACGATATTTTGAATAGCTAGCAAAAGGACAATCAAACATTTTATATTTAGTACAAGTTTTTAAAATATAACAACATTTTCCGGTTGCACCAAATGACCTGATGTTTCGGGACATACGTATGAGCAAGTGAAAACATGGATTTTACAAATAGTTAAAAGAGAGTTAGTTACTTTGCTTCATGACCATGTGGTCCTTTGCAGGTGTCTGAATGATATCAAAACCTGTCACATGATATTGAGCGCATGATCCAAAATGGTCCCTTTATAGGGGTTACTCCAAATGATTTTTTTTTGGACATTCTTTCTCATAAACCAGCAACTTCTACACATAATTTTAATACCATTTTGCACTATTTTGATATATGATATTATAAAATGCCAGAATAAAAAAATACGTAATATACATTTATTACATTTTAAGATATTTTATCTAAGATTTTATTTAAGATTTTTAATGACTGCATTGGCCTTTGGACGGTAAAACCGAATGACCTTTTGACCTTTATATGTAGCAACTTATAATTAAAACCTTTTGGATTCAATAAAACAGATCTAGTTGTACTACCTACATACTTTGGATGTCATATCTTTGTTTTTTTTATTATTATTAAGGTTTATTATAAAAAAATGGCCTGTCACGTCATTGACCCAAATATATCTCCAATTATGTTCATCTGAAAGAAGATAGTCATTTACACCTGGCTTGAGGGTCTGTAAATCATGGGATAATTTTCATTTTTGGGTGAACCATCCCTTTATAATGTTAAAAAGTGTTGTCAATTAGATACTTTTTTCTTTTTTTTTTATTGTAGTAAAAATGGAACTGTTACTACATGTAAAGAACCTTTAAAGAACCATCTTTTTTTAGAGTGTATTATTATTATTACAGTTGGTATCTAGAGGTGAAGTTTGGTAAAGTTTACCTGAATAAATGTGACTTACATAGTATAGTAGACACTTTCTAGTCAATAAAATGCTGAAAATAATCCTTAAAAGGGGTAGTAACACCGATGTTGAAACTGTTTTCTTTAGCATTTTTGCATATTTTTACAAAGGCAATCAGCTTTATAACCAAATGTACATGTATGTTTTTCACAATGTAAAATCGGTCTGATCTGTGAAATTGCTCATCAGTGTCCTGTCTGTAGGTGGCGCTCTGAAGTAGATGGCCAGAGAGAAGTAGTTCATTTTTTTGAGGGGGTGGTCTTGCACCTGCTCCCACAAAGCAATCATGACAATTACACAGAGCCGGCCCCAGAGGACATACACAAATCCGCTTTAAAAAAAGCACATGACAGACCAGACAGAAACGGAGAGAGACAGAGAAGTGTACACATGTAGAGAAAAAATGAAAGAGGCGGAGAAAAGGGAAATGAGTGGGAGGAGCATCAGTGAGCAGAGGAATGTAATTAGCATGAATCTGAATAATCACCCCTCTAATTATCGAGTGCTGATACAAGGAAGATTCTGAAGCTATGAAAAGTAGAATCACGTAGAGACATTTGACCGGCAATGGAAAGAAGCATACTACCCATACCACTTTTTTTGTGGTATGCAAATATTTTTTTATGTACAGAACCGCCAGATGATCTACTACATTAGCCAAAATGTGCAGTACACAACCAGATCACACTTCACAGGACAGTGTATTCCACAATGCAATGCACTCAACTTGATTAAATGAACCGAAAGCAATATCAAATCACAATTTTTAAAGATCCCAGAAAATCCGAATTGGCCTTTTGTAGCTGTTAGCTTCAAGGCCATCTTCAAATTGACTTCAAATAGCATACACATTGAAAATGACCAATCTTTCTCTTTCAGGAAAAATGGACAAACAATACTGATGCCACATCTTATCCTCAAAATGTCGTCAAAATTTTTTCGAGTACTAGAATGTGCAATGACTGCTGTAGCACTGGCAGGATATCGTAACCAACATAGACAGTGAGGGGGACAAGTCCCCGCCAATAATTACAAATGGCCAAATTGTCCCCCCAACATTTGATATTCCTGATGCTGCTCTGCTGCACTCCATTACGCACTGCTCTGTTTGTTGTTAGGTCAACATCAAGTTTTAAATGTTACATTTTTACAGCACTCGTCAATATAAAAATGATTGAGATGGCCAATCAAATCAAAGAAGGCGGGGCTTACTGTTCACAGAAGACGAGTGGGAATTCCAACGCAATGCTTTAGGGTATGTTTATACAACAACAATGTACTAAAAACAGAAAAGTTTTTCTTTTGCGTTTTTCGCATACAGATGACATTGTCAAAATGATGCCAGTTCACACGGATCCACGAAAACAACTAAAAACGTTGTATTATGCTGCCAGGCCAGTAGTTGGCAATGTCACTGCCAACGAACACTATGCGTCTTTAGACTGAACACGTAATGCGCATGCGCACGACGTCACCGTTTTCACAAATTCGCATGTTTGTAATTTACATGCAGATAATAATGGTATAATTTTCAAAAACTTGCACTTTGAAACCTGTTTTCAGGCCCCCAAAATGCTGTTGTTGTGTAAAACGCATAAATAGTTTTTAGTAGAAAATGGTGTTGTGTAAAAGTTTTAACAGTGAAAGAGTGCGTGGTAAATAGCTAAATATTTAATATTTGACAACTGTTTTATGACAGAAATGTTCCACAACCGACAAGTAATGTTGCCATTATAAATGAAAAATACTATAATTTACGATTCATTTAATTTATAACTGAAAGTGACGAGATAAGAAACGTTTTGCATTTATGACATATTAGACATACGATTAAGAGTGAATGTGTGCATATTTTACAATAAAATAGTATTTGAAAATAGTTTAAATTGATTATTTTATAACTCCAATTAGAATTATAACTTATTTTACTGTTCTTATTATTTTTTGCCTTCTAATTCTATAATTATCTAATTCCTTTCAATTAAAAGCCCTTACGGTATCCTATCAATTCAATGCACAACATTGACCCTAACATTAACCCTAACCCTAACAGTATTTTAATTACAAATAAATTGCATATCAATATATTTTAAAAGATATCTGCCTGTTGGTCTCACACACACACAGTCAACATTCAAGACTAACTCTTATCATCAATGGGGATGTCGAGTGGTTTTTAAGACTCGTGTGAAGTGTGTGTGATTGCTGGTATCATTTACATGCAGGTGTTTCAGTACCGAATTAGCCCAACGCTCTTCTCTTTACCTTCTGTGAGTGTTTGCAGCCACCACTCCAACATTCTGCACCAATTATTCCTGCATTTATTATCATCCTGTATTTACAGCCTATATTCACTCAAGGGAGCGATCTCCAGGTGCAAGAGCTCTTAGACCTTCTGCCATCGCAGGTCTAATAAAAGTAAATTCTGTCAATTTATTCACCCTCATGTTGTTCCTTGGAACACAAAAGTTGTTTCAGGAAATATTCAAACTGCTCTTTCCTAGTCAATAAAAGCATACAGTGACCAAGCTCCAAACAGGCACCATAAAATGATCATTTCATCATTTCTTTTATCATTTCAGCTAATTACAAAGAGTATATATATGTGTGTATATTTATTTGATCAAAAATACAGTAATATCGTGAAATATTATTACAATTTAAAATGAAAGGGGCGGAGCAAGAACACATCCGGGGATCTGAACTGTCTTTGGCTAGTGTGAACTTTGAATTGGAACAGTACTTGGGCAGCGACCGATGACGTTTCACAAGTCCACAAGAAGTACAGAAAAGAACGCATATTAAGAAATGGCTAAAAATTAGTAATCTAATAATTTAGTATAGAAATCTATATGGAAATATTTTGTAACATTATAAACGTTTGATCAGTTTAATGCATCCTCACTAAATAAAAGTTAATTTCTTATTTAAAAAAATCATACTAACTCCAAACTTTTGAACTGTACACTAGTATATTAGTATAATAATAATAATAAAAGTTTCTAAATAATAATAATAGTTAAAGATAACAAAAGTAACATTGAGAATAACTGCTCAATTAATTTAATATGAAAACTGAGGAAAGCTCTTCATGTGTGTGTGTGTGTCCATGCACATAATGCTCTCACACACGTGTGTTTGTAACTGTCCTGTTGCTTCTGTAATGACAGAGTCCCAGAATGCTCTGCAGCCAATTAGCCTGCCATAATTACCCAGACTCCCATTGAGCTGTCAATCAGAGAGGAGCTGCACAGGAAGTCATCCCTCCCTCTGTTAGCGGAGGAAAGTCTCTGCTGAGCCCTCCCCAATTAAACCCACTCTCGCTCTAATATTAGACCTGACTTAACCATCTCTCTGTGTGTGTGTTTCTCTCATTCGGTCTCTTTTACGTTATGTTTCAGCATTGGCTCTCCTGACATCTTTCTTTCTCTGTTATTGTCTCTCCACCTCTTCTCACTCATAATTGCAGAGTGCTCAGCGCAAACCAAAGCACATTTGTTTCAACAGATGTTTTCAGTGATGCAAAGAGCCACAAACTGCATACAAATGCAGCACGCTGTTATCGCCTTTCTTTGTGGATTGTGTTGCCATGTAATTCTGATAAATGCACAAGGTAACTCTACTCTATCACAAGCTTACTCCACAATCAGGTCCCAGCATTTCTAATGGGATTTATCAGGAATTCTGAGAAATCTTTTATATCAGTGGCTGCTGGAAAATCCAGCTGAAACTAACTCAAAAGTAAACAGAAATTCAAAGCTGACCTCAAATCGTTGCTTGTCCTTCCAAATAGAAAAAAAAATTACTTTATAATCTAGCTGGTCCGAGTTGGTCGATGTGGTCTGCTGGTCTACTAACCTGGCTGAATTGATCTAGTCTGGTACACTGAGTTTCACAGCAATGCCAAAGAAGAACCATTTGGTGAAAAGTTCTTAGGGGTGTGATCTAAAGGTGTAAAAGTCACAGTTCGGTTCGTACCTCCGTTTTGGGGTCACAGTTCAATACGAGTTTGGTAAAACAGGAAAAGCAACAAATCCCCAATGACAGACAGTGCAAATTCCAGTTTGTTGCACCTAGAGGCATTTAGTCCGACATGAGGTAGTTGGTATTGTACAGCCTCTTCAGTGTATTAAAGGGAAAGTTCACCCAAAAAAAAGAAATTACCCCATAATTTACTCACCCTCAAGCCATCCTAAGTTTATATGACTTTCTTCTCTCAGCAAAACACAATCAGAGTTATATTAAAAATATCCTGGCTCTTCTAAGCTTTATAATGGGAGTGATTGGAGGATGAGGTTTTGAAGCCCAAAAAAGTGCATCCATCGATCATAAAACGTACTCCATGTAGCACCGGGGGGTTAATAAAGCAAATCAATAAAAACGAGCTTCTGGCGCGACAGCCATATGCATTCAACTTGCGTCTAAAAAGTGTTAACATCCGCGACATAGTACACAACGTACTACATCCTATGTTATAACGCGCAGTACATCATGTCATTGTGTACTACATTGCGGAAGTTTACACTTTTTAGACCAATGCGTATGGCTATTGCGCTGGAAGCTCATTATTTTACTTTATATAGTTCTAAATAAGGATATTTGTCTTAAACAAATATATTGATTCGTATCAGAAGGAATTTATTAACCCTCCGGAGCTGCAGTGAAAATGGTGAATGCACAAAGTTCAATATCATGCTTTTTCAAGAAATCACAGAAAGATGAGTGAGAAGGAGAAAAAGTGCCATCTACATCTGTGCCTACTTCACCATCCAACGAGACAGCAAGAGAAACAGCACCTGCTTCCATTTTTCAGGACACGCATATTTCATCACCGTATTTCATTTAGTTCATTTAGATGTCTTTGGTCCGCGTTGCGCTCATTTCATTTGAACCGCACCAGAGTTTTTGTGGAAGCGGACCGAGACCCATCTTTTCAGCTAAAGAACCTTTCATGGAATGGAAAATTTCCATGGATGTTAAAGGTTCTTCATGGAACCATAGATGCCAGTTAAGAACCTATATTTTTTAAGAGTGTAGACCACCTTGGAACAGCAACATTCTACTTACCATGTTAAAAAAAAACAACAACAAAAACAGCATTACTATTTCAAAAAGCTATGAGAGATTTTTCTACCAATTTTCCATCAGGTAAAGGTTTCCATGCTTGAGTGAATGTAATTGAATCTGGCTTATGCATACAGTACATGAAGCACAAATATTGGAGAAATCACATTTATTGCTGAAAGTGTTTGTTCACAGAGGACGGTGATGAGTTCAGCACACCTCAGATCTTCACTGCCTTACCTCTGTGATGTTTTCTTGTACTTTCTCCTGAAACAAAACAAACACAATGTTAAAAACCTGCATTTGGCTACTATTCACATTAATATTTTAATCATTTCTTTAATAATAAACATACACACACAGTCTACATTTAAACCCTGCTGTTTCCCAATTAACAGGGAACGTTCTCAGAACTTTAGCTAACGTTCTCTCAAAGTTATACACAAATGTTCTTCCAGTAACAGAATGTTTGTTCAATGTTACCTGGTCTTTAATAACGCTCTTATCATATTAGCACAAAAACGTTATTTATACATTGTTCATGGAGCGTTTTTAAAATGTTTTTTAACTTGTTTCAGAAAGTTCAGAGAACATTCAAAAGTAACTGTTTTAAGAAAATGGAACGTTACCTTAACGCAAAACATTTTACAACTGGATGTTTTGAATGTTCAGATAACATTCAGAAATATTGTTTTCTTAATGGAAACGTTAGCAAAATGTTCTTAGAACATATTTTTTGAGATTAAGATCACGTTTTAATAGTACGGAGACCCTTAAGTGGGGGTGACAGTAGGATAAATAATAATTCAAAGCTTTTTCGTTCTCTCGCTAATGTTTTGCGTTCCCCCGAGACGCTTTGCGTTCGCTTGCAAAACCTTTTGAGCTCTTTGCGAGCGAACGCAAAGTTTCTCAGGGGAACACAAAAGCATTGACAAATAATTTTTCCGTTATGTCATATTTTTTCCCTTCACCACGTCCCTCTAGGGGCTCCGTATAATAGCAGTCTAATGTATTTATAAATGTATAACATTCCGTAAAGAGCAAACAAATATTTTTTAAATTACATAAAATGAAACAGTCTCCACATATAACACATGCAAACTCTTGCCCTTTCTGATTTACATGTATTAAAAAAATGTCTTAATATCTAACTGATACAATAAAATCAAATCTTTTCAATTTTTGAGACTACACAAACTTTGTTTCAAAAGCCATTAAGCATCCTAGCATTTATGACTTTGAATACAGGCTGTTTAAAGCGTCACTTCTTCTGGTATGTTTTTACGGTGTCGCTGACAGTCCAGATATGTGTTTTCATAAAATCCATTAACAACACAAGGACGGTGAAGCAATTAGTCAGCACACAAGAAAAATCTGAGCTGCACAATCATTACTCATTCCTGCCATGAGCCACTATCACTGGTGCCTGAAATTGCACCGTAAAAGAAGGAAACTCCTTCTTACTGTCTCCCTTTTCTTTCTGAAATCACCAAACACAATTATGAGTACTGCTTCACACCATTAAGAGGCTGTATGCACACAAGGGCACATGCATGTCCACGTATGCGCACACACCCACAACAGCTGTGCATGTTTGAGGCTTTCTGTGAGATTAAATGCTGATGCAGTCAGATTTAGCTACTGCAGTAACCTTTAACATCCACATATACAGCTGCTTCTACATGCCCAACACACTGCAAAACAGCTTAACACCCCATGAACTGGCCTGACATCCTGTGACGGGCAAAAATCCGAACCAAGTAAAGGGACTGAACAGCTTAAAACAATTTTATTTGTGCACATGCATATTCAAACTTCAAGACGTGCTGCACCAGGTGTGATGTCAATTACCTTATATGCACTTTTATGGTGCTTTTTGGTGTTTTTTGAGCTTGACAGCCATAGGTTACTATCTGCTGTCATTGCAAGGAAAAGAACAGCTTGGATATTCAGCAAAATTCTCATTATTCGGCTTTTGTGTTACAGAAGACAGAAAACATGTTTGGATTGACTACACTGTAAACCCAAATAAGTTGGCAAAACTCAAAAAAATTGAAGCTCTCAAATTTTTGACTCCCCAAAATACCACATTAACAAACTCTTCTAAATTAGCATAAAACATTAATCACTACTAAATCTCCCATTTAACATTAATCTTGCACAAAAAACATTATATAACACTTGATTTTAGCATTTACTCTCCCTTTTCGAGTGCCATGGGCAAAGCATGCTGGGAAATAGAAATCCCAGCCCAGTTTCAGTTGAACTTGTGTTTGTCTAAATTAAAATAAATAAGTTCAGAAAACTCAAAACAATGAAAAAGTTCAGTTTACTTAAAATATATCAGTTCTGTGAATTTTAAAGAAAAAGAAAGTGCTAAATACTCATAAAAGTTAATTTGACTGAACTAATTTGTTTAATTTAAGTTTGTCCTACTCAAACCAATTAATTATTTTGAGTGTTAGGGTTTACAGTGTATTTGAATTGATAGTTTAGGCTGTTTACATTTTTAGGCAAACTATTCCTCATATACAGCCTATCTGTAATATGACTCAGATGTACGTTAAAGTGAAGTATGATATGATATTTTATGAGAAAAATAAGATGGGAAGGACATTTTATTCATGAGGATTGATTGGATTATGAAAAGTGTCTCTGTATGACAGGTGTTTGGAGGGGAGGAGTTGAAATATAACTACGTCAGCCGAAAACGAAAGACATTTCAGAGATGGAACAAGTTAATATGTTCAGATGAAAGATTATGAAGACAGAAATCATCTTCTTTGGATTAAAGCGCACTTATCAATAAGACCAGAAACACGTATTAAGAAACTAAACGGGGTCAATTTGATTTCATGTTGACTTTGACAGACCCAATACACAAAAACACACACAAAACTCTTCAAACATAACATTAACAGAAGAAACTTACTATTCTACTGCATGAAGGGAGAAAATATGCAAAATACAAACAAGCCCACCCCTCATTCATCCCCTTTCATTCGCTTTTTCTTTCTTCTTCTCTCACTCATTTTTCTTCTTCACACATAGTGAGGAAACTGCATTTCATTCACTGAGTTCTGGGACAATAAGACTTTTTCTCCAGCTGCCCAATAACAGCCAGAGAGAAAAACTGATTGACATTGAAGAGATTAGTTTTTCTACAGATGATGGAGCTGTTTAATTTATATTTGAGAACAATAATAAAAAGTCACCAACTCTCAGTGAGTCGGAAATGACCTCATTGAAGTTTGAATAAAATCACAATAAAACACTTTTATATGCTGTAATTTAAAGAATAATATTTGTGAATGTACATATTTTGCTCATTGGGTGAATCTATCCAGAAAATGTATGTCATATTACAAAATGAGAGGAGAAGAAGAAGAAGAAAAAGGAACTGGAACCATCAAGACATTTTGCATGGTGACAATTTCATGACAATTAAGAAATAACATAAACCATCCTCGTTATTATAATGGAAAAACATGAATTATATTTTAAAAATGTTAATATTTTATTATTAGTTTTTTTGTTGTTTTGTTTTTTACAGTATTTGCCCATCCAAATCCAGCACGTGTCCAAGAATGCTTTTTTATTTTAATTATTTTATTAATCATTATTTTTATTGTTTAAAAGTATTTATCCATCATGATAGCATTTGTTGTACTGCGTCTGCATTTCATTTATGCTGTTTTAAACAAAAAGTGTGTTTTTCAGTAATGGGAATCAACAACAAAAAATTGCTTAATTGTCGTTAAAAAGATAACGTCTCCATGCAAATAGTCCTAAAACAAGCTTTAGGCTTGATACAGATTTTTCCTTTTGATTTTGCAGTGCAAAGTGACCTGGGCATGTTTACATGAGATTCAGCCTCTTGGACAACCTCTTAGATAGACATACACAAAACACAAGAAAACCTGTTGAAAAACTCATACTCACAGTCCCCGCAGTCGGAGCCAGATTTTCTCGATCTGGTCGGGCTGTAAGTACTTGAGCGACGTGCTTTCAAACTCCTCGATCTCTCTGGTGGGAGACTCCATGATGTCAAGACAAGGAAAAAACTTAATCCCAGAGACGGAGCAGAGGAGAGACAGATTCCCCTCTTCAGATGAGCTGTGGTCGGGACACTGCAGTCATCAAACCCTGTTCTCACCTCCTTCTCCTCTTCCTGTCCCTTGTGCTCAACTCTGGGTCTGAGCACAAGGAGTGTGTGACGGTACTGCAGTACGCTCTCTCTCTCTCTCTCTCTCAAAAATACAGCGCAGTCCAGATTAACCCAGACTCCTGATTTCACGACACGAGTGTTGGTGGGAGGAGTTGAGCGTGGCTGAAGCCTCCAGCGGTGATGACAGTATAATCAATAATGACAAACTAGGTCTCTCCCCATAGGACAAATCACAAATGACATCTCTTTAATATCTCAATTGTTTCTCAGACGGCAATGAGATTAAATTGAGGCTTTTGTTTGAGTCTTCAGAGATTTAAAAAAATAATAATAATAAAAAAAAAAAATAGCATACATCTTCAAAGTGTCAGAAGAGGTCTCAATGTGCTCAGATTCGCCAAGATACTATTCAAAAGTCAGAAATGTTAAAATGGACATTTTCTCAAATTCTTCCAAGACTTAATGATCTGAGATAAACTATCTAGTACACATAAATGTATACACTCTTAAGAAAGGAAATGTGCCATTTGTTTCTAGTTTTACTTGTGGTGCTTATGGTTTGAGATACTGAAAAAACAAGAGTTGCAATGGTCAAAGATGTTCGTCTTGCATATTTACTTAAAAACGATTAAAAAACAATTCTCGTTTGTATCTAGTTTTAGTTTTTTGCTATTTGGTTTCCCCTATTGTGCTCCTTTTAACAAGATGTAATATAAGTCTCTGATTTCCCCAGAATGTGTCTGTAAGGTTTAAGCTCAAAATACCCCACAGATCATTTATTATAGCTTGTCAAATTTGCCCCTATTTGGGTGTGAGCAAAAACATGCCGTTTTTGTGTGTGTCCCTTTAAATGCAAATGAGCTGCTGCTCCCGGCCTGCCTTCCAGAAGAGGGCGGAGCTTTAACAGCTTGTGCTTCGGCTGCTCAACAACAACAAAGCTGGAGAATCTCACGCAGCCAAAATGACGATCGTCAGTAACAGTGTTCAGCCTTACATTGTTCAAACCAGAGTCGGGAAGAGACTCAGAAAGAACTTACAACTTTTAGAATGAAACTGGACGTTTCTGAATGATTTGTGGATAAATTTAAGTAGTTGCTGTGGAGTTGATTCAACTCATCGACTAGCATGTGCCATCATGTTAATCTTTTTGTGCAAATCCAGCGTTGAATTGACCCTCGTTTGTGAAGCAGTCCAACGTAAAATGACATCATGGCAACAACACTCTACTACAACTCTTCCTCTTCTCTAAAGCAGCCCAACATGGCCTCACGGTCGGGTTTGTCACCAACCCGGGAAGATGCTTGTTGTAGTCTCTACCAGCCATTTGTTGTAGTCCTTAAAAAGTAATTTTTCCCTTTGCATTAAACTTTGACCATCATAACTTTGCAGATGTTGTTTATGCTCAAACAGCAACATTACACACTAACTAAAGTTAAAAAAGTGAAATCATAATCAAGGACCCCTTTAACTTTTTTGAAGAAACATCTTAAGAAAACTTACTAAAATGCAACAATTTAGAACACAAGAGCATTTGGTTTGTTTTCCATCAGATTTTGGTTGAAAGCTTTTGTGAAAGTTCTTGCATTAAAAAAATATAGACGAAATGCAAAAGAATGGACATGCATGTGTCTGGACTGGCTGAATGGATTTTAACTTGACAAATCATGCTAAAACTTTGGTGCTCATGGTGTGAGATGCTAAAAAAAAAACAACAAGACGTGTGGCAATGGTCAAAGATGTTAGTCTAGCATGGTTTCTTATATACGATTATATATGATTCGTTTGTTTCTAGTTCTGTCTTGACAACTCTCAAAGTGTTTGGTTTGTTAATGGATATGACAATGTTGACATGTTTGGTCTTGGCAGAATAGATCTACACTGCTGCTGTTGGTTATTGCTGCTGCTGTAGAGCAAGTACAGGACTTGCTACTGCTAATACATACATGACACAATACAAAATAGCATACATGAATTACCCATAACAGATCTATACAGGTGGAGCTAAGGAGGGTGGAGGGTTTCTGAGAGCACGCTGCAACTGCTACAGAAAATACTGACCAGTATTTGAAGGTTGAGTAGCAAGCTCATTGGCTACTAATACAGCAGAAACCAATCAGCTGTTCCCTATAGAGAATTCATAGAGAAGTCATTGTTTTTGCATCAAAATAATAGACCAAATGCAAAATAATGGACTGGAATGAACTGTTTTTAACTTGAGAGAGCATCTTAAAAATGCGGTGCTTATGGTGTGAACCGCTGATAAGACATGCTGCAACAGTCAAAGATGTTCAGCTAGCATGTTTACTTAAAAACGGTTAAAAAAACAATTAGCAAAACAATTAACAATAGTGCAAATGGATGCAAAAACACGCCCCTTGGCTATGAAATGGCAACGCAATAACATTTAGGCATCTTATTATGCTGGAGAGAGACAGAGGAGGAAAAAGAGAAATAGAAAAGCAGTTAATGACACAAACTGTGACTGGAGAGATGAAGAGGCCAATCAGCCTGCAGTTGAAGAGCGGCGCATCAGTGGAGTGAGATTATATGCCTGTTAGATAAATGTGTCGCCCCACTGTCAGATATACATTAACACAAACATTCACACACTCTGAAGCACTCTATTCTCCCATTCCATTTACTAAATGACCCTATAATTGCTCAGTCTTTCAGGAATTGCATACAAGTCAGGAGACTTCATAGCGAACAAATTCATAAATTTATAGAATAAAGGAGTATTTTCGATTCATTCTCTATAGGAGCTGAGCTTTATGGAAGTTTAACATCTCAACTGGCTCTCCAAGAAAGCAGTGAGATTAAATGGAGAACAAATGGAGACTCTCGCTTCTTAGATTTAAATTACAGTTATATACTATTATATACTATTGTTATATACCGCATTCCAAATTATTATGCAAGTGACATATCAGTAAGATTTCAGTAGAACAAACATTCAGATTTTAGTTTTTCTAAGCAAATGTTTGTTTGTTTATTTATCCATGTCTTTTTAGATAACTGGTATCAATCTCAGACAAAATAATTTGCCAGGTCTATGGAAACCCTACTTAGAGGTTGTTCCACATTATTAAGCAAGTCACGGTTCTCATGCAATATGGGGAGGAAGAACGATCTTTCTGAAGATCAAAGCAAGGAGCTAGCGGGTGATATTTGGGCTGGAATATTGGGAAGTGATATGTGGAGTTCATAACTGGCCATTTTCAGCTATAAAAAGGAGGATCGTGCCTTCTGACATACAATGCACTATGCACTATCCCATGCTGCAAAAAAAAAAAAAAAAAAAAAACACCACAGCAATAAAACTGTTTGAAAATGTATTTCTACACCCACTGTAAATGTTTCTCTTTGTGAGTTTTGGTTAGTGGTGGCTAAAATGCATCTTTACGTACAACTGCCAGCCAGCATGGAGAGCTTCTTGAGACTCCAGAGACACCATCAGCTTCAAATACCTGTTTGCTGCTCAACACTGGCTTTTTTTATAGCTGCCCTTTTAATACAATTAATTTTTTTGACAGGAACTTTCCTTAATATACCTTTATCACTCACAAATCTTATGATAATTTGATAATCTCCATTCAGTTTTCACACAGTATTAGTTGTTTTCATGCCTTTTGCACAACATTGGACCATTTCATGCTTTTCATCTTCAGAAAGATCTTTCTTCCTCTAAGTAGGGTTTCCATAGACCTGGCAAATTATTTTGTCTGAGATTGATACCAGTTATCTAAAAAGACATGGATAAATAAACAAACAAACATTTTCTTAGAAAAACTAAAATCTGAATGTTTATTGTACCAAAATCTTACTGATATGTCACTTGCATAATAATTTGGAACGCGGTGTATTGTTCAAAAGTTTGGGGTCAGTCCGAATATTTATTTTTTTATTTTTTTAAGGAAATGAATAAATACTCAGCAAGGACGCATTAAATTGATCAAAAGTGATAGCAAAGACATTTATAATGTTACAAAAGTTTTCCATTTCCATTAAACTTTCTATTCATTAAAAAAATCCTAGAAAAATCATGGTTTCCACAAAAAAATATTAAGCAGCACAGAGCTGTTTTCAACATTGATAAAAATAAGAAATGTTTCTTGAGCAGCAAATGAAAAATAATGTCACACTGAAGCCTGGAGTAATGATGCTGAAAATTCAGCTTTGCCATAATTTTAAATTGGAATAATTTTACAACACTGTATTTTTGATCAAATAAATGCTGCCTTGGTGAGTATAAGACTCTTTCAAAATCATTATAAAATGTTAATGACTAGTGGTTCAACGTTACACTCACCCCCCTAAACCTCACTCCCATTCGGGTCACGGAACCAATGTAACCCCTCGTGTTTGAACCGGTAGCTCTAAGAGGGACTCGAACCCGGGTCCGCCGACATGAAAGTCGGGCGCTGTAACAAGGAAGTTAAAGACCTCAGTCTCTAGAGCACCTCTTGAGATCAGGGGAGTGAGGTTTACACGCACAGCTCTTACCAGCCTACGTCCATTACACATAACCAACTGTGCTTACAAGAATACTTGCCGAGACTGGTATTTTGACCTAATTTTGTGGAATCAATTCAGAGTTCGCACGCTATCTGAAATGCGTCTCGGGTGCGTGCAACTGTGCGCACAGATAACAGCACGCAAGTAAATTCTCTTTTGCCTCTTCTAGCACTGGAATGGTTTAAAATCTATTGAATGTGTAAACTAGCAAGACAAAACACATGCAAATTATAAACTTTCAGTCTATGGTGGTCAAACTTAAAATTAATCCGCGAATCACATGTGAACCGAACCGTGGGGCCTGGTCCGTACGGATCATAGATCACCAACAATCCATTTAACCCCTATTAATGACCCAAAACTGTACAAAAAATATCTAAATCTGCATTTAAAAGTCTTAATATGAAGTCAAATTTCACAAATTCATTCAAAACAAATTTTTCTGAACTGCTAAGAACATAAAAATGATAATAATGTACTTAGGGTTCATTGCTTCCCAACAGTTTAGCTTAAATGTTTATTGCAAAAGCATCCAGTACTCTATACAGTAAATGTTGTTTTTATTGGGATATTCATCTGAATAAAAACATATTGAACTCCAATAGAGTTGTAAAACCACGATGTGGTTCACTTATGTTGCCTTACACTGCTCTTTCAGGGGGGAAAAAATAATTGATTATGTTTTTCCCTTTTTGTTTCTTGTGCTTTTGTATTTTTCCATTTGCTTTACACAATGGGGCCATTATATAATGGAGTTTCCTGAACATCCTGAAAATCCAATAAGGCTGAGAGCAGGGTTGACCAGCCTGAGACTAATGCAGAGATCTAATTCCTCACGCTGGAAATGTTTTTTCTCCAGGGAGACATTCAGGGCCAGCTGTGATTGAAAGCCGAGACACAGCAGCAGGTTAGTGCGGTTCTCAAAACATTCTGCTGTTTGTTGGTAATTTTCAGAACAAAATCAGTTACGCAATAATGAGAAGAAGAATATAATTGTAATATTTAATATGTCAGTCTTAATATCAAAAGTATGTACCAAGACACTTTAAATCAGAGATCACTTACTTCTTACTTATGAATACCAAGAATCTGTTATTAAAAAGTAAAAGTTTTACAAATATTATATGAATTCACAGAGAGAGTGCTGTGCAAGGAGGTCTAAAACTATCCGTTAGCATTCCAGTTCATTTCAAGGGCACATTTTAAGCTCAATTTGAGCATTACATGTCATGTGACTAATCATCGCAGAATAATGTCATGACAACACTGATTGGCTGGATGGCAAACCTTTCACTAGTCACTATCCTGATGTGTACAGCAAGGGGAAAATAAGTCTATTTCACAATTTTTATGAGCCCTCAAAATAAGATAAGCTACTACAATATAATGAAATTATATTGCCCCTTACCCCTAACCTGTAAATTGAGCCACAGGAACACTTTTTTATAAGAAGCCATATTTTTAGTCATAGATATTTTCTGATCATGTATAATGATAGAAAACATCCAGAAATTGCTTTAGATAAGTTCATTGTACTTCTGCCACATTTTCTCCCTGTTTACTTTCTTCACTGACACAGACGAAAATGAAAAGACTATCAGTCAAAGTTCAGCTTTAGGAGGGAAAGAGACAGGGCAAGATAAGGAGTGTGAGAGACAAAGAAAGAGTGATGGAGATGAAGAGAGAGCAGGTATTGACAAATAATCTGCTGCCAATTTACATGGTTTTAAAACTATTATTATCAATTTTTTTGGCCGTCAAACATCTTGAAATGCACATATGTAGATCAGAGAAATCAAAATGTTCTTGGGGGAGCATGCCCCTGGACCCCCTGGCTCAAATTTGGGACCTCTGTGAATATAAGACCCTGCACACAACCACAAAACAGTAGGTAATTCAGCCTGGAATTTTGTCTTGGGTAGAGGGAGAGAAACACTAATATTTGAGTCCAGCTGCAATAAAAAAAATAACTTTTTAAATAATGAATTTAACTTGTAAAACAACTATCATATGAACAGCCCTGTCTGTTTATCTCTCCCCCCGACATTCACTCGGTTTTTGTCTTTCAGTGCTCAGCTCTACCTGCGTCTCCCTCCCTGCCGTTCATTCCTGATGATGATTTCTCTTTCAGAGGCCTTTCAATTACCTGATGCAGGAGGCAGGAGATAATGCCAGGCCAAAGTCTCAAAGACACATCACCGCTGGCCTGCTTTCATCTATGGAGAAGCTCCCTGTGCTGCACATGCGAACGGTTCCCTCCGTCTACTCTGAGCTCTTCAAAGGTCTTGTTTGAAGGTGCTTTGCTCTTTCTGTGCCTCTACTCAGTTCTTTTCTTTTAAGTGAGGTTTATAGTGTGCATGTGTGTGCGCGCCAGAAGGCTGAGAGCCTCTATCGTGAATGACGTCACCTATTGTGACATATCACATCATCACCAGACACATGAAACTTGACCAGGGGCATCAAAAACACTACAAATCTAATCAGCTTGGCTCATGAATATTAATTAGCTGATATCATGCTCACTCGGTATTCCTTGTTAAAAGGCACTGCTTACATTGTGCAAGTTTATTCAGTAGGTGTTTTTTGTGCTTAAAATATCCACCTTTTTCCTACGCCCCATGACGCTTTGGGCGAATTATGGGAGAAGCTTCCATTAAACTGTAAATAATCAGCAAAAGGTTCGCTCTATGAATGCATTAATAAACATTTTTTAAAAACTGCGTACAATGAGATGACATTATTCTACTCCCTCTTCAACCATCAAACATTAAAAGGACATTTAAAAGAGTAAAAGCAATAACAAAATTACTACAACAGACCGTGAATAACCCTCGATTATTTCTGCAGCAATATTATGGATGTGTTAAATATCACTGTGATTATATATGTCTGTATTATGTAACACGTTGCCTTAATTAAAAATGTTTATTAAATGGAAGATTGAGTGATAATATTTCAAAAAGTGATTTCCGTCATTTTGACAGACAATAAATATTGTATTTACCTGCCTTAGAAACATTTCAGTAAACACTGCTAATAGGGATTAGAAGTGAGAGAGACATGAGGATTTGGGGAGCAAAACGAGATATTCTTAGTGCATTTCAGTGAATTATGGGACACATCGTAAATCAAATCGGGAGAGCAGACCGTAAATGCGCAGTATACTGTATGCTGTCCTTTTTCATACTGTTACAGTGGAATACAAAGGAATAAAGTGAATAATCAGGAGAGGGAAAAATGTAGTGACTGAAAAGAGCTCTTGCAATAGATATTCATGTCACATTAAAGTACCAAACGTTACGTTATTCTCCTGACGTCTGAAAATAGAACATACATTTTACAGCTCATTCAGTCAAAATGATGGATAAGGATTATTTCCCAAAAAGTGGATTGACGAATGAGGAAATTATAGGGAAGGGGACATATTTCACAAGTAATTACTACTATTGTTTGTTTGTTTTTTCTTGAGATATAGTAGGCCTACTGAAAATTTGTGGTCAGTGAGATTTTTTTTTTTTTATTATTTAAGAAATTTATACTTTTATTCATTAATGATGCATTTAATTGATCAAAAGTGACAGTTAAGACATTTACAATGTTACAAACGATTTATTTTTCAAATAAATGCTGTTCTTTTGAACTTTCTATTCATAAAAGCATCCTGAAAGAAAATGTATCATGGTTTCCACAAAAATATGAAGCAGCACAACTGTTTTCAACATTGATAATGATCATAAATGTTTCTTGAGCATCAAATCAGCTTATTAGAATGATTTCTGAAGGATCATGTGACACTGAAAACTGGAGTAATGATGCTGAAAATTCAGCTTTGATCACAGGAATAAATTACATTTTAAAATATATTCAAATAGAAAACTTATTAAATCGTAATAATATTCACTATAATACTGTTTTATTATAGTTTTGATCAAATAAATGCAGCCTTGATGAGCATAAGTGACTTCTTTCAAAAACATTTAAAATGTCTTACCTATCCAAACTTCTGAATGGTAGTGTATCTGTAGAAATGTGTATTACTGTACTTTCTGCAAATCAAAAGGGTTAATATCTAATATTAATATCCAACAGACATATCTGCCAGAGTCTTAAACTCCAATGAAGAGAGATGAGCTCAGACAACAACACAATTTTATGGCAAATTAACCTCAGATAAGAACAAAGTATTTCTCTAATTTCTAAACATTTAGCCCGTTTGCCTGACGAGGCTTGAATAAGCATTTATAGTGTTCCCATTTATAGAGTCTCTAATGTGACTCTAATATGCATAAATATTTAGGTAATATTTAGGTTAAATTAGTTTGAACTGTTTTAATCGATACTTTTCGGTGAATGAAACTATTATATTTGTAGCAGATTTTTTTTTTAATTCTACCAGCTCTTTAAAGGGTTAGTTCACCCAAAAATGAAAATTATTATTAATTACTCACCCTCATGTTGTTCTACACCTGTAAGACCTTCGTTAATTTTCAGAACACAAATTAAGATATTTTTGATGAAATCTGATGGCTCAGTGACTCCTCCATTGCCAGCAAGATAATTAACACTTTCAGATGCCCAGAAAGCTACTAAAGACATATTTAAAACAGTTCATGTGACTACAGTGGTTCAACCTGAAGTGACGAGAATACTTTTTGTGCTCCAAAAAAACAAAATAATGACTTTATTCAAGAATATGTAGTGATGGGCGATTTCAAAACACTGCTTCATGAAGCTTTGAAACTTTACGAATCTTTTGTTTCGAATCAGTGTTTCGTTGCGTGTATCAAACTGCAAAAAGTCACACGATTTTAGTAAACGAGGCTTCGTTACATCATAAGTGTTCCGAAATTTCAATAATTCACCACTGGGGGGCGTGATTTTGGCAGTTTGATACACGCTCCGAACCACTGATTCGAAACAAAAGATTCATAAAGCTTCGAAGCTTCATGAAGATTGAATGATTTTTGGGTGAACTAACCTTTTAAATGTAACCTCTTTAAAGGATACATCCACTGCTTACAATTTTGCCAGAATGAGATGTCTATATGAGATAATTATACTTTAAGGCTCCTACAAAGTCTTCAATTAGCCATTCGTTTTATGGGGTTACACTTACATTTACACAAATTACTAGGGGAAAACAATGTATTATTACTTAACGCCATGGTTTACATACATTACATATTTGGATCAGACTGATAACCCAAATATTAATGCAACAAAAATGAATTCCTAAAATTCAGACACTAATGAGCAACATCTATAGACTTTGCCCCTAAAGGAATGGTCTCTAGATGCTCACCACCAACAAGTGGTTCTTTAAACAGTTTTAAAAGTCTTTGGAGTTCAACAGAATCCAGCAGACATCACAGCCTACAAAGGTAAAAGTCTCTCAAATGTCACAGGTCATTCCCAGCAGCCGTGTTGACAGAAGAAAGGTCTCACAGGAGGACATTAGAAGGTCTATCTGCAATGCACTCATATGAATGTGAAAACACCAAACCAAGAGAGAAACCACAAACCATTCATTGACTATCTGCTGCATATTGCACAAAAGAATGACAAGATCTTTCTCAAAAAAATATATAAGACTGTGGCAAAGCACGTTATGAATAGCGAAGCTCTGAGATGCCAAATGAGTCCCAGGTGAGTTTAGAATGAGTCAGAGATCTGAAAAGTTTCATTGAGTTCCAGTGAATGATTTAAAGTTTGATATTTTCCCAAGAGTTTACTGACATTTTGTCCTTTAGGGAGTACACACACAGATGAATGGCTCATTTAGGTGAGCTCTATCAGCCGTTTTTAGGTTTTGATTTAAGGTCTGACTGAAGAATGGCACTATTATTCGTTCAATCATCTGTTGGCATCCAGAGGTTTTAATGAGAGTATACAGTGTTAATATAACAGTAACCAATAATAAGAACATGCCATGTGACACAATGAACAAATTGAGACATCTCGCCTGTGAATGTTACAAATCGCTTGTCACATGTAAATGAGTCTATAAAGTCATATTGTCAAAAGAGAAGTAAGTGATTGCTATTAAGAGCACACTTGCTAACGAGTGCCGTCTGACGGAGTGATTTTAGCAACTTGTGTGAAAGTCATTCTGAAGTGCTAAATGATGGAAATTTGATTTGCCCATTTAATGACCAAAAATCACATTAAAAATTTAACAGTAGGGCTAACTAGAAGGGAACTTTTTTTTTTTTACTTGTCCAAGATGGTCTACCAGCTCTAACCAGATTTACCAAAAAAAAAAAAAAAAATGGATATGAAGATCCAATTACATGAAGCTTGTTTGTGTGTGTGTGTGTGTGTGTGTGTTATTGATTGTGCTAATGCATAAACACTAACACTGACTGAGATCAATACGACAGTTTCACATTGACTGTAATTTATCAATTATCTCCTGACATGCTGACCTTGGCTAACTACTGTATTTTAAGTTATAAATCAAGTCAACTAGCACTGGTTTTCAATTATTACTTTGGCTTATTTTGAGCTACTGTACTCTGATAGACTGTAAACAAAACACTTTCTTTGAGATACCCGATGCAACGCTCTCAGAATATTACATTCAGTTCACGTTCTCAGATTTGAGTCGTCAGTGATCAAAGATGACAGTATATTCTAATGAGGCCTTTCCTCTTGACCTCCTTATGACCTTTGGCATGAAATGGCAAACTTCATATCCATCAACGGGTTGCTGCCTAAATCGATACACAGGGATATTAGAGCTTTGATGAATAGACCAGATCCGCAGCCCCTCATTAGACCACCAGCTGTGTCAAATATTACACGCTTAATAAGAATGAATGAATTATTATTATTATTATTATTATTATTGCCAATAGGCTTAGTTTACAGTTAGAGTTATTTGACATCTTTTACAAATGGTCTAAAGCAATAAAGACAAAATTAATTTTATCAAAATGAATATATTCTAGCCACTTTCTTTGCAACCAATTGATTTGCTACTTGCTACTCATTAAAATAGGTGCTATTTATTAGGGGGAAATTATGTTTTTACCTCCTTTTGTGGTCCGAAAAAGAAAGAAGTGCATACGGCACTAGAACACCACCAGGGTGAGTAAATGATGACTTAATTTTAATTTTAAAGTGAATTAACCCTTTAAGAGCTCGTTCACACAGAACACGTTTTTTGCATTGGCATTGGAATGGGGAAGAAACACAAGGTCTCCAGATGTGTTTTTCAAAAGTTGATTTTAACTTGAGCTCCACGTTTTTAGAACGCCGTGACATGCACAAGACGCTGCAAAAGATGCAAGACGTGAGCGCAACGGTCATACATGTCCATCTAGCGCGTATTTACATAGAAAAACAATGGAAAATTAGCATGGAATGGAAAAAAACGTGTGAATGGCCCATAATGCTGAGTTCACATTGCACAATTTTCAAAGTCGTCAGATCACTGTTCTTTTCACACTGCACGACTATCTGGGGCAGCATTCAATCGCTGATGTGTGCATGTTGGATCGGCAACAGGGGGTTACACGTTGAATGACTTTACAATAGGAAGAAGTGCCGACAACTTTGTCTGGTCCGCAAACTACGTTTCACAACCAAACACATGCAAAAAGTGATATGGAAATACGCAAGGTCACGTGGTTGATACCGCAGTTCTCGTGCGAGATTGTAATTGTTATTAAAAATGTTAGCCCGCAAGAAGCTTGTGGTCCAAATTGTCTTTGGGCTAATTTGCAGCCAAAAGGAAAAAAAGATTATGGAGGATGAAATGGTTGGGGAGACGCAGTTCTATAACTCGTCCCCGAACTTCCCGCTGCCCTGTATCTTGCTCTCATTGGCTGTAGGGCATTGCCGATATCATTTTCAGTCAGAACACAGCAGGATGTTGAATTGCAGACAGGTCCAGATATTTAGCATGCATCGTCGATTCTCTCAGATCACATCTTTGATAACGCACACTGCGTGATTGTCAGTCGCGTGAACAAGCACCCATTTGCCTCTGATTTCAGGCATTTGTCTGCGATTTCACAAAATCTGTTTGTGAGTGAAAACTGGGCCTAAAATCGTGCAGTGTGAGTCGGCATAAGACTGCACATTAAAGCACAGTGACATGCATGAGTTAAATTATAACAAGACTGTTAGAACATTAGAACATTGTGCTTATACTTTGACTGATTGATTTTCTCTTGTGGATGGAAACCACCTCAACACCAAACAATGTGATCTCATGTGATTGGGGTGAGACAGAAGCGCACAGGACTGAGCCACGCTCTTAAATACGACCTCATCAGAATGAGGATAAAGAACAGAAGACAAGTCAGCAAGGAAAAAAAAAAACTATAAACTGCAAAAATAGTTCCTTGCTTTTCTGGAGTCGAAGAGGATCTTCAAACATTTGCAACAGCATTATTTAGCCACAACATTACCATGCATATCATGATTAAATACTTTAAAATTAACAACAATATAATTAATTGTACCCAATTAGCATGCTAAATTGACAGCCTTACTAATACATCACATGTATCTAACGGCCAGTCTGTTTTCTCAATGTGTGCGGTTCTTCTCTCCCATTTCGGGTATTGTAATATCGACAGCAGTAAAACAAGTGCTTGCTAATGAGTCTGAGCAATATTCCTCTAATCAATTAAACCTCCGATACCAAATACAACATGTTATGCTAACAATTCCGCTAATGAGCATAACTACATTATGACAACAGGCTCGGGAACAAACATGCCATTAATAAACATGCCATTAATCTACTGGAGTGCGTCATAATGAATACTTCATGAAAATAATCAAATGCCACTCACTCTAATGAGTAAATACTTAAAGCAGCAACATTAAAAAAAAAAAAGTTATTTAAGACATGCTCAAGTCAATGAGGGATATTTCTTCTGATATTTAATTTAAAGTGTTTAGTCAGCAGACATATTGTGTTGTAAAGACTTTTTTGCACTCATGCATGCATTTTTTTGCATATTTAAAGGATTAAAAAGCACATAAAAGCAAACTGAATTGTGATTAGTCACATGACATGACATCATACCCAATCCTGCAATTCACTCAACATGCACAACTCAAAAACACACATTTCTCTCACACTCAAACATCTTTCTTCTCTAGTGGCATGCATCTTTCTTCTTCTGCAACACCTGCCTCCATTAATTATCTCAACCCAAATCAAATTGCTCATTACTATGCTGAGCCCTAACACTCATGCTCTATCTGTCAAATAAAAAGGCAAAACCCAAAAATACAGCTTTTTGAAGAGGCAGAAAGCAAGAGTTTAATAAAAGTTCTATCGATATTTAAACTCTTCGGTGATCCATCATCCAAATAAGATTTTCAATTATCTGTCTCTGACTGCTACAAAAATTAAAAATTGTTTTTTCTTATGTGTTAAATGTCATTAGAATAGAAAAAACTGCACTTTGCAATAAACACTGTTTGAACAAACTGAAGCACTGACAGTCAAATGAAATAGTCAGACTGCACCCTTTCAACCACAGTAGACACGTTGATATGGTTTGATTACTTAATTGGTTTTGATTCTATCCATTTTTTTTCTTATTTTGCAATGTGAGATTAAGCTGCTTTCTGTGAATGTGCAAGACTTCCAATTCATGAGCCTCTATAGGTGTCAGGGTGCTGTCACCTTGATTTGGTCTTATTTCCTGACACTCATGTTGTTTGTCTTATCCTTGTGTGAGCATACGGGGTTGTTCTCTGGGCCATGTGCTCTTACATCTTATGTTTTGTGTGTTTGAGTGAGCACATGGCTTCTGTCATGTTTGTTTGGCTTTTGCTTGTTTCTGTGTGCCATGTGCTCTTCTGTTAGTCTTTAGTTTTGGTCCTGCCTTCTTGTTACCTGATTATTGGTTAATTTGCCCCACCTGCTCTCCCCTGTTAAGCCCTAAGTATAGTTCACATTTTACGCGTACACATGGGTCAGCGTACAGTGCGCGTGGCACGGGTTTTTTTTAATGCGCGGGTCGCACATGTGCATTTAGTTGCAGTAATTCATTTATCCACAAGGTGGCAACCGTGTCCTGGGGGTGTCGATTCACAAGGTAGTCGAAGAAAACCTGCATAAATAGAATAAACCAGAACGCATGCAAGCTACAGCGACGACGGAGGCCTACACAGACAAGAGATTGTGCGAAGAGGTTAGAAAGTACCCTTATTTGTACAACTCTAGCATGAAAGAATACAAAGATGTTTACATGGGTTGTTACTCGTGGTGAGAGATTGCTCAAAACTTTGATTGTCTAACACCTGTGCATGCATACGAATCAAAGTATACTTTGCAAGTCTGTGCATTCGACTGTGCGCGTACACTAGCGTACATGTAAAAAATGAAGTATACCCAGGGCTTTAGAAAGCAGCTGTCTGACTCTGAGGTGGTGAATGGGAACATGATTTAGCAAAAGGCTAAATCATATTAATTACCATTATGTGTCCGACAGTGTAAAAAGCGATACAATCGTGCAGTAAGTTTACCTCAGTAAGCTTGTGCAAGTGAATGGAGGCGGGGCTAATTAGCATATTCATAGATTCCCTTAATTCACATTATATTTAGTTTTGCACTGAAGGGCATTTGTGTAATCAATGCAACCATGAGTATTATGGGCAGCTGTTTACCACCACAGCGAAGCCTCAGGAGAAGACTGCTGAATGTACGCAGTTTTTTATTACTGTTTTTACTACTACAACCTAACATGCAGCCATTCTGTGCATGCTAGGATTTAGTAGTAAAACCATATAGGGAACACAATAGGAATGGGGAAAAGCATAAAACATGCATTCATTTTCCAGGAATGAGTGTAGGATGCTAGCAGGAATTAAAAATAATTAACCTTTTATGGAAAAATGCATGTCCTCGATAGACTTTCATATCTAGAAATTAGGCCAGGTTGAATTTAATATCATTTATGAACTATAAACTGTTCTGGAGCCCACTTAAATGTATCCCAGACCTTCTCAAATGGACTGCAGCCGGTTTATTGGTGCTGCAGTTTGCAAACACCCTAAAAGAAGAAGAATTCTTTATATCAGCCATAAAAATGTTCAGGGAATTGCAGGCCTGCTTGATCCACTCATGATATGCTCAGTGGTGCCAAAGCACTCAAGTGTTCTAAATCCAGTCAACTAACGCTCTGACACAACTCCATCTGTAGAGTAAGCAATAATAACTAGCAACAAACTCTACCGGTAAAAGTAAAGTTCACCTCATCAGAAATTCTGGTAATTAACTTAACATGACAGCCATGTTCTCATCAAGGCTAAATCTTTATAGAGATGTCCTATTTATTAAACGTCTTACAAGTAGACAATTCCCACTTCACACAGTGAACCAGCAATCTAGATGTACCAGCAAAGGAAAATACATAAACGATTCTGAGTTTAGTTTTTAACAGCAGATGGTACTGCGTGCTTTAGAAACACTTTATCAATGAAATAATCATTTATAAAGTTCAAAAAAGCAAATTACAAGAGTGTTTGCAGTGGGCTGTTTACATTAATATTGCGTCATAAAAGCATTCTGAGGTGCAAGTAGGCTACATAGCCGAATGCACATGCGCTCTTTTTTGTCAGCGTTTAAGTATGCGGTTAAAAACTAGCCTAGAACGCCATCTGCTGTTAAAAACTAAGCTCAGAATCGATTCAAAAGAGAATTGCAATGCAATCCACGAATCGAGATTAATCGATTTATTCTCCCAGCCCTAACTAAAACATTTCTCATCAAATTTTTCCAATGTCAAATGCACCTGCTATCCACATTCATTTTGGAAGAAACTTCTGAGACAAAGTTGATAATCGAAACATTACTAAGAGAAAACATTTGCTGTTCTCAGATGGGTCCGTCCTGATCGCATGACCTGTAAAGCAACTGTTAACCACAAAACAAAAAAAAAGGAGTGAGATGAACCTGACAGCAGTTTTTTCTGTTGCTTCTGGGACATCTGTGGCGGGAAGCTCATCCGCCAGGATCTCTTCTATTCTGCGTGGATCATCTGGAATGTCTCTCTGAACTTTGACCTTTTCCTTCTTCCCTGTCCCAGCTGTGAGTGTGTTCCATAGTGCACTCTGAGACTTTGAGCCTGGAAACGAGATGAATCGGAGTAAAGACTTTTATAAACAATAAAACACCATTCTTAAACTGCTTTCCACAAGCAACACATTATGTGCCAAAATATGACAAATCCGCCTTGCTTCAATGATACTGACAACACTACTGATAATGCAATTTCTATTGGTACATTTAGCCTCCATTTATTTCTTTTCTTTTCTTCTTCTTTTTACATTATAACATGTTATTTATTACTAGTTTTACTATTTTTGTACTCACTATATTATATATATATATATATAGCATTCTGATTCAAAATAACAGCAATGGCAGCAGTACACCATAACGTGAATACTGAAAATATTCATTAAAGCCTCCTCTAGAGATCTTAATGGCCTAGTTGTTGATTCATGGTATATCATATTGATTCTCTCCCACCAATGCTGTGCACATCATTACCATCACGAGATCATGTATTCAAAATGTCATTCAGATGCAATCTGTGTGCCACCTCGGAGAAGCTCTGAGATTCTCTGGATCAAGTACAAAGCCTGATTAACTCATCTATTAATAGATGCTGCCATCTAGTGAAATGCCCATGTAAAATGTTATGCCTGGTAAAAGACCAGACTTTTTAATAAAGGCCTTACACTTTTTTCCGTAAGTTGTATAGGGAAGCAGGACGTAGCATAAGCTTTTTGAACTGCTAGACTTCTACACTTTCTTCGTAAGTAGAATACGGAAGGCGGTCTGGCGGAAGTTAGATATTTTACTTCATAACTTGTAAAATAGCCGTGTGGAATATGTTTATTATGGATGGATGGGGATAGAGACTGTTACAGACTCTAGAGCTGACTGGGCCAAAATAACAAACAAAACTTCCTTGTTTTAAAACCTCTTTCCTAAACCCTAATATACTCTAATAACCCTAATACAATATACAAACCTAACTCCCTAACCAAAAACAAAGATCTCTTCAGTTCATACTCGTTTATACTGCCATTATAAAGCTTGGATGCGTCAGGATATTTATTAATATTTCTCTGACTGTGTTCATCAGAAAGTAGAAAGTCCTAGGACGTACACTTAGGATGGCTTGAGGGTGAGTAAAGCTTGGGGTAATTTTCATTTGAAAGTGAACTAATCCTTTATTCAAGTTTTCACCAGAAAGCATTAAAATCACAAATTAAAAAAAAAATAAGATCACAAAAGTTTCATACAAGTTTCATAGAAACTCGATTGGGTGGGGTCATAAAGACTGGATGAGATTATTGACCAACTTTTGTAATTCTATAAGCTGAGATCCAGACCAAGGCCATGTTTATGTGGTCTAGACCAGGGGTTCCCAAACACATTCCTGGAGCCTCCCAAACACTACACATTTTGCATGTCTCCTTTGTCTGATTTGGGAACCCCTGGTCTAGAGCAGTGTTTCTCAACCGGTTGGTCGCAAGACCATTTTGAGTGGGTCGCTTACTTGTCAACACTCCCGTTTTTCCCAAGATTCTCCCGTATTTCACACCCATCTCCTCTCCCCCCTCCCATTTTGTTATTTCTCCCAGGAAACTCCCGTAATTTGTATGGCCCAAACCTCATTATATGAATAATCACAACAATATATTAAGGTTGTCCAATTGCCAGATCTTGTATGAAACGCATCCTACTCACACAATCACATCATACAAATTTCAATCCATTTGTGACCTTAACCAAAGTCCCTTTAAGACAAGTCATTTCACTCGGCGGCCATCTTTGAAATGCCTCTCGAGCATGCAAGTGCAGCTCCTATCTCTTTGAATGGGGAAACATCAAATTTTCCAAGGATGTTTGCCAAGCTTTCGATTAAATTTCACATTTGAAATCACCAATAAAATCTGACAACAACATTTTCATAAATGTTGTTTCTAAACGCTCGAATCATGACAAAAAACTATATTTTTCAGGCTGGATCAAGAAAATATGTATGCGCAGTCCTAAGTGTGCGTCTCTATAGGAAACGCGCGTCTGACTGTTTCTATAGGAACCAGAGCTTTTAACTGCCGCTGCAGTGACACGATGACTTCATCAATCGCCGATTGGCTCTAATTTAGAAGGCGGGACTTATTCCGTCATATTGCGCATTGCATTTTCTCCCATTCAAAACAATACAAATAATGCGTCTTGTGTTATTCTAGTCTTTGCCTTAACCTGGCAACCTACAACCCAGTTGCGCTGTAGATATCTGCACAGGTAGTAGACGCGGGAAGTTGAAACGACCATCACTAGCTGGTAGAAATGGGAGGAGAAGACGAAAAAAAAAAAAAAAAATATACACGGAAATTTAACAACAGCTGGACGGAAGAATTTAATTTCATATCTCGACGCCATATCAACAATGCCCACGCGTTTTGCAAAGTTTGTAGCACTGATTTTAATATCGGACACGGTGTGAAAAAATGACGTTACTCAGCACAACAGGTCGCAGAGTGTGTAGTCAAAGAAAGAACAAGTAATTCTAAATATTTTTTAGTGCGAAGCTTCTGTCAGATGCAGTTTAAGTAAAGAGTGCCTGAGAAAAACACATTGTCCTGATTCGGTATCTGCTGTCAGATGAGATGTTGTCAGGCTGTATGTCAGTGTCATTATTCTAACGTTATTTTCATATCTTGCGATGAAATAAAAAGTCTCTCATCTCAGAAAAACAAACTGTTCTGTTGTCTTGTCAAACTTTTAAACATGTTCGTAGCGCGCAAATGCGGAAGTGCATGCTGTAAAGAGCTATTCAATTACAAGCAGGCAATGTCATAGTTACGTTGTCAATTAATAATTCATGATCTTAATAAAAAGTACCAATAAATTACGTAACTTGTACATCATTGGTTTGCTGGGAAACATGCAGGTATGGTGTTCATTCTCTTCATCAGGATTAGTATCCATATGTTTTATTAACAGTTCATGTTAGTATTGTGTATTTATTTGCCATATAACTGTAGTTTCCGAAATAGGCCTACCACTTTATTTTCACTTATTTTATTTTCCATTATTTCAATGACTGGTGGCACATTATTAAATTTTTGTAATTTGTTGGATCACAGCTTAATGACCATGGGAAAATGTGGGTCCCATGGCCAAACCAGTTGAGAATCACTGGTCTAGAGAGATCCCAAGACCACAAGATCAAGACTCCAACTCTAGTAACAAAATTTCCATGCTTTTTTGACTAATGAACCTTCATGATTTTACCATAACTTTTCCAGTCATTTGTGATTTGTAATTACTGGATAAGGGTTTTTAGGGATGGAAATGTCAATGCTGTTTTTAGACTTTTTTTTTAATAGGCCTGGAAATCACTTTTAACATTCCCTGATATTTCCAGGTTTTCCATTACTGTGAAAACCCAGTGGTAAAGACATGCATGTGATTTCAGCCCATCCCTATTGAATATGAAACAAGATGTTGAATTTGTACAAAATAAAAATATAGGTAGGGCAGAGCAAATTTGTTGCTTTCTTAAAAACACATACTTACGCGCAAATCTCGCCAGTGGCCTGCTGTTGGTCTCACCATCCTCATTAGCCACTACAGAGAAAAAGAGAGAGAGAAACACAGGAATACAGTGGCATTTTCTGTGTGTGTGTGTGTGTGTGTGTGTGTGTATGTGCATCTCTAAAAAAAAAAAAAACATTAAAAACTTATTTCGAAAGCTTTTTTCAGAGGCTAAGTAAAATACATCATTAAAAAGCTTTTTTTCTTGCTCCTGTTTTAATGTGTCTTTTTGCATAATGTAAATATAATGAACCAAGCTGCTGGAAAAGCTTGGAAGGCTGCTTTAATACGACTTCAGCCGCTGTTATATAAGCCTTTCATTAGTATTTCGAATGGGTCTTGGTCAGTAGGGGACTGGCAAGGTGTTGTTAGTGTACTGTGAGTCACTTGCAATAAAAAAAAAGCACAAGAACAAGAAGGCAGAGAAAATCAGCACATTACTCTAAAAAGTCTTTTGTGATGCTTGTATACTGAAAAGCGCAATCAGAGAAGCACATTTCTATTGATTATTTTTTAATTTATAATAAACAACATTTCCTTACAGCACCATGATACTAGGTTGTTGTGGGTGTTCTTTGCATGTTACTATGCAGTTGCTAGGTTGTTCTAGGAGGTTACTGCAAGTCAAAAGAGCCTCTCTCTGATAATTTGGACTCTAGATTTGACTTTGGTTTCTCCTTCTATGCAAGTCAAGGGACTTTTCAGTCATTTTCATCCACAAGGCAAAAATCTAATTCAATCATTTACATTATACATGGGCTGAACTCTGCGGGATGAGTTGCAAGGCAAAGTTTAATATTTGGAGCAGTTTTGTTATTGCTAAAATTATTTTCTATAACTGAAATAAACCTGAAATAAAATAAAATATGAAGGTAACACTATACAATAAGGTTTCATTTGTTAACATTAGTTAACTACATTAGATGACATTAACCAACAATGACAAATACTTCTAAATATTAATATTAATTTCAACATTTTCAGATGTATATGTTAATATCATTTAATGGACTTGAGCTAACATGAATTAACAATGAACAGTTGTATTTTTATTTACTAACGTTAACAACCTTTAATACATACTGTAACAAAATGCTCATTCATTGTTAGTTAATTTTAGTATGCGTTAAACAATGTGACCTTATTGTAAAGCATTACCCATATAAACATTAGATGATAACTAATATTAATTTAATATTAAATAATAGATTTAAAAAAAACTGGCCACAAAAAGTTGCCTTTGCAAATAAGTACTAAAATTACAAAAAAAATTAAATAAATTAAAGCTAAATTGAAATAGTTTTAAAAAGCTAATAAATATGACAAACGCACATAACAAAATTACTAAAACTTAAAGGGGACCTATTATGCCCCTTTTTACAAGTAATATAAGTCTCTGGTGTCCCCAAAATGTGTCTGTGAAGTTTCAGCTCAAAATACACAGATAATTTATTATAAATGGCCATTTTTGAGTGGAAGGAAAAGCATGCTGTTTCCGTGCATGTATCTATAAATGCAAATGAGCTGCTGCTCCCCACCCCGCTTTCCAGAAGAGGGCGGAGCCTTTACAGCTTGTGCCTTGGATGCTCTGCCAAAAACCAACAAAACATTAGTTTGGTTTTTATTATCATCTCTATCGCAGCCATTGCAGTTCTTCATCATCATGAAAGTTTATTATCTGCGTGCATTTTAAAGCCATATCAATTCTGATATATGGTTTTCTGAGCACACACATCCGAAGCACACGCACAGAAAGCTGGCTGTCAGACAGCGCGTCCTGTGAATACTAAACTAAGTTCTCTTTCACATGTTATTGTGCTTAAACTGTCAAATACACACAAGCTTATGTCAAAAAACACAAATTCCACATAAACAGTCTGTGCACGTAAACTGCTCACTTAGGGCGGGGTCTATGCTAATAGAGCAGAGTCCGTCAACAGTTGTGGGCGGGGCCTACGCATTTCTGACGTCACAAAAGCTACAATCTGCAAACATCTTATTCTGCTTATGATTTATGGAGATTAAAAGTGCGTGTTTTTTTATCATTATAGGGTGGTTGTGTACACACTGCTGACACACATTTATGTTCAAACACCATATAAAAGTGAATTCTGCAAAAGAGGTCCCCTTTAAACTAAAATGTAAAAATGCAAAATATTAATAATTACTATAATAATATATAATAATACTAAAACAACACAGACTTGGGGTGAGTGATTTGAATAACCCCAAGTATAAGCAATACAAGTAATGCATGCATTTGCATCCTTTTATTACACCAACAAGATAAAACACAGTTCAGTGCTTTACTATGTGGGTATAAATCTAGTGCACAGGTAAGTTCAAAATTCAAGAGATTCTTTAGATGTGTTGTGAGAGATGCTTCTGTGCATTAATGTAAACTGCATTAACAGTAACAGTCAGGAAAACAAACCCAGCCTGATGCACTGGTCAGTGAGATTGGATTTTGAGTACATACATTGTTCAAGCTGAGAAAAATCATAACATGCATTAATGAAATACAACACCATACAACTCCCATTACATGTCAGGACCAAAACACATGCAAGCTATGTTTCCCCAGCAGGCAAACCATTAAAAGCCCACAGAGTGACATTGAGGGCGGAGAGGAAGTAGTCATGTTGCTTTAGCCAATCATCATTAAGTTAACAGCGGCTAGTCATCATGCTCCACTGGACCTGATTGACAACACGTCACACAAAATGAGCTTAAAGCACACTGAGGAATTGATTGCTGGGCTGTGTAACCATGACGACACGCAGATGTTTAAATATGCTACGGAGTGTTATGATGAAATGTTGATATAAGGTTCCCTGCTGCGTTCTTGTGCGATGCTCAGCTTGTTGGCTAGTTTATCTACAGTATTAAAAGTGCAATAGTTAAAGGGATGCAATAGTTCACCAAAAAAATGAAAATTCTGTCATCATTTACTCACCCTCAAGTTGTTCCAAGCCTGCATGAATTTCTTTCTTCTGCTGAACACAAAAGAAGACATTTTGAAGAATATGGGTAAACAAACAGTTGATGGGGGGAAAAAATACTATGTAAGTCAATGGGGTCCATCAACTGTTTGGTTACAGACATTCTTCAAAATATCTTCTTTTGTTTTCAGCAGAAAAAAGAAACTCATACAGTTTTGGAACAACTTGAGGGTGAGCAAATGATGACAGAATTTTCATTTTTGGGTGAACTAGCCATTTAAATATACAGTTTTGCAAGTAAGGAGCTATTTTTAAAATGTCCTTCTATAAATGCATCAGGACAGACACTAAAAAAAACATCTCACACCTCTGATGTTTCCATCATAACACCTTTCCTGTAAGTCTCCCTCTAACCGCTGTTCTCCCATGTGGGTGGGTGTTTCTCCGAAACAAACGGCTAATAAACAGGACGGTGTGTCTGAGTATGGAAAAATGTACAGTCTGACGTTCATCTTCTTAAAATAGACCCCGACAAGGTGATCAGGACCAAGAAGTGATGCGTTTATTTTAAGATAATGAGCAGCTCATGGACATGAAATACTGATTTAGGCTGAAATAATGTAATAATGAAATAATGAAACCGTTGCGATGGTCAATGGGCAATTATACGATTTAGTGATTATCATACCAAAATATCTGACCAAGTATTCTAGTATTCTAATATGCTGTGTAATAGAGTGCAACAGTCGTGTTCCAGAAGTTAAAACTCCATTCATTTTCTTCATAGTGAAACTGATAAACCTTTACAGACCGACCTGTTGTGAGCTCCAAGGTTGTTAATCGATTGTATGCTTTTGTTGAAGCCATCTGTTTTGCATTAATTCAACTTATTTTTTAAAATAATCATGTTTAATAGTAGAATTCTTGGTGAAAAACTACATTACCCATGACACTGTACAGAAAATTCCACCAATCAGAGAGCTGCAACGAGCTAAGAGCGGCAAAATAATACTTCTGGAACCAGCACTCTATATAGAGTGCAACAGTGCCCACCCCTTTTTCAGCATCGCTGGTTCCGGAAGTATTTTTCCATTCATTTCTCCCATAGGGTTTTCAAAAAAGTCTTTGTTAAAGGGTTAGTTCACCCTCATGCCGTTCTACACCCGTAAGACCTTCGTTCATCTTCGGAATGCAAATTAAGATATTTTTGAAGAAATCCGATGGCTCAGTGAGGCCTGCATAGCCAGCAATGACATTTCCTCTCTCAAGATCCATTAATGTACTAAAAACATATTTAAATCAGTTCATGTGAGTACAGTGGTTCTATCCTAATATTACAAAGCAACGAGAAAATTAAATAACGACTTTCATTAAGCTTCGGAGTGTTATGAATCTTTTGTGTCGAATCATGATTCGGATCGTGTGTCAAACCGCCAAACTGCTGAAATCACATGACTTTGGCGCTCCGAACCGCTGATTCGACACAAAAGATTCATAACACTCCGAAGCTTCATGAAGCAGTCGGAAGTAAGTCGTTATTTTGCTTTTTTGCCGCACCAAAAATATTCTCGTCACTTTATATTACTATTGAACCACTGTACTCACATGAACTGATTTAAATATGTTTTTAGTATATTAATGGATCTTGAGAGAGGAAATGTCATTGCTGGTTATGCAGGCCTCACTGAGCCATCGGATTTCAACAAAAATATCTTAATTTGTATTCCTCCGATGAACAAAAGTCTTACGGGTGTGGAACGGCATGAGGGTGAGTAATTAATAACATTATTTTCATTTTTGGGTGAACTAACCATTTAAAGTGTTATAAGCCATGAACCAAACCAATCAGCTACGAATCACAACAGCAAAAAAGTTTTTGAAAATCAGACAAAAAGACAAAGGTACAAGACTGCGTAGGTAACAGGTTTGGTGAGGGAAAGAACTACAATCCCATGAAGCATAAATTAATTTAAAAAAAATGATGGTTAAATATACTTCTCATTTACAAATGTTGATTGTATATATGTATATATATATATATATATATATATATATATATATATATATATATATATATATATACACAAACATTTAAGTATTTTGAGAGTATAGAGGGGTCAACTCGATTGCGTCGTTTGCGGCGTTTCATGTGAGTGGGCGGAGCTAAAGAGCTATTTTGGTCTGTGTGTGTGTGTTGCTTTTTTCAACTCTCTGATTAGTGGAATTTTTACAGCATCATGGGTAATGTAGTTTTTCGCCAGGAATTCCACTGTTATACATGATTATTTAAAAAAAAAAAAGCTGAAATAATGTTGGCTGATGGCTTCAAAAGAAGCAAATACCGTGAATTAACCTCACAGCTCACAGTAGGTCTGCCTTTAAAGGTTTATAAGTTATTGTTAGCAATCAATTTCCCTATGGAGAAAATGAATGTTTTTACTTCCGGAAACCAACTGTTGCACTCTATGGCTGCGTCCGAAAACGTAGACAGCTGACTTGTTGCCTTGCTGCCTTATCAGGAAATGACTTCGCAGGCAGTGTTTGCGCAAGAAGGTACCTCTCAAAACTGATTTCGGACAGACTTCTGAGGCAGTGTAATGGTTTATTGATCTACAGAAAATAGAGAGAGCTTTGGTGATAACTAAGTGAACATTTAATTACTAAAATAGTAATCTCTCTCTAGAAATGACATCAGAAGTGGAAAACATTGGTCAGAAATGTACTTTTACACACAAACTGACCACCAACCGCAACTTTCAGACACCAGGTTTCCTAGAAGCGGAAGTCATCATAGTTGAAAATTCTATAGCGGTGAATGAGAGAATACATTAAATATATTTTTTTGTGTTTCCATTTGCTGAAATAGCAAAAGAAAACTCCACAATAGTGTTTTCACAGCTTTCAAAAAGAGGAAAAAAAATAGAAAGCGATTGATAACGGCAGTCAGAAGAGAGAAAGATGTCAGAAAAATGTACATATGTTTAAAAAAAAAAAAAAGAAAATATAAAAAACTTAGCAGGAATTACGATACTGATGACAATTAAAATGCGTCATAGTCTGTGAAAAGGGTCTATTATCTGTTAGACTGCTCTTTAATATCTCAGCTGTTTCTCAGATAGCAATGAGATTAAATGGAGAACAAATTGAGACTCCTGCTGCTTTTCAGTTTTCCACTGAAACTCCAGTAATCTCACATCTCTTCTAAAAAGATTGCAGTAACATTTTAAACTGTGCTCCGAAATCTTTAATAAAAAGTCAGCTGTATTAAAATAAAGCTGAAATAAATAAATAAATAAATAAAAATTTAAATAAACTTAAAAAATTGAAAAACTGGCAACAAAAAGTTGCCTTGGCAACACTGTAAAAAAGAATCGTTGGTTTAACTTAAAGTACGTTACCTGTTAAATTTTGAGTTCACTGAAATGAAAAATTTGAGTTAATACAATGAAGGCGATTGATTTAATCAACAGAAACTCAAAATATTCTGTTATCTGAACCACATTATTTAAGTTGATTTGACAAAAGAAAAAATGTTGAAAATAATTTTTTACAGTGTAACTGAAATCAGCTGAAGCACTAAAATTACTCAAAATAAAACTGAAATAAAAACAAATTAAGGCTGAAATTACATGAGTTACACAATTCACATGTGAATCCATTTATTGTATTGCTCTGCACTCTTACTGTAAATCAACTGTCTGTTTGTATTTCTCCAGAGGAACTGCAGAAGACACACACCGACAAAACTGATTAAAGAGCTCATTAAATTTTATATGCAAAAACAATATAGTTTTTCCTCTGAGTAGGCTTGTGTATGTGTTTGATTGTATTGTGTGTGCGTACATGTGTGTGGTCAGGTGCATTTTACTCTGGTTGCTATGGCGCCCTGGAGTTGTGTTCACCTGAAAGGGTCTTTTCAGAAATCAGACACTCTCACATCACATCCTGAAATCAACAGATCTGTTTGTATAACGCTGTAACGTCTAATCAAGAGCGATTTCTGAAGCACCAAACAAATCACTGTACTGTACAATTGCTGAGACTGCAGTCGTGATGGATTTCAGAAAGTAAAGAAGGGAATGTCCAAATAATGACCAAATAAATCCTTTCTGATTTAATTCACAGTTTCTTACCAATGGTGAAGCTGAATCCATCGATGCTGAAAGTGGCACTTCTGCCTTTGGTGAAACCCTTTTTCCTGGAGTCCGTTTCTGACATGTTTTCTGTATTTTGTGAGCTCGCTCTCCGATTCGGAGCTCTTGTTGAGTAAATTCCCAAGTTTTGTGCGAGTCGTTTGGTTCTTTTGTCTCTCAGATCTCTCTATCCTGACCTGCTCTCAGAGGGGAGACACTATTTTTTCTTTTTCTATCATTCTCGTCCTCTGTCGCTCTCAGTGTCTCATTATTGTCTCTCTGGCTGAATGTGAGTCCCCTCTCAACAGAGCACTTAGTGTACCAATGCATAACATAACACACTCTGCCCCTCTCATCTGCACTACAACTCTGTGTCTGTTCGATGCACATTCGAAGGGAAAAAAAGCCGCTTCCTTTTCGTTGCGTATGTGTGCGTGTGATTTTATCATCGAAATGGAATCAAACCTATTTGGAATTGCTGCAGATTTGTTGAACACACTCCCAGAAATGTGTCTAGCTGGGCCAAGGCCGTGAGGATTATGTTATGTATTTTTGTAAAGCATGAATCATTCATTTCTATTCAAAGAATGTCTTTTTTTAAAGATAGAAAACTATTAAGACAAATAGAGGTGGAGATGCCGCTATTGTGCTGAAATAATAGCTGGAGTTTAGGAACTTTGATCTTTTTGTCTCTCTGTAAATACAGAGGGTTGGGTGGCCTCAAACCCCGGAGGATTCAGTGACGGGTTAATACGTGACTGTCTCACGTCTGAGTGAATGATTACAGAGCAGAAGACAATCTGAAAGCTCCTTCACCCACTCACAAAAAAAAAAGTCACAGATTAATTAATGATAATAATAAAAAAAAAGAATTCAACAATCATACAGTACAAACCTGTTAACATGGTTAACTGTACATCATCTTAAATGGTACAAATTATATTGGGTACATAAAAATACTTGCAGTATATTACAGTAAATTGACAATGACTTTAATTACATAATACAATATTATATAAAAAATGGCAAATATAAAATGTTATGTTTATATACATATAAATTAAATTGATATATTATAGGCCTACATATATATATTGTTATATATATTGTTATATATATTGTATATATATTATATATTGATCTCCTGTCAAAAGTTTGGAAACATTACAATTTTTTGATGTTTTTGAAAGAAGTCTCTTTTGCTCACAAGTCTGCATTTATTTAATCAAAAATACAGTAAAAACAGTAATATTGTGAAATATTATTACAATTTAAAATAACTGTTTTCTATTTGAATATATTTTAAAATGTAATTTACTGAATTTTCAGCATCATTACTCCAGTCTTCAGTGTCACATGATCCTTCAGAAATCATTCTAATATGCTGATTTGCTGCTCAAGAAATATTTATGATTATTATCAATGTTGAAAAAAGTTGTGCTGCTTCATATTTTTGTGGAAATAGTGATACTTTTTCAGGATTCTCTGATGAATAGAAAGTTCAATGAACAGTATTTTTTTGCATTTATTATATTTATTAAAACATTTATTAAATAGAAATCTTTTGTAACATTATAAATACCTATACTGTCACTTTTGATCAATTTGATGAATAAAAGTATTAATTTCTCTCTTTTTTATCCTATCACAAAGGTTTGAAGGGTATCGTTTTCAGAAAAATGGTAAGCAGCAAAATAATTGTTTTTCAGTGTTTTTCAATGTTTTCAACATTGATAATAATCATAATTGTTTCTTGAGCAGCAAATCAGCATATTAGAATGATTCCTGAAGGATCATGTGACACTGAAGACTGGAGTAATGATGCTGAAAATTCAGCTTTAATCACAGGAATAAATTACATTTTTATATTTATTAAAATAGAAAATTATTTTAAATTGAAATAATATTTCACAATATGAAATATTGAAATATTACTATTTAAAATAGCTGTTGTAATATATTTAAATATATTTTATTGTTATAAATATATATATACACACGCACATATATATATATTATTACTGTATTTTTTATTAAATATCTTGGTGTTAAAGAAATTGTAATGTTTCCTAACTTTTGACAGGTACTGTATACATAGATACATATACACTTTTAAATGGGTCATTGGCGAATAAGGTTTTTATAAGTTTCAAAAAATATAATGGAGACATAATTAATTTTTAAGTTTTATTAAGTGTTAACAATGAGATTATGTGGTTCTTATAATCAATTAACACTGCTTTTGTAATTTATTACAAGATGAACAAAATTTGTCACCAACAAAGTCATTCGGTTTCACCAAAATTTTGGTTTTACCGAATGACTACAGCTTCAGCTTTGCATCACAGGAATAAATTACATTTATTCCTGAAAAGCTATTTAAAATTCTAATAATATTTCACAATATACTGTTTTACTGTATTTTTGATTAAGTGCAAAAAAAGTGCAGCCTTGGTGAGCATAAACTTCTTTTAAAATGTGACATGTTGAATGGTAATGTATACATGCTGTAGACTAGACTAGAATAGAATAGAATAGAATAGAATAGTGCTGGTAGAATTTATTTCCTTGACTTTTTCCATCCCCCAGGGCATTTTAAAGTCAGTCAGTGTCTCACTCAAGGCTATCTTGACACATCTAGTAACTTGCAATTACCACTGAACCCTCTGAACATTAACAAGCATGCAACCCCCCCCCCCCCCCCCCCCCCCCCCCCCAAAAAAAAAAAATAACAGTGGAGAGTATGAATTCGCTTCTACCATTTCATGAGAGAGACACACATGTGGGAAACGGTGACATTTGGGGAACTGTCCATCTTCTCAAGGCAAAATAAGATATTCTTTATAGCTTTAATGAATGAATATGAAGATGCTTGTAGATTGGGTGTGCTAACATTCTCTGTTTAGTAACTGAGATTCTTATAGTGGCAAGTAAACGCCGTCTGGTCTTTCCGCAAAGAGCTTTAATGAGTTTCCAGTCATTACAGAAGTACTGTGTTTGTGTGCTTGTGCGTAAGGTCAGCTCATGTATATGATGTCTCTATTGTGAATGCTGGTCACTAGGCAACCAACCAAGGCTTTTTCCCACTGTATTAAAGAGATCCAGAGGTTAATGTAATGCAACAAACTGGACAAAAGCTGGAGCTCATGTTCACTGTCACACGGCTCTGAGGGGACGTATATAACCTACTGTAACTGTTTCGGCTGTTTCAGCAACTCTAAAAGAAAATACTACTGTGTCATTGTTGAGCTGAAGTCAGTTCAGTGTTGTTTCAGTTCTGTTGTAAAGATCATCAATTATTAAATTAACTCATTTCATTTATAAAGCAGTTCTACAGAAAACAGCGATGTCGTCGTCCAGCTCAGTTCAGTTCTCATCCAATAGTGTCAGTGCAGTAAAATCAATAATATTGTTGAATATTAACTTTAAGAAGTGTAAAAAGTAATCTGAATCTGAAAATAAGCAGTTAGAGATGCTTGATGTATTGGCTGAAATTGGATATTTGTTACCCAGCAGGCTAACCCAATAACTCATTAGCTTATGGTTAACATAACATATCTATCTGTGATTTAAACCTTTTTAGTTCATTTCTTTCACAGTGTTGTGTGGTCAAATTATTTGCTAAATAAAAAATAAAATAGTAAAAATAAAAGGTTATTGCATTGTTCTTCAGTTTAGAGGCTCTCATTAGTTTTGCGTCAAGATTTTGATCATTTCTAACATATATTGATTGGGGGGAGATCTGATCTATGAACGATTGTATGGTTAGTTTGCACTTTGTCAATTTCATTTAACATTGTATTTTCACCTACAACAATATTGCTTCTAACTGGAACGATGTTTAAGAGCGTATGCCATTACATTAAAGTGTACTTGGGTTTCTTTTGCAGTTTCCTCATCTGACCACAAGAGGTCGACAACGCCCTTAATTATGGATAATTGTGGCTTGTCGTCAGTCGACAAATATTGACAAACTAGCACCTCTCTGCTTCTTTCTGCTTATGATACGTAATCAGTACATGTACACTATTAGTCCAATTATGTGAACATCAATCTGAACAGAACGATCAGAGAGAGCGCGAGCTCCCCGGAACAAGCTGTTCCCGTGCCTGTTGCCGTGGAGACACACAGCGCGTGCTCTCTGTGAGTCCCAGCGCGCGAGGATGCTGAGGTCGGTGATGTCACAGACAGAGCGGAAACGCGCTGTTAATTACAACCATCAAATGTTCTTTTACAGATGTATACTACTATCATTAAACTGCTAACGGGATTTGTTTGCAGCCTGCATTAGTTTTCAATTCAGTAAAGTCCTTTAGGATAGCAAACTGCAATAAGATGAATAAGGATTATTTGCAAATATTACACTGACACATTTGTATTTTGACAAAATTGTTGCCTAACCCATAATTAGAGTCAACCCTCCTTTTATGTCTCATTCTGCTTCATATGCTGTGAATCACTGAACATGAACCAGCCACGAGCAAGGGTCTTGATTCGCTAAAACAGCTAAACTCTACAGGAAAGTGGACCTCTAGAAGCAGGAAAGAGGAACCCTGCACTAAAACATTGGGACGTGTTACTGATTACTCGATTTTCTTTGACATGATATTTATCAGCAACATCATGATTTTATGAATGTGACAACCCTAGAAATGCCCAACTCTTTGTAGTGCACTACATAATTAGGGAGTTGAATGAGACACACTTCATCTGTCTGCTTCATATTCAATGTTTGACTCCCATAGTGTAATAAAAACAATTTATGCTAAAATATACTAAATCTTGAGCCTTACTGGTGGGTCTAATATATATATATATAACAAAAACAGTTGGAGAAACACTGATCTAAACCAGTTGGTCTTGTCCAAGGGGGCTACAGGGTGAATTAAAATTATTTGAAATTAGACAAAAGTGTAAAAATATGCGAAAATAGCTAAAAAAATAAAATGTAAGCTGACATTTCTTATTTTAATTCATGCTCTCAACAACTGTCATTGTTATTTATGAACCAGGTGTGGTCTTGGGAAACATGGATATATGATGGAATTTGAAAAGTGTGCTTTCTAGACCTACAAATGTCATTGTGAGAGCCATATTTCATACTTCACTTATATTTTCATATTTCTATAATGTAAATTTGATATAATAAAGATTTTTGTTAATTAGTCATTTACTGTGGAATTTATTTCTTTGGTTTATATTTGTTCTTACTGCGCATGTTCTACTCGACCCGCTCCGAGCGTGACGCGAACCATGGCCTCCGTCATGGGAGTCGGGCGCTCTAACAAGTGGCTAAAAAGATCAGGGGAGTGAGGTTTACACACAGCTCTTACTGGCCTACGACAGTTACACTGACTCCCCTAACCTCACTCCCATCTGGGTCACGGCACCAAATGTAACAGGTTCTACTGACCCACTCTGAGTGGGATTCGAACCGGGGTCTCCGGTTTGGGAGTCAGGTGCTCTAATAAAGAGGCAAAAATCCGCAGCCTCTAGCACTGTTTGGAAGTTAGTCGGGCCGACACCAGCAACAAACGTGTAACCAATCAGCATTAGGGGCGTATGACGGTCGAGGAGACAGAACAAGCAAGCGGGAGATTTGAAGAAAAACTGCAGGAAGAGAGATGAGACACAAAACAAAAGAGCTCAAAAGAATATCACTGGAATGAAGGTTTATGACTGGGCAAGTGCTTTAGGACCCGGTTTATATTAGAAAAGCTTTCCAGCGCTGGAGAGAGCTAAGCGGGAAGGCCTGAAAACAGGCTGCTTTGATTCCACTTCACATGTGAGTAACACAGTTTTGATTTTTTGGAGCTGCTGTGCTGTTGACGACTAACAATGAACACTTTGTATTTACTCTTGTGTACTGTACATTCATTTTTTGTGCTTCCTTGTCGTTCGTTCATCAACTGCGCTTTATTTTTCGTGAAGCATTTTGTTGCACGTCAGCTGTGATAAACAGACATCCACTCTAACATTGCGTGTGTAACAGTGGCCAGATAGTGAGAGTTGAGCAGGTAAACTATTGCACACTGACAAACGCTAGAGAATTTGGTGTTTAGCGTCATTGGTAGTGCCCTCGCCTCACCTGCCAGCAGCGATCGGGCCGGGATTCGAGACCGACACGGAGCAGGGTGGTTAGGAATAGGATTGGAGAGTGAGTTTTGGAGGCAGAGCAATGAAGAGAGGGGTGGGTTTTTTGGGTTGATTTCAAATATTAACAATGTCTAATAGCGTTTTTGAACATCTACTTATCCCACCTTTAAGCCCGGGACACACCAAGTCGTCGACCATTTTTAAGCATCGGCCGACCCATTTTGTTCTGCACCGCTGGCTCTAGTCGGACGGCGTCACCTCCCTTTCTGAATTACAAATGTAGACAAATATCTATGAAAAAATACTTTTCCCTTACACGCAGGCGCAGAATGCACATGCTGGCCAACAGTCGGCTATAGTTCTCGCGATGTGTTCATGTGCAGTTTTTTGCCCCGATGCAGGGTCACGGCACCAAATGTAACCGGTTCTACTGACCCGCTCTGAGCGGGATTTGAACCGTGGTCTCTGGCGTGGGAGTCGGGCAGCTCTTACTGGCCTACAACAGTTACATGTTCAGTGACGTCATTTTTGAAAAGTTATTGACGCATGTGCAATAAATTCAGACGCACAGGGGGAGAACACAAAGCTTTTGACTGTGTATAGTTCTGTAAGATAGCAGAACTGGTTATTAAGTATAGTATCTCAACAAACAAGTTGTTAAGAGAAGACGTTGTTGCACAAGAGGATTATGATATGAAAAGACTGAACAAAATGTGATTATTTGTTTAACTGGAAAATAAAGCATGACAAAGGAAATTATGGACTGCTAGTCATGAATACAAGATAAGAAGATACGCATCAAAACTTGTGGAATAACTAAAAGACGATCACATGTTGCTAACAGTCATGGAAATTAATAAAATCTTAAACAGTCATGGAATTTTTATAATAAATATACATTTTTATAGTTGTGTCAATCTCTAAAATATTTTATCCGGTAGAAATTGCTATTTGTGAGTTAAAAATCTTTTTGTAAAAATTCCAGTAATCAAGAACAATTATGAAAAACATTAAAATTCATTTGTAATGAAAAGTTTTAACCCTGAAGAACATTTACCTTCTACAGAATTTTGGAATTCCATTATTTTAATTATTATAGCTTTTATTTAATAATTAAAATATATAAAATAATATACATAAATATATTAATAATATATAAATTAAAACCTATAAAATAATTTAAATATATTGCCTCTCACAGTTTTTGTAAATAAACAATTTAGAAAATAAGCAGCTTTGCTTTGCCATTATAGTAGATGTACTAGAAATATCTTCAAGGGCTTTCCAATATTGTCTTTGTCAAAAAAGTTGAGAACCACAAGTTGTCTCCAGTACTGCTGCAAATCACAATCTACTCCATCTGTTCACACAAATCACTCATTATTTAAATAACAAAGCCCTAATTATTCATAGCAGGTGCCTGTCTCGTCCTCAGACATGCAGGGACGACTCAGCTTGACAGGCTATACATAATGCAGCTACCATAAAAATTGGGCTCTGGACACCTTACAACACTCCTTACTCCAAACTGCACATCTAACCGAACTCTTACCATACAACCTGGAGCTGATTGTGTTTTGTTTTGATCTAAACGTAACATTCAGTCACTGTGTTGGTTGGTGTCTCCCTACCTGTGGCTCTCTAGAGATGCAACGCTGTAGAGGGAGAAAAACCTGAACAATCAACAGGGACCTTAGCAGGAGACTTTACTGTCACTGCTTCATGGTAACCATGAAACATAGAGCTACTGGAGATATTTTAGTCACCCTCGAGGGTCGCTTCTTCCGTTAATGGTCAGGTGAAAAGGGGACAGAGAAGTGGCATATTGAAAAAGGAATCCTTTAAACATGGAACAGGGCAGAAAAGTCACTTATGAGGATTTTAAAGACATTACTTTCTTTATGCATCATACCTATTTTCATATTCTGTTAGGATGATGTCTTCAACTTTGCATATACACTACCATTCAGTTCTGGGTCAGTAAGATTTTTTATTAAAAGGGTTGAGAAATGGATTTTTTAAAGTTAAAGTTTTCTTAAAGTTGTTTGCACAAAATAAAAAAATAAGTATATATAAAAATATATATATAAAACGGTTAGTTCCTGTCCTTGATTCTGATTGGTCAATAGCTGTGTTTTATTCACGATAAAACACGGCTATGACTGCTTCACCCAACGGTTCTGTGTATCACTACACAACACCTTTAGCAACCACTCTTAGCAACGTAAACTGTATGTTCTCAATTGATAATGTTCATTGAAGCTTACTGTATTATGTAGAAGAGTGTTGCGAGAAGTGAGCGAGTTTATTACCTGCATTCAGATTTAGTATTTTCCTTCAGGTCAGTCCTATGTTCATAATAAAAAATCTGTTTAAATGTCCGATGTATTATCTTGGGTTTTCCCGTGACTGACAGCGCTAGTCAAAGTATTTGTCAGTTGCGTCTTGTTCCGTGTTCACAACAATTCAGTCTTTTCAATATAAAAGTCGCTTCGCTACTGACTGACACACTCATAAAGACAGTCTTTGCCGCCATCTAATGGCATGAAAATGTAACTTCTGTTGCTGTTCACAGTCAGGGACTATTATATCCAGCGAAAGGAAGGCTTTTAGAAAAAGTTTTCATCATGAAAGTTGCATTGATACATATTTCTGGCTTTAATATTTGTATTGTGTGGTAACCGTTTTATAAAAGCAATAAAGTACTCGAGGCTTGTGCTGTATCGTGAATAAGTCGTGGCTGAAGGGTGCCTTATCTCGTACCTTATTGCTTACTTACTTACACTGTGCCTTGTTTACAAAACAAATTTTCAGAACAAACATATAATCCTCCAACGCCATCCATGACGCCATCAAAAAAATAAACCATCCACTTGTTCCTGACGCTAGTATCCTTCTAAAATCTCCACAGAAATGAGCAAATGAGCTGTTTAAACCAGACATGTGAGAGCAAATGTTCCTTTACACTTCCATTTACTCTTCCATTTGTCCTGTTGTCGACAGCCTCAAATCTACGGAGTATGTCAGAAGCTGAGCACGCATTTGTATACTGTATCCAGTGTAGACAGCATCAGTGATTATAATGGCTTATATTTGCTTTGGTGCGATGCTCACATCCGGTGTAGGCAAATGTCAGCCATTAAAGAATTAGTTCACTTCAGAATTAAAATTTCTTGATAATTTACTCACCACCACGTCATCCAAGATGTTTATAGGGGCTTTCGCACTGGAGGAACCTTTTCATAGTTCCTAGAACTATTGGCTGAAGTACCCGGATTTTGCCGTGTTCGCACCGCAGGAACTTAGTTCTAGGAACTCCTTTTGGGGGAACTAAATTAGCTCCTACTTCTGAGTAGAGTCTAAACCAGCACTATAGGAACTATCAGTGACGTAAGTGTATGTTGATTGGTCAAACTCATGTCAAACACCGGCACCCGGCATTTTTTAAAACCGTGTAAACATATTTACTTCACGAACATAGAAAACAGTGATAACGGCATTTACCTGCTGTCTGCAGGGTTGTGTTCTTTTCTCCGTCTCGATGATATGTAATACTGAAAGTTGTCATAGGAGATTTTGTCTCTTAGCCCCACTTCTTGCTTTTTCAGTCGCTTAAATTATGCATTTACATTCCATCTCTGTTATCACAAAACCCACGACACACAACAAACACAGCTCTGATGACGGTGTCTTCCATCCACCGTTTTTTTGCGTTTGTAAATGCTACGCTTAAAGACACTGCTGTCGGTTGCTTCACAGTTCCTATTTTCAGTGCGAATGCAACCAGGAACATGACCCGGGGGAGAAATTAATTCTTAGAGAACTATCCTAGTGGCTAGTTCCTAGAATAATTCGGTGCGAAAGCCCCTTATGTCTTTCTTTCTTCAGTCGAAAAGAAATTAAGGTTTTTGAGAAAAACATTCTTTCTCCATATAGTGGACTTCAACGGCTACCAACGGGTTGAAGGTCCAAATTGCAGTTTCAGTGCAGCTTCAAAGGGCTCTACATGATCCCAGACGAGGAATAAGGGTATCTAGCGAAACGATCTGTCATTTTAATGGTACAAAGACTTTTTTTATACTGTATGTCAAAAGATAAAGGCAAATTTGATTTCTCATGTCATGACCCCTTTAAGAAATTAATACTTTTATGCAGCAAGGAGGCATTAAAATGGATCAAAAGTGACAGTAAAGACAGTTGTAATGTTATAAAAGATTCCTATTTTAAATAAACATTGTTCTTTAAACTTTTGAACTTTCTATTCCATACATAAAAATCCAGAAAGAGTTTCCACAACAATGTTAAGCAGCACAACTGTTTTTAACTTGATAATAATCATGTGGCAGCTGAAAATGTGGCTTTGCCATCACAAGAATAATTTACATTTTAAAATATATTAAAATAGAAAACAGTAATTTTAAATTGTAATATTTCACAATATGTTTTACTGTAATTCACAATGTTTTACTGTATTTTTGATCAAATAAATTATTTTGATCAAAAATCAATTAGAATCTTACCAACCCCTGCTAGTGTTTCTAATAAATCTACTTAATCAAAGTTTATCTGGCATTTTCAATAGTAGACAGCAATCATAAAAAATAAAGCTTGAATGGTTATGTTCATTTTAGATTTGTGTAAAAATCCATCTCTGAAAAACACGTGTGCTATATAAAGCATCAGGAGGTGCTGTTATTCTAACATCAAAGAGTTCAAACATAAAAAACACGGATCTGCACCCTTCAAAAGAAGTGCAGCGGCACATCATTGATCATCCCATTATGGAGCGTTTTTCTCATCTGTTCCACAGAAGTGCCTGAACTCTCTAATGTGCAGATAAATGGCCGCTATCACCCGTGTTTTTGACCCAAAATGAGCAGACACCTGTTTCCCACCCGTCTCATAAAGGCATGTGCTGAAATTCCACAATTACCTAATAGAGGCAGATGAAAACAGAGGCTCCCAAAAGAGTATTTGGACACTTCAGCTACACTTACAAATATATGAATGTCATTAAAAATAAAATATCAAAACATAAATATTAATAATAATTTTTTATTTTTTTTAATAAAATGTTTGTTTGTTTTTTTACAAACATGAATCAGGAAATATTTAGTCATGAATATCAACACATTTTCATAGGATTAGATTACCCTATTTGGTCAAATCAAAAAGGTCAAAGTTGTTCCTCTTTTGTAAGTTGCTTTATAAGTCTGCTAAATACATAAATGTAAATGTCAAAAAGACCTTGAGTCTGAAATTGTGTACTGTCAAGAGTTGAAGAACTTATTTCTCATCTGTTAATAAAGTTTTGCAAGTATGCACTTGCGTAGTATGAATGCAATCAGGACATACTACATACACTATGTTTGTCACGTGCCTTATTGTTTCAGCGGTGTTGCTATTTAGGCCACATCCACACGAAGCCAGAGCTTTCCCTATCCAATCTTTTCCTTCCTCGTTCTAAAAAAAATTTTGTAAACACGGCTTAGTCTCAAGAAATAACTGCGTACACATGAAACCACTGAAACCGACTCAAAACAATGTAGTATACATGCCAGACCTGTATGTGGCGTTGTAATTCTGCCACAGAGATACACTAAAAACGGAGAGGAAGACTTGGAGGATGTGCATAAACCTTGCGCGCTGATATACAAACTTTAGTAAAGCTTAGAAATAAAGCTTTACTTTAGTAAAGCCAACACAAGCATGTAGTCTGCTATTGTTGTTGTTGCTGTTATGTGACGTAGTGTATTCTGACTAGGGTCGAGATGGGGGTGATGACATCATCAATTCACAAAATATACTGATTGGCTATACAGACGAAAACGCAAGGGTGTCGTTTTCAGATTTATCCACTCTGGGACCCGGTTTTAAAAAAAACAGCAGTTTCAGGCTCCCAAAACGCTGGATCCGTCTGGACGAAACGCTAATACGATACAAAATTTTTACGTATACAGCTAAACGCATCTCTGTGTGTGCGGGCTCTTAGACATGCTACTGATATATATATATGATAGTAATGCATCCAAAGTCACATACTGTATAGTAGGTAGTAGGGGTGTAACAGTACACAGAAGTCACAGTTCAGTACATACCTCGGTTTTGGGGTCAAGGTTCGATACGAGTTTGGTACAACAGGAAAAAGCATCAAGTCCCTAATGCGAAGTTTATTTTCATTTATTTTGAAGAGACAGAAAAAGACATTTTATCACTGGACTTTAGTAGTGAGACTTACAACACACAAATCGGCACAATGCCAGATGATTTTGTCTCATTATAATAGCGGAAACACCTTAAAATACTTACATTTATGGTCATACAAATAAGTGTAAGACATTATTTGAAACTGTAAAATAAAGAAAACAAACAGGATGCCACTTTCTGTCGTCCCGGTTTCCTTTCTGTGAAGCTTGTGGAGTGCGTCACAAAAATTAATTGAAACTACTAGCAAACTCTTGCGTGCCATCTGAACTCTTGTTTTGGGTTGCTGCATAAAACGTCTCTTCTTCTTCTGCTCTTGTTGTGGCAGTTTGCAAACAGCTTTGCATTACAGCGCACACCCCCTTCTGGATTGGAATGTGGATCGCCTGCGACTGACTGTATTCGTTGTCTGACTGTATGCACTGAACCATGACGTCTGTACTGTGACAGTTCGGGACGAATACAATTGGTTTGAAACTTACAGTACTTCACGACCGTTAAAAAAGTATGTGCTATATAATATGAATGAAATGAAGGCCCTGTCTTGTGGACTTAATAGATACGTGCACATGGCGGCCATTGTACGTCCACAAGACGGAAAGTGCACGTGAAGTGTGCCATCAGGGCCAGGACCTTAAATGTACTACATCCGCCATGTTGTCACCGTCAAATGACCTACAACAGTTGCGTCACTTTACTGCCATTCACAACTTCTCTCCCGTGGCCTTATGGGATAGTAAAGTGTCCATCGGATTTGTACTTCAGAATCTCGCCAGAAGTAGTAGGTCATCTAGGTACTTTTCACCTACTATGAACACTATGAATTCGGACATGCTCCTCAGTTTACATACTGAGTTTTGTGCACTTTATAGCATAGAAGTAGGCATATTTGGACGCAGGGAGTGACTTTTATTGTGAATTTTTAACATTAATAATATTTTAAAACTTTTTAAATATATATTTAAATTAATTTCAGCCTATATATTTACCAATGTCCGAAAAAGTTACACCTCCTAGCTATTTTTGACAAAGCACCACAAAAATATAAAAATTAATTTAAATTCAGAAATTGAAAACATTTATTAGTGTAAGAGTCATTTTGGTATGAACTGTATTCTGAATATTCTAAATAGTTTAAAACAAATTGCTTATTTAAAAAAATAAAATAAATTCAGCCTTTAAAAGATCTACCACCTAGCCATTGTAAATAAAAATGAATTGTAAGTCAGAAATTTAAAACATGTTAATCAAAGAAGAACACTAGTCAGAACTGTATTCTGAATAACTTAATGGACAACAAAAAATGACTGTCACATGACCCAAAAAGTAATCGCAAAATCTGAAGGAAAAGGCCTGGAAGGATGCCACTTTGTTTTGGTTGATATTTTGGTATTTAATGTAATGACCTTTAGCTATTGTTAAGAGCGTACAAATACTAATACTACTTTTGAGACTATTGTGTACATAAACAAAACAAAAAACAATTCTACCGAATAGAAATCCAGCAATTTCAGCTTTATATGCTTTAATCCACTCCCTAGATCGTCCTCCACAAGAATATGAAACATGGCCAAACTTAAACTCACCTGTAGCAGATGCAGGAACTTGTGATGCGTTTGCTCTGGATGTGCCGGTTGTTTTCTGCACCAGCGGTTCTTTGCTAGTCTGCTTTGCGATCACACAAGACCCGGTCCGCTTCCCGTCCGCCTCTTTCTGCGGCTCCGAACCCACTTTGACCAACGTGTTGCGCGACTTGGTGAAAACTGAGGTCACTGAGCCCATCTCTGCCGAACAACCTTCAGCTGACTGAACGTCTGCTTTGGAAAGACAGTTACACGCTCCATGACTTTGATTCAGGCACTGTCATTGCTGTCTCGTCCTCATAAAACTATGATGATACAAAGCATACTGTGTCCTCTGTGCGCAGATAATGTGCTGAACCACCTTCTTGTATTCGGTTCAGTCTATTTGCGAGTCATTTTGTCAAACAGAAGCGATGAAGCCAACGGAAATCTCCTGTGCGCTTTCCCGAGAGAAGCGCGCGGTCGTCACACGAATAAAGTTAGTTTGGCAAACACGAGTCTCTGGGGTCACGAACGTTGAAAACAAGCATCTGTAATTAGTCTGTCAAGTGTATTACATTAATGAAATCCGACACTGTCGAGCTACGAATATGCAATTACATTCACAATTCAAATAAGAAATAATATTTATAAAGGGGAAATCGACATTGGTAAGCAACTCAGTTTGAGCCCATGTGTTCACTTTAAGTTAGTGTTTTTACTTAAATGTATTTCTGATTAATAATCCATTAGGTTTATGAAAAACAGAATTATATAAAATCATAATTTCATGTCGTAGCAATATTAGTTTCTTTCTCATCCCTGATGCAAAATCCAGCTTGGTATAGCCGGTTCAGCTAGTCTAGCTGGTCATAATAGGTCAAAGCTGGTCATTTACTGGTCAGTAGCTGGTTGACCAACATGTTCCCAACCAAGATGACCACTTAAACTGGTGTGATCAGCTGATAGCTAGTTCGTTTCTGCCCCAGTAATGCACTAACATGAATTTATATGTGTGTGTGTGTGTGTGTGTACTTGTTTTGACTATACCAAATGCCCTCACTTATATTGTGAAATACTTTCACAACCCACTAGTGACATTTGACTGGTCCTCACTAGTTAAAAAGGCTTATAAATCAGCCAAAATAAGTTTTTATTTAAATCTAGTGTTTTGCACATGTTTCCGTGATGGGTAGGTTTAGGAGTAGGGGTTTGGTTAGGTGATCGAAAATATCATTGTTCATTGACCTGATATAAAATCAATGGAAGTCTATGCAATGTCTTCACTGTGTGTGTGTGATCCTTATATAGCAACTTATATTATAAATAAACATTAAAGTAGCGCTGATTAATCGTGATTAATCACATCGAACATAAAAGTTTGTGTTTACACATATGTCTCTGTGTATACAGCTAATGTAGCTAATAGCAACTTCAATTTTAGGCCTTTTTTCCCTTTGCACAAAGCAATCGAATGGCTTTGGGGAAAAAATATATTGCACGAGTTGTATGGGCTACTTTTATGATATGTTTCTTGTTCCTTATAGAGCTTGACCACCCTTTGGTCACTGTCATCTGTCCATGAATTAAAAAGAAGCATGGAAATGCTTCAAAATTCCTTATTTTGTGTTCCATGGAAGAAAGGGTTTGGACTGGAATGACATGGGAGTTATGTTCAGTTATGACACCATCCACATGACCTTGATGTGCCTCCCTGGGAGCAAACAGGAACTTGAACACTTGTGTCCAGGGAGTACAAGTCTCCATCACTGGAACAAACAGACAGGAACACACATCCTATCCCACATAAACCGCTAATAGAGAACACGGAGGCTCCTCAGTGAGAGAAACACCCTGTTTTGAAAAGGTCCTTTAAAAACTGAGACTTGAGACTAAGAATGCAACTTTGACTTCTGTTTTCTGTTCTTATAAATGTCCACACGATGGCAGTGATGGGCTTCAGATCCAGAACCAGTTCAGGAACAATCAAGATCTCAAAACACTCCTCAAGAGTAATTATAAGAGGCCTTTTTATTTATTTATATCAACTTTAATAATTATTTAAAATTATTAATGCTCTAATAATTTACACAATTATTTTTCAGCTCAAAACTTTTGATTTTATTTAGTCTGCTCACTGTGATTTTGAACCAATCCAACATGAGCCTAATAGGATTAGGATCAAATAAAAATCCCATATGGAATCTTGTAAACAGTCTTTTTGGATTTTTATTGTTATTAAGGTTGTGTCTAACTCTTTTACTTTCAAATTTGTAATTTCCATGGAAGAAAAATCAGACAAATAATGAAGTTCTTAAGAATACAAACTCTTCTTTGATTATTTTTATTGAAGCATGCTGGCTCAGAAATGCTATATGGAAGATAAAAGCAGGTTCAGACAATGAAAAGATTCACAGTACGCTAAAGGTCATGTGTTCTCACTCTGAGCAGAACTACAGTTCCTCTACAGGCTCAAATACTTGTAAGGTATATTTTTGGCAGATAAAAAGGCACTTTGAAGCAGGTTATTGTGGGTTGTTCACATTAGATTAGGTTGGTAGTTGGGATACAAAAAGGTGCTGCAGTTGGTTGTTTGCAGTGGATGATAATGGTAGGAGATTTCCCTCCATCACTCCAGATCATCGTGGTTCTGAGTGGACTCATTGATCACCTTAATGGAAGAGAAGAGCGGAAATGTTCATGAGAGAGAAAATTCATATCACTGACTTGAAATGAGATTAAACTGATTTCAGGTTTATTTTAAGTACAGAAATGTAATATTGTAAATTAGAGAGATTATTAGAGGTTAATGTGAATTACAAAACATAAATAAAATAATGACATTTTGGAGGAAAAGTGCTAAATTATTAATAAAATAATGTCAATGCAAAAACGTAACCCTAATATATGGTTCATTTACTGAATGAAAAAAATAAAATATTTAAATAAATACATAGAAGTATTTTAGGACAATTGACTTATTAATTCAATTTCATTTGAAAATGTGTGAGTGATAAGAAAATGCAGTGATAAGTTAAGCACATACCTGGCCATCTCTGGTCTCAATGGTCTTAATAAGAACTTTCTTAGTAATTACATTTTCATTAACAGGCTTGGACTCGAGCATCGTTTCTGTGAAAATGCAATCTTCAATTAAACTGCACAAGCACATTTTTGTATGTTTCATTATGTTGTTTATTGATGACTTGATGTCTTACCTCTCAGACTGAAGGAGGAGAAGTTTGGAAGAGGGGTTGCAATTCTACATACAAGAGAATAAAATGTAAAATTATTTTATAAAACATAACGTGTTGTTTCAACCCAAAATAAACCACATCCGTATCTCATTAAAGAAGTGAAGCGGTAATGCACCAAAAGAGGTTGGAAGTGTTCACCTGCTCTCCTCCCCCTCTAGAAGTTTCCTGTAGGTGGCGATCTCGATGTCCAGGGCCATCTTGACATTGAGCAAATCCTGATACTCACGCAGATGTCTTGCCATCTCGTCCTTCATGTTCCGTATGTCCTCTTCCAGCCGAGCGATGTTATCCTGGGAACTGGATGACTCCATTCCAAAGTTCTCCTCCATCTCCCTCATCTGACGCTCCAGAGATTCAATCTGCATTATTTACATTAATAAAAGATTTATTGACTGAGGACTTAATGTTATGGTAGTCATGGAATAACAGGTTTTTCTATACCAAGGTTCAGTGTTGGGGTGATGTACGCTCCGAACCACTGATTAGAAACAAAATATTCGTTAAGCTTCACGAAGCAGTGTTTTGAAATCGCCCATCACTAAATATTATTGGGGGGGGGGGGGGGGGGGGGGGGGGGTTTGCACAAAAACTATTCTCGTCAATTCATAACATTAAGGTTGAACCACTGTAGTCACACAAACTGTTTTAAATACATCTTTAGTAGCTTTCTGGGCATCTGAAAGTGTTAATGATCTTGCTGTCAATGGAGGCCTCACTGAGCCATCGGATTTTATCAAAAATATCTTCATTTGTGCGAAGATAAACGAAGGTCTCACAGGTGTGGAATGACATGAGGGTGAATAACTAATGACAAAATTTTCATTTTGGGGTGAACTAACCCTTTAAGACCTAAATATTTGTGTTGTAACTGGTTTTTGTAAAGACTGCATGCATTCTCAGCGCTGCCACAAGAGGCTCTATAGCAGACATCAGTGCAAATTTTCTTTTTCTACAGTAAGTTTTCTCTTTCAAATTGACTACAGTCATGGCAAAGCATCAGTTTAAAGAGAAAAGTTAAGTTAGTAAAACTCATGTTTATAGCTAGCTGAGTGACTAGTAAAACATCTGGTTTAATGGCCCCTTAAGTACTGAGGTTTGTTGTTACAGTCACAATCATCAGGTTTCGGGTGAAACAGTATGTGTAAATGTAAGATGCTTACTGTTCCCTTGAGGGCTTCCACCTCGCAGGTGAGCGCCTGAACCTGACGGCGATATTCATTGGCCTCCTGCTTGGCCAATCGTAGAGCTTCATTATTCTTGTTAGCCGCTTCTGTCAGGTCAGCAAACTGACAGTGAATGAAGACACGTTAGTAAAGATATGCAGAGTATGGAAACAGAAGTAAAACTTAAATGCTGAAAAGGTGAAAATACTGAAAAATTAGTTTAAGAAAAAGGCGACTAAAAATATATATATATTTTAGTGAACGTGGGCTCAATTTTTGGTGAGTGTTAAAAGCAGAAGTTATGACTTGCAGGAAAAAAAGAGGAAAAGCAAGAAAGAGATTACAAAGAACCCAAAGAATGTTGAAACCCCCGTTAATGGTGAAAAGGCTCGTGTTAAATACCTTGGATTTGTACCACTCCTCTGACTCCTGGATGTTTTTGGTTGCCAGGTTCTCATACTGCAGTCTGACGTCTCTCAGAGCAGCTGTCAGATCAGGTTTAGCCATGTCCATATCCACCTGCACCTGCTGGCCCTGGATCTGTGCCTGCAGCTCAGCCAGCTCCTACACAGAGAGAGATGTAGTGCTTTCTGAATAACATCTGTCATACCTCCTTTTCTTGTGTTGTTATCATACAAACAGAGCCAGACATTTTGAGTAGCTTTTGTTTGTGCAAAACTTGTTGCCATAATGCTAGGGTGTTGCTATGCGGTGGAAACAGCACACATACTGTAGATGGTTTTGTCATGTGGTACTTGTTACTTTTTTATAGAGAATGCTGGAATGGATTTACATGTGTATGACAAGTATAAATCTTTGGAATTAATAGATTAAAACAACATTTCAGTACACAAAAGTCGCCTTTTTTGTTAGAAACATAAATTATAATATAATATAATAATTTTCGGGTGAACTATCCCATTAATGCCCTTTACTTTGAGTTAAAGCAGAAATTTGCCACAATCTGAGGAAATAAAAACTGTGACAGTGTGTCTCACCTCATCATGGAGCTTTTTCAGGAAGGCGAGTTCGTCCTGGAGAGACTCCACCTTCCTCTCCAGATCCACTCGAGCAAGAGCAGCGCTATCTACGTCCTGCACAACATTAACAACATTATATGACACATCAGCACTACTGTATTGAGCACAAATGTACAGCAAGCACACAGTAAAGAGGTCTTTGTTTTTTAATGAGTATCTGGGTCAGGCACAATGCCCTGCAGTCTGTGTGGCACCATTCGGATGTCTGCTGACAGGACTACCACATCCTGAATTAAAACCATGAATAAACAAGGCTTTAACACACTCACACCGTTTTTATGCTTGACACATGCTCTCTCTCTCTCACACACACACATATCTAGACATTCCTGCCCTTGGCAGCCAGTTCAGCCACAACAGTTTGCTTTGTCAGGGTCTGCTGGTCTGCTGGAAGAGCAATCAGCAGCGATGGAGATTTCCCAGCGCTAATGCCAGAGACAAAGACATTCAGCTCCGAGCCTGACATCCCACACAGAGCCATTCCTCAAACACAGACCCAAACCAGAATCTCTATCACAGTTCCAAATTAAACCTAGACTTGTTTGTTTCTGTGATTAAATACAGAAAATTTCCTGCGAGCAGCAATAGTGTACATTAGATGGTCATAATATCTAATATGTTGATTTGCTGCTCAAGAAACATTTCTTATCATTATTAATATGGGCGCCGCTAAGGGGGGGGGAGTTAGGACAATTCTAAGGGCCCACGCACTTTTGGGGCCCACAGAGATTGGCTTTATTAGTAGTAACAGTCAGTGCTCGAAGTGAGCCAGCACTTCTCGCGCACAAGCACTTCTCACATGTCGCCGGTACTCTGAACGCCCACACACCGAAACGTAGAATCATTAGACTATTAATTTATTGTATACATCGCACGTTCTGAGCTTTTATAAGGTGTATGAACTAAACAGATCAATTGTCTGCGCAATATGACTGTGACTGAAGCCCAGTTGTTTAATTTTGCACGAGTGGCGCGCGAATCACTGTAAGCGCGTTCACCAGCGCGCTCCAAAAGTGTAAAGATTTGCGCCAGCCGTTCCTATGCGACGCTGATGATAAAATGTGCAACCCATTTAGATTCTAAACGCTACGGAGAAAGTCGAACATGATCTAAAACAGCCACTAAAATTACTGATGAAAAGAGAGGAAAACATCATCCTGCAAGCTTTTTAAACTCATGAAGACCACATTTACTAGAATTTATCATGATTTATCCATTGTATTTATACATTTTGACTAGTTATAGAATTTATAATAGATAATATGTTAAGGGAATATATTTGTCACTAAAGATTTATATTACACCTGTGGCATGTTGTAGCTATAGTTTCTAACTGTGTTGCTATTTTTCATAACAAATGCTTCAAAAAAGAAAGAAAGAAAAAATGGTCTTACCTGTAATTATATCCTTATTGTAACAAATGCTATAGTTAACAATTACAAGAACTGTTATTTTAAGGCCGAGTACAAGTTAGAAAGAGCTTTAAAATATGGACCTTCTCGAATTTTTGACTAAACAGTTGGTTTTGTTTAAGAATGTATGAATATGAATATTTGATTACTGTACTGTATTTTTTCTATTACATTTACATTTGCATAATAAATCATCTGTTAGTGCTAGCTACAGCCATGGGAGGCCTCTGACTAAATACTGATACCTAGTGGTCAAAAGCAATAGCAAAAGTAATAGGTCATTATTATTAAATTGCAGACAAAGATTTTGGATAGCTAGGTTGACTTCTATGTTTTGTGCGGAATTGGTGCGGTAGGGGCCCCAACCTCATATTTTTTTCATAGGGCCCAAAATTGGAAGCGGCGCCCCTGATTATTAATGTTGAAAACACTTGTGCTGCTTAATATTTTTGTGGAAACCATGTCATTTTGTCAGGATTTTTTGATGAATACAAAGTTTCAAAAACAGTTTATTTGAATTATCAATGCCTTTACCTTTGATCAATTCAGTGCATCCTTGCTAAATAAATGTATACATTTGTTCAAAAAATAAAATAATAATAATCGTACTGACCCCAAACTTTTAAACAGAATTGTAGATTATTGTTAAAATACTGTCTGTGAACTTACACAATTTTATCAATTCATCTCATCCTGTGTTGCTCAATTTTTTACATCTACGTAATGAAAACTTGCTGTGCCTTGCTACACTTAAAGGAATAGTTCACCCAAAAATGGAAATTCTGTCATCATTAGTGTTCACATCATATTATGGAAAAAAAAAATACTATGGAAGTCAATGGGGTCTATTAACTGTTTGGTTATGACATTCTTCAAAATATCTTCTTTTGTGTTCAACAGAAGAAAGAAACTTGAGGGTGAGTAAATGATGATAATTTTTGGGTGAACTATCCCTTTAAATGTTGCAACAAGTATTGCCGTACTTCTGAAACTCTAACAGCAGTAGTGATAACATCTTCATCTATATACATCAGCAAAAGCCTCATGAATTAATTTCCTGCACAATTGCAGATTTTTCTTAGAACAAATGTTGCAGATACACTGCCCTTTGAAATAATATAAGTAGCAATAGTTATGTTTCTCAAAACCTTTAGTTTTAAACACAATCATGTTTTACCTGTCTGAAACTCCTCATGCTGTTCTCTGCATCTTCTCGCTGAAGAATCTCATTGTGCAGTCTGTAAATGACAGACATCAATAAGAAAACACCTTGGTTTATTTAAAAATATTTACCATTGCAAAATATTTTTTGCCTGATCTGACATTTTAAAATGAGTTTCACTCAGTGTAGTTTATTTATTTTATTTATTACACAGCTTATCAGAGCTAGATGCTTTGACAAACTGCAAAGTTTTTCTGCAAATTGCAAATAGGTTTTCATTCTGTACAGGGTACAGCAAGGCTAAAGGCCCTCCAAGGTAAAAGGGACAATTGATTTTATATTTTCCAAAACACTAAAAAGCAAACACCACCACAGCACTTTCCTGAACACTGGTCTGTCACTATTCACTGCACAATATCCCTGATGTATGAGGTCAGTCACTGTCTGCAATTACAAATGATATTTAAAACTAATTGATTTAATATTTAAATGGTTAGTTCACCCAAAAATGAAAATTCTGTCATTAATTACTCACCCTCATGTCGTTCCACACCCGCAAGACCTTCGCTCATCTTCAGAACGCAAATTAAGATTTTTTTTTTTTTTTTAAACGATGGCTCAGTGAGCCCTCCATTGCCAGCAAGATAATTAACACTTTTAGATGCCCAGAAAGCTATTTAAAACAGTTCATGTGACTACAGTGCTTCCACCTTAATGTTATGAAGCGATGAGAATACTTTTTGTGCACCAAAAAAACAAAATAACGACTTTATTCAACAATATCTAGTGATGGGCGATTTCAAAACACTGCTTCATGAAGATTTGAAGCTTTACAAATCTTTTGTTTCAAATCAGTGGTTCGGAGTGTGTATCAAACTGCCAAAGTCACGTGAACCATTGAAATTTTGAAACATTTCGAAACACTTGTGACGTAACAAAGTCTTGTTTACTGAAATCATGTGACTTTGGCAGTTTGATACACGCTCCGAACTACTGATTCGAAACAAAAGATTCGTAAAGCTTCGAAGCTTCATGAAGCAGTGTTTTAATATATTTGTTGTTGAATAAAGTTGTCGTTTTGTTTTTTTGGCTCACAAAAAGTATTCTCTTCGCTTCATAACATTAAGGTTGAACCACTGTAGTCACATGAAATATGTCTTTAGTAGCTTTCTGGGCATTTAAAAGTGTAAATCTTCTTGCTGTCAATGGAGGCCTCACTGAGCCATCGGATTTTATCAAAAATATCTTCATTTGTGTTCTGAAGAAGGTCTTACGGGTGAACTAACCCTTTAATCATTTTTAAATGCTGGTTTGCTGCAAAGGATTGCACACTTATTTAAAAAAAGAAGGGTTTTGTTATAGTACACAAATTCCTTTATGCCAATATTATGTAATTTTGTTATTTTGAATGAGAATTTCCTTAATTTGTTACCCAAAAAAGCATCTTGCTCTCTATCAATGATATTTTGCATATTATAATCAGGGTAAAAAACTTAGAATGGGATGTTTTAACCAAATAGTGGTTAATAAAGTGAAATTAAATACATAAAGTGTTTCATATATATATATATATATATATATATATATATATTGTGCAAGTGAAATGAGTAAATGCATGTTCACATTTATTCTAGATTAGAACAATACACCTCTGCACTTACTCCTGATTTCTCCCAACATGGGGACAGATGTCAGTCAATAAATGGGGAAAAAAGTAGCCTAACTTTCATTACTTATTTGGAAAAAAGTAACTGATATTTTTTTGTAAATGTATATGTAATGCATCACATTACTAGTTAGAAAGACAGGTATTTTTCTGTAGAGTTAGGTACGTTCTCTTCATCTTCTGCTCCTATTATTAGTGGAGTACCTCAGGGCTCTATTTTGGGTCCACTTCTTTTTAACTTATATATACGTCCACTGGGGGATATTATTAAGAAGCACAATGTTTAATTTCATTTTTATGCCAATGATAGATAGCTGTACCTGCCGATGAAAGCTGGCGATTCCGTTCAACCTTTGTTGGAATGCATCTGGGACATTAGGAAATGGTTATCAAATAATTTCTCTGACTTAAAGGTGCAATATGTAAAATTTCCTGTCCGCTAGAGGTCGCTAGAGGCCTATTCAAAACAAATGCGTAGCTTGATGACGCCAAGTTTGAGCGCGGAATCTTGGGACACGTGGTCTTCACCTCACAGCCAGTGGAAAATAATCAGGATAGGACTCGGGCAGAAATCATACGTATTGTATGATGGAGAAAATTCTGTATTACTGTTACTAAAAATAAAGCTGCATCTGATTATGCTATGTTAGCTACTTCACAAAATAGTGTTTTTCTCTGAGGCATGGTAAAGCATGGTACTCGCAAAAAAATCAAGAAAGTTAGATTTAAACAATAAGACTAAACATGTTGAGCTATATAACAATAATTAGTTTTTCTGTCTATAAATATATCAAAACAGTTGTTCCCTTGTCTATTAAAACATGCACATATTAAAGCGTCTTTGGTGTTTCCATGGTTTCTCTAAATTAAAACCGGAAACCTAGGATAACGCTGGTACGACGCAATTGACAAGCGACTCCTCACTCCTCACGAGCCTTGGCTAAAATTGCAATTTTCTAACGATTTACAAATAGTTGCAAACATTTGGGATATTGTACTGAAGTGAACAAAATATATAACACTGGCCTAGTGGTTTTTGGATATTTTACTGCAAATTTCTTACATATTGCACCTTTAATGATGACAAAACGGACGTTCCCCCCAAAATAAGGAGTAGTCTCATTAAGGAGCTGGGTAATCATCCCCCCCAAACAAATAATTTTGTTGTTAAGAATATCTGTTATCAATTGCAGATTAACTTATATCATTTTTGTCATTCCAAGACTTGGAGAAGGTTATTCATGTTTATATTACCTCACGCTTAGACGCTTTTATTACCTCAAGCTTATCTCATTGTATCTGTCTTCCTCAGTCATCGCTTTACTTACTTACTTGAAAAGGTAATCTGATTACTCGCGTTACTTATAATGCGTTACACTGCTGTAGATACCACTTGGTATTCTGTATGATCTAATGCAATGGCATTCACACATTAACGTGCCCAAACTTTTTGTGAATGTTTGTCATACTTCTCTCTGAGTCGCTCTATATCTTCTGCCATGTTGTCTCGCGCCACTTCCACGCGTGTTTTCTCCGTGGTGAGCTGATCCACCTGTCGCCTCAACTCTCGCATCTCCTCCTCATACAGATCCGCGATGCTGGAAGATCTCTGACCCCGCAGCTGCTCCAGCTCCGCGCACAGGATCTTGTTCTGCTGCTCCAGGAAACGCACCTTCTCGATGTAACTGGCGAAGCGGTCGTTTAATGACTGCATCTGCGCCTTTTCATTGAGCCGATTCACCTTGAATTCCTTATTTAAGGCATCCGAGAGATTAAAGTCAACAGTCTCAGAGCTCAGTCGTGGCATCGCCGCGCTACTTCGGACTCTGGAGCTCTTCGACGCGTAAATAATCGGAGCCGAGGAGACGCCGAAAGACACCTGCGAGCGCATGAGACTGGGCATCTGGCGGCTGGATAACGCGCTGCTCCGGCTCACATCTCCAAATCGCTTTCTGTAGGAGGAGGTAGACATCGTGAACTTTAATATCTGTTGTAGCTCTGCGCACCGTTTCTCTCTTCAGAAACTGTCCCAAACGGGGAGCGACAGTGTGAGAGGAGGCATCATTTATAGTCAAGTCATTATGCAAATCACATAACCCTGCTGGAGGATTTGAGTGACACAAACAGAACCCTATTAAGTTCAAGAGTTATTTTACTTTTCTCCGCCTACTGAGGAAATAAACTAATAGAATTAAAGGCCACCAGATACGACATGTGGCATTTTATTATGCATTTGAAACTAGCACTTATTTTACCAAAGCCAAATATGTCCTATGTATTTATTTATTATGTGTTTTATTATTTTAATATGTTTTTGATTTGTATTATTTATTATTCTATTGTTATTCATTTATTATAATAGAACTATTTATTTTGTTCTCGATGTGACTGGATTTAGTTTTAATTAATACATTTTGTTTTGATCCATTTAAAATTGAAATAACCTGATGAATCTAAAAGCTATCATTTAAAGGGTTAGTTCACCCAAAAATTAAACTTCTGTCATCATTTACTCACCCTCATGTCGTAAAATTTAATAAAAATTTAATAATAAAGAAAATAATTATAATTTATTATTCCATTAATGACAAATTAAATAACAATTAAAAATTACAAAATATAAAAATACTTACTTATTTGGCTTTGGTGAAATAAGTGTGATAGTTTCGAGTCCATAATAAAATGCCACAGTACAAAGCACGTGTGGTTCTCATGTTGTTCCAAACCCGTATGATTTTCGGAACACAAATGAAGATATTTTCAATAAAATCTGAGCGATTTCTGTCCCTCCATTGACAGCTATGTAACTACCACTTTGACGCTTCAAAAAGTTCCTAAAGAGATCTTAAAACTAATTCATTTTAATCGGGCGGATTAGTTCAAACGTGCTGCGTAACACGAGAATGAACTTCATTGGTTCTTGCACACCGAGCAAACATGCTTGAGCTTCCGTTTACCATATCTGAGCTGCGTTCAGCCCTGACAAAACGTTGCAAAACGTTTTTTAAACGGAAACGGTGGTGCGTTGAACACCCTGTTCTGATGACGCAAGAGTTGCAACTATGGCAGCTGAGAAGGCCATTCTTTGTGTTCTTTTTGAAGAATTTTCGGAGCCTGATGAATACATGTTTAATACTGCAAAATACGCTCAATGTTACAGTCACTGCCCTTGCCGTCCAGAATAAAAGAGAACATCCCAATCGAGTGAAGGGATTTGTGGAAACTTGTGGTTCCTAATTATTGTGATCCAACATTTGCCTTTATGTTTATGAAAGTTTATACTCCACAATACAATAGCAAAATATATAAGTATAGCATAGTATATAAGTATAGTATTTTTATGTTACATTAATCAGTGTCTAGCACACCTTCCTAAGGAAAGGATATGGAGCAGAATATATTGCAATTACTAAATGATATTTAGACAGACTTAAAGAAGTTCCAGATCTATATTTGTGCTCTTATTGTTTGAGTTACTTTGCCATTAATGTAAATAAACATGTGCAAACAATATACTTGCTCTTGTGAATTTATTTTGATGTTAATTACATTTACGAGCTGTTTCTTTAATACAGCGTGGTTTATATGCATGTTGAGGCTGCAGTAGAAGACAGAAGACATCAAAGCAGTTGTTTACTTCATCCTAGACTAATCACGTTAAGAGATGAAAAGACCCTTGAGTTGCACAAACATCGTTCTTGAGCTTTTTTTGGAAGCTGAAATACCTTCATTTGGAGAGTTAATTCAATATTGCTTTTCAGGGAACATGTTTGTCTGTTAACACTGGTCTTTTCTTAGGCCTTACACTTCCATATTAAATTACTTCATTTTATACTTCATATATTAGTAAGATATTCAGTCTGTAGCCAGACTGAAAAACAGATGCTTTACAGCGGGTGTTATTTTTTGATGAGCCCTTGGTTCTAAACCTCTGGCCTATCTTGGCTGAAAAGCTTGTTTGTTTTACCTCTTGTGATTTTGAGCTACTGATCATCATGTCCTGTTGCTATAGAAACTCAAGTAAACATGTTTCAAGTAAACCGTTTTTTCCTGTTAAAAGAGTGCAAAGTGCTAATTCAGTGAGTCAAAAACACACCAGTATAGTCCGATTCACGAATAAATGACTCTTATGGACAGATTCAATGAATCAAAAACACACAAGTGTAGTCCGGTTCACGAACAAATGACTCTTATGGACAGATTCAGTGAATCAAAAACACACCAGTGTAGGTAGCCCGATTCATGAACAAATGACTCTAATGGACCGATTCAATAAGTCAAAAACACACCAGTGTAGTCCGATTCACGAACAAATGACTTTTATTGACCGACTCAGTGAATCAAAAACACACCAATGTAGTCTGATCCACGAACAAATGACTCTTATGGACTGACTCAGTGAATCAAAAACACACCAGTGTAGTCCGATTCACGAACAAATGATTATTATGGACAAGTTCAGTGAGTCAAAAACACAGCAGTGTAGTCCGATTCACGAACAAATGACTCTTATGTACCGATTCAGTTAATCAAAAACACACCAGTGTAGGTAGCCCGATTCATGAACATATGACTCTTATGGACTGACTCAGTGAATCAAAAACACATCAGTGTAGTCTGATCCACGAACAAATGACTCTTATGGACTGACTCAGTGAATCAAGAACACACCAATGTAGTCCGATTCACGAACATATGACTCTTATGGACTGACTCAGTGAATCAAAAACACATCAGTGTAGTCTGATCCACGAACAAATGACTCTCATGGACTGACTCAGTGAAGCAAAAACACACCAGTGCAGTCTGATTCACGAACAAATGACTCTCATGGACTGACTCAGTGAATCAAAAACACACCAGCGTAGTCTGATTCACGAACAAATGACTCTTATGGACTGACTCGGTGAATCAAAAACACACCAGTGTAGTCTGATCCACGAACAAATGACTCTTATGGACTGACTCGGTGAATCAAAAACACATCAGTGTAGTCTGATTCACGAACAAATGACTCTCATGGACTGACTCAGTGAAGCAAAAACACACCAGTGCAGTCTGATTCACGAACAAATGACTCTCATGGACTGACTCAGTGAATCAAAAACACACCAGCGTAGTCTGATCCACGAACAAATGACTCTTATAGACTGACTCAGTGAAGCAAAAACACACCAGCGTAGTCTGATCCACGAACAAATGACTCTCATGGACTGACTCAGTGAAGCAAAAACACACCAGTGTAGTCTGATCCACGAACAAATGACTCTCATGGACTGACTCAGTGAAGCAAAAACACACCAGTGTAGTCTGATCCACGAACAAATGACTCTTATAGACTGACTCAGTGAAGCAAAAACACACCAGTGCAGTCTGATTCACGAACAAATGACTCTTATGGACTGACTCAGTGAATCAAAAACACATCAGTGTAGTCTGATCCACGAACAAATGACTCTCATGGACTGACTCAGTGAAGCAAAAACACACCAGTGTAGTCTGATCCACGAACAAATGACTCTCATGGACTGACTCAGTGAATCAAAAACACACCAGTGCAGTCTGATTCACGAACAAATGACTCTTATGGACTGACTCAGTGAATCAAAAACACATCAGTGTAGTCTGATCCACGAACAAATGACTCTCATGGACTGACTCAGTGAAGCAAAAACACACCAGTGCAGTCTGATTCACGAACAAATGACTCTTATGGACTGACTCAGTGAATCAAAAACACATCAGTGTAGTCTGATCCACGAACAAATGACTCTTATGGACTGACTCAGTGAAGCAAAAACACACCAGTGCAGTCTGATCCACAAACAAATGACTCTTATGGACTGACTCAGTGAATCAAAAACACACCAGTGTAGTCTGATTCACGAACAAATGACTGAATGTTTCGTAAAGGCACATGAGGAACCAGTTTGAAACGTTCAGCTCCGTCAAAGCAGCTTGAATTAAAACATATCTATAGAGAGCAGAGCAGAGGAATCTAGGCTACTGGACATCCCAAAAAATATTTTATGTATAAATTTATAAATCATTTTTGTTGAAAATTATCACATAGTGAAATGATCACACACCTTTTTCTTATTTTGTGTAACGTAAAATGTGTTAATATTTAAAAACATTTTAATGTTTTATTTAACTTATGTTTATTTCTGTATTTTGATTTTATCCTGTTTTAGATCTGTTTATCCTAATGTACCACTGGCTATATTTGTAAATCTTAAAAAAAAAATAATAATAATGAAAAAAAAATTAGCAAAATTTCTGTTATATATTTTAATAGCTTTATGCTGATGGTTATTAGCAACATAATTGATAGGACTGGTACTGTTTCCAGAGAACAAAGGGCTTAGAAAACATGTCTGAGATGTGGGTGTTTCATAAGTTTGTTAGGGAGCTGAGAGAAGTGTTAGTTCTAGTAAAACCTTCTTACAGTTTTCTCATACGTTCCATGTAGAGAATGAATTTGGCACACTTTCCTTTACTCTCAAAAGCACCACTGAGGAATAATAAGGCTGAGAGGTCTTTGTTCAGGTCGCCATGGCGATGGAAGGGTTCCAGGACTGCAGAGGGCTAAACCGGGGTCGACTAACCTATAAAAGAGCAGGAGATTTGTGTCTGCATGTGTGTGTTTATTGTAAAAAGCAACCTTAAACTTACAACACCAGAAATCACTCCATTCTGTCTGCCTCTATCCTTTGTGTTTTTGCTCACATTTGCACCTTTTGTCTAGCCACCCGTAGTCCTTTTTGTTAGCACTGTGTTTGTGTAAATCTGTTGCCAAGCAGAGGGTGGATATTTTAAAGCTCAAGTTACAGTTGAATAAAAGGTCTAAAAATTACAAGACCTAAATCGAAATTTTTACAGTCCCATATGGTGTTTTTTTCCATTTTTTGGACATTTAACATTATAATACCAAAGTATGCTTTGATTTGTAAATGTTTCATCATATGCTATTATGCACAGTATTCACATGATGATTATAAAAATATGCCATACACATTTGAACAATGACAATCTGTATCAATATATTTTGGCTGCATCCTTATATCACTGACCCTGATTTGCACAATGATTGAATATCTGTCAGTGACAGCTATGTTTTATGCTTTCACATGCCATCTCTCGGTTTGTTTTTTCTCTATATGTTATCAATAATGATTTTTATTTATTTTCATGAAGGCTATTCATTCTGAGAACATTGTTGTTGAGGGTGAGGCCTCATCCTTCTCTACTGTTCAAAACAATGCACTCTTAAAAATAAAGTTTCTTTATTGGCATCTATGGTTTCAAGAACCTTTAACTTAACTAAAGGTTCTTAACAGTGGAAAAAGGTTTTTTAAACTAATTAAATGTTCTAACACTAAAAAAAAGGCTTCTTTTTAAGAACTGTTCACTCAAAACTCCCTTTTTTTTGAATCCTTCATTATTAAAGGGGACCCATTTTTACCCGATGTAATATAAGTAAATGCAAATGAGATGCTGCTCCCCGCCCAACTTTCCAGAAGAGGGCGGAGCCTTTGCAGCTCTTGCCTCCGATACTCTGCTAAAACCTGAGGGTGAGTAAAGTTTGGGGTAAGTTTCAATTGAAAGCGAACTAATCCTTTAAACCACATTTAAAAAAAAAAAAAAAAAGACAATTAAGCAAAAATAGATAACAGATATAACTATTTCTTTTACACTAAACAGAGTTTGAATTGTTTTATAGTCTTGCAGATAAGCTGTACGACATCATCTGATTAACCCCAGACACAAACGTCTATCTGTTTTGGGGTCAGTAGATCACTCAATTTACAATGTGTTCTACGGAGAGGTCATTGCATGAGAGGTGGAAGTGTCTTCAGCTGTGGCTGTGAAATGCTAACATACACTGCAGGGCTGAATGGGGTTATCCAGGCAGAAGAGACTCAGAATTCACTGGCTTTACCGTACTACAGGACAAGGCAGACACTGCACCGCACAAATACTTAGACAAGCAGCTTGCATGCCAAACATGGATTACCTAACAGCTTTCCTGTTTTTAATTCCACTTCAGATGTGGTCAAACATCTTAAAAGTGCATGCCTTTATTGTATTTTACTGTAAATTAGATTAGCTTGAATTGTTTTCCATGCATTTACAGCTCAAATGTCATAGTGGAATGTGGAAAACTTTTTAGCTTGACTCCAGAAGGCTTTTATGTCTGTTGTTGTGTTATGATCATATTTTATTGAATTTGTGCAGCCCTTCTGTTTTGTTTAATACACAGCAAAACATCCAGTGTTAAATTAACACTTCCAGTGTGGATTATATAAACACTGGCAATGTTAATTTAACACTAACAGTGTTCATTTAACACTGGAGGTTTTACTGTGTAGCAAAACATTGTTTTTACTGTAAAAATAAAAATGATTTCTATGCACCTCAGACAGTGATGCAAAAATATAGAGCTTGCTGCAAGTTTTTACTAGATGGTGTTTTGTCGCCCCTTAGTGGGTACTCTTTTATTTCTGTTGACTAAAGCATGTATGTCAGAGAGCAAAACATTAAACAATCAGCTCTTTACTCTTTACTATTTAGTGTTTAGATTGGTGTCAGATCAAGCCCTTTTGACTCCTATTGCAGGTGCTAAATCAAATTCTCTTGTTTTGGAAGCAGCTGCTTTCTGAAGACAGTTTAAAGGGAAAGGCTGAACTGTAGCACGTCACACTAGTAGACACCATTTGTTTCATCATTAGCTACTCGGAAACACTTTTGTTCTCGATTACCAAACGCCTCCGCTAATTGCCCCCGGGTATAATTAGTCTTCAATGCAATCATGTAGATTTTACATTTATATTCAAGCTGTTATTCTTTATAAAAATGATTAAACTTAAAAAAAAAAAAAAAAGTATTCTAATAAAGCATTTCTCTTTTTTTATTTATTTTTATTCCTTTTTTTTATCAGTTTCATTTGATGAATGCCTTTTCTTAAAGGGTTAATTCACCCAACAATGAAAAGTCTGTCATAATTTACTCACTCATGTTGCTCCAAACCTGTAAGACTTTTGTTCATCTTTGAAACACAAATGAAGATATATATATATATATATATATATATATATATATATATATATTGTCCTTCCATTGACAGTCCACGCAACTACCACTTTGACACATTGAAAAGTTCATAAAGAGATTGTAAAACTATTCCATATGTATTGAGCGATTTAGTTCAAATTTTCTAAAGAGACACGATCGCTTTATATGCTGAACAGATTAAATTTAGGCTTATATTCACATATAAACATTCATCAGCACACACATCAGTTGTGGTAAACGGAAGATCAAGCATGTTTGTTTGATGTGCGAGAACCAGTGTGGTTCATTCTTGTGTTACGCATCACGTTTGAGCTTCTGCAAGAACCAGTGAGGTTCATTCCCGTGTTATGCAGCATGTTTGAGCTTCTGCAAGAACCAATGAGGTTCATTCCCGTGTTATGCAGCATGTTTGAGCTTCCGCAAGAAACAAATTAGGTTTGTTCTTGTACGTCAAGCATGTACAATTGAGCTTCTGTTTATATTCGCTGATCAATGTTTATATGCGAAGAAAAGCCTAAATTCAATCTGTTCATCATATAAAGTGATCGAGTCTCTTCGGAAAAATTTAGACTAATCTGCTCAATTCATATGAATTAGGTTTACAATCTCTTTATGATCCTTTTGAATCATCAAATTGGTAGTTGCATGCACCATCACTGGAGGGACAGAAATCTCTCAAAATATATTAATTTGTGTTTCGAAGAGGAATGAAAGTCTTTCGGGTTTGAAACGACATGAAGGTGATTAAATTATGACATTTTTTTATTTTTGGGTGAACTATCCCTTTAACAAATTGTATGGCAGAGTGACAGTTTCTGACAGTGATTGAAACCAATCAACATTTTCACGCTTCCATCATACTTTTAATAAAAAAATCCATCAAAAATTACAATTTTGCCATCATTTACACACTCATGTCACACCCATATGACTTAGTAGAACACAAATGAGCTTTTATACACCTGTAATAATCTTTTAGCCGAAATGTGTTGGCAAAATAAAGAGTAACATCTTTTCAGCTCCATTTTCGGACTATTTTGATCTCTCCATTTTGCACGTGTTGCTGGTATTGTCACAAAATTCTTTTGCTTTTCTTCCACACACCTTGTTGATCTTGTGAAGTTGCACCAGAACAACATTTCTGTTAAACACAACGGGAGTTATGCAGAACATCCAAATTGCTCTTTTAAATACACCAAAAGCATATAGTGACAAAATTAGTAGTGCTAAATTAATATAATGTAAATGTAACTCACCAAGAGTTCCAAAAATCACAAAAGGCAAGTCTTTTAATTCTAAATCCACCCGATAGCATTTGCGAGGAATATCCTATCCCTCCACCTATAGCTCTCACATTTGCTCTCACAAGTGCAAGTGAGATTTTTTTATTTATTTTTTTTTAATTGAGATTATCAGTGTATAAAGATTCAAAGCTTAGTCTATTTCTCACATTAAGCTATATGGCTGCAGAAGACTTGGAGTGGAGTGCACATATATTTATGACACTTTTTCCCCATTTACAGCATGAACACTCTTCAAAACCTCTTGTTTTGTGTTCTGTTCAAGAATAAAACATTCATGTTTGGAACCACATGACGGTAAGTATCATAAACGCTGACAAATTTTCATTTTCGCTTGTACTAGCCCTTTAAGAAACGTCCACCCCTCTCTTCATATCTTTCAGTGGCTCATTGAGCCTTACTGTGCAGGTGGACTGTACCACTTTCACCTGCAGAGGGGGGGGGAAACGCGAGACCTCATTAACTTCAGCACCTGGACAGCGACCGTCCCGGAAACCATCCTCTGGTGTAACAATGCGAGCATTCAGTGGAACGATATTCCTCCAAGACATGCTTTGATAAACAATGCGATTTCCAAAACCTTTTCTTGCTGGGATAAACATAAAGCTGGCTGTATTGCGCACGTATATCTCGCAGAAACAGCGCCAGTCCTGAGGTTTCCCTTCCGTGCAGGGAGGGTGCGAGTGAAGGAAGGACAAAACGCAGCGGTTCTCTTTGTTTACATCGGAAAAAAAGTGAGAATGCGACAGATTGTCGGACTGGAGGTACCGCTGATATTGTGGATATGGAGTGTTTATGTGAAGCTCAGCGCAGGAGCCCGTAAGTACATGAATGTGTGCGTGTGTATATGTGTGTGTTCAATGATCTTATTATGCGTCAGCATGTGACTCTTCATCTATTCAACATCAACACTTTATTAGGTTGCACTTTTAAATGCCTGGTTGAAATAGAGCAAAATTATACCATTTAAATCCTGCGCACAGGTTTATAAAGGAAAAAAGACCTCAGAAGTTGATTTATACATGCCATATGGTCGTATGAGATTTCATGCATTAATGCTCTTCTGGTTGCATGGGAGCATCTTGGGAATATCAGCGTTTTGCTGTTTAGTTATCCATCTATGTCGGTGTTTCATAAGCTTTGTTTATGATTATGAAATATGGTGCTCAGTTGCTGTAGTAGGTGGCTCTCAAAAAGTTTTGGATTAAAAAAATAGATAAGAGCATATGTATCTTTTTAAATGCACCATGATTGCATCACTGTAAAAAAAAAAAAAAAAAATGCAAAGTTGAACCTTAAAGAATTATTTTAAATTTAAATTACTCTTCTTGTGTAATCTCTGTATTTAAGTTGATTCAGATTAAATAATGTTGATTTGATTAGTTCAGATTTATGAAGCACATTTATTTTAGGTTAGCTAGCAGTTTTTACACAGTGCTACTGATGTTAACTGTAGTGTCTAGAGTCTAGAGTCAAGTGTTGATGCTGTAGTTGATGCTGTCAGTTTTCCTCTAGCTATTATAGATCAGTGTCTTATGCTAATAGAGAAATACAGGTCAAAGCTCTCTGAAGAAATTGTTCTGCAGCAATAACATGTAGCCTCATATTTATTACACATGAATAAATAATACTTAAAAGAGATATGTTGACATGTTGGCACCCCTTAATATAGTACATACAAAAGAAACACAAACAAAACAAAAAAAGAAAGAAAGATAAAGGGGTGATTGAGAGGATAACTAAAACCCAAACCTGCATCACAGAAACCGGAGATGCACTAGGAGAAAATGTGGAGCTGCACGTGTGGTGTGCCACCTACGGTGGATTAGTTTACTGTTAATTCATTCATCTCAGATTATTATGTAAAATTTACACTGCCCAGCCCCAAAAAAGTCGCTGTTTGGATTTAAATAGGCAGATACTTAAGAGTCTATGACTAGATCATTATTGCAGTTAATTTGATGTTTTCTAGCATGTTATATGTTTAGGAACAGTTTTTTAACCCTAATTGATGGAGCGTGTAGCTTTTTATTTCTTAAACAACCATGTAGGAAGATGTATGACAAAGCAAAGATTCATCGGGCTCAAATTGTAAAAGAATGTTTGGGCACCTCTGAGTTCAGACCTTAAATTCAGTGTAAGTCTTTGGGATGTGCTGGAGGAGACTTTACAGAGTGCTCGACTCTTGCATTTTCAATACAAGATCTTGACCAAAAATGTATGCACCTATTGATGGAAATAAATGTCGTGATGTTATTTCCATCAAGAGGTGCATCAATTTTTGTGTAAATTCATTAAATTCTGATTATACAAGATTTATCTGCAGACATTGTAAGGTTCTGGGGAAAAAAATTGTGTACTTCGAAACAATTTTCACTCAGAAATTTCTAGTGAATTCTAATGAAAATTGTTTCTAGTGAAAGAAATGGCAAGTAACACATTAAACATGGATATTTTGAAGTAGAAAGACTGAAATAGTGTTAAGTAGTGTTGTCAAAAGTACCGACTTTGGTACCAAGTCAGTACTGAAATTTTAAAAATGCGATGCTTTGAGCGCTGTCGAGCAGATTCATAAACACCTCTGATTGGTCATTGTGTTCACGAGCTCAACAGATATGTCTGTGATTGGCTACAATGATCAACGCTTCAAAAACATGTTGTAAATAGAGATCAATGAAGCTCTTCACCGAGCGCTTACACAGATACACACAGGAGTGTTTGAAAGCAGGTGTCTATCAGAGGACCCCTCCGCTGATAGATGCCTGCTTTCAAACGCTCCAGCTTTCAAAGCACTTTCAAATTCAAACACTTCCATGTGCTTTCAAACGCTCCCGTACGTTGATCATTGTAGCCAGTCACAGACATACATGTTGAGCGCGTGAACACAATGACCAATCAGAAGTGTTTACGAATCCACTCAACAGCACTCAAAGCGCCACATTTTTTAAATTTCAGTACCGACTTGGTATAAAAGTCGGTACTTTTGACAACACTAGTGTTAAGTCGTATTAACATACAGTACTCCAATAATTTTTGTTTCATTTACAACGTTATTTTACAGTGTTGTAAATAAAGTGTAATGGAATAACCCAGTTTTTTCATCAAATCAGCATCTCCATTGGTCAAAAACATCTTAGATAACCACTGTTGCAACATTTTCATTAGAAATGAGAGTGATCACTCACTCATAGACTACTTATAGAAGCCAAACATAAAACTTTTGAACGTGGAAATCCATTAAACTAAAGACTCCGCATGAGACAAGACTTTTAGACATCAAACAGTGTATTAGAGGGTGAGTTTTTGAGGCAAAAAAATAATATTTTGATTTTTAGGCTAAGCCTTTCTCCAAAATTGTGGCTCTAGTATGGTCATTTTTAATTTTTGATGGCAAGTTAAAAAGTCTATCTGTAAAAATATGTTATTTGGGAAAACTAAACCAAATCTTCATTTACTCACCATCATGTTGTTCCTAATCTGTATGACTTTCTTTCATCTTCAGGAAGCAAAAGAAGATATTTTAAACATTGTGGTCCAAACAATGTTGGACCCCATTGACTTTCATTGTATGGATAAATTTAATCTTTTATGTTTTTTTTATGTTCCACAGAAGAGAGAAAGTCATACAGGTTTGCAACAACATGTAGCATGAATTAAAACATTTCTGTTTCTGATTTTCGATTCAATTTCTCCTTATTCTGACTGTGGCAATAAAACATTTATGAAATAGCCTGATTCTGATCTGTAATACAGACAGAGATGAATACGATCCGATTCAGCTCTCCTATTGGTTGTTGCAGTGACTCTAGATTAGTACCGCTGTGTTTTGTGATGCTAATGAGGAAGCTCATTTAGATTCGGCACCTGCCATCTTGATTTGTCGTAGCGTGTGCCGCCCCCGTCATATCACCCCTCCCCCATTCACCAGGCACCTCCCTTTGTCCACCAGAGATGGACACGAGTGAACAAAAGCCTCAGCATGTTCCAAGCAAGGAGGATAAAAAGCACACACTCCCTAAGCACTTCACGCTCCGTATCTGTACTGTCACACCTGCAGGGGTTGGTGGTTATTTTGGTTAGCTGGTCGTTCATAAACAAGGTGGACATTTAGTCAATGGTTCATCGTGGGAGCTCTAGAGCAGTTTCTAAGACAGTAGAAGTGTTTAAAACAACAGAAACTATGGATAGATGGATTGTGTTTACACATATCATATATGATACCCTCACAGAAAACCTTCTGCATTTTTACAAGTTCAAAAAACATAATTTAGTGTGAATTATAAGCTGTTTTCCTCATGGTGACCAAAACACATCCTGGTATTACTATCCTTGTGGGGACATTCTATGCTGATTTAAATAAAACAGCTGTATTATTGTAATTTTTCTTCCGCAATACAGTAAAGAATATGGAAATTACAGTAATAGAATCTAGCAAGTGATTTAAAAAAAACTAAATTAAAACTCTTTTTTTATGGCAAAATGTGCTTAATTGTCATAAAAATAATATCACAATACAAACAAAACAAAACAAACAAAAAACCTTTACTGGTCCTGTTCATTTTCTTCATACAAAATAAAAAAAAATTCTTTTTAATTTTGGGAGGAAATGTGACATGGGCGTGTTTTCGTGAGATTCCCCCATTATGCCTCTAGGCCTTCATTTACTCCCCCTCTCTGATTATCACCAACTGTCCCAACATGCTCCATGAATCTGAATCACAGATTCACCCAGGGAGATGCGAACGACACAAAGCCTTCCGGCAGGCCCTCCTCCCCATTCAGGCTTTGAGAGCTCATGTTTTCAATCAAATCCCAATTTATGAACAATCCCCCATGAACAGATGTGGTTTGGAGAGCAAGAGGAGGCAAACAAAGGCCAATTGCTATGACCTGTCAACTCATTAATTCAAGATGTGGCTGTTGACTGTAGCTTCATAATTGACATCTACACCACAAAGGTAATTAAACATGTTGACTTAGAGCAGATGCTGGCTCACATGAGCAGGATTCAGCCACGAGTAAAACAGCTTTTAGTATCTTAATACTCACTTTATGGAGTTTCAATGGGATTATCATTTTAGGGAAAGTGCTGACATTTTTTTTTTTTTCTTGTTTTATGACCATAAATTCCAGGCAAAAGACTTTTATTAAAGAGGCTTTTAATACTTTATTATATATTTTTGAATCTGACTTGTGACTATTTTTGAAAAGACTTTTTGTATACAGTATGTTTTTTCCCCACTTAATTACATAGCGTAACTGCTCAGATTGAATTCTTATACAAACCAAAACCTTTTTGTCATCTTAGTGATGTTTCTCAAGTAAATTTATCCTGATCTCAGATATTTTAACTGGGAAATAAAACAAAAATGCTCATTAAGAATATGATTTTTGTAGTGCATAAAATGGCATACTTTTAAATCTTAAAGGTAGGGTAGGCAGTTTCGGAGAGGCTAGCAATAGCAAGCTAGCTTTAAAAGCATGAGATCCCACCCTCTCTTCAGAGCATTTCCAAAGCCACGCCTCCTCCAAAACACATGAATGCGCACAGCAGTGTCTGCAAAGCTTTAAATGACCAAAGCACATTACATAACAATAATAATGAAAGTAAACAACTTACAGAGCTCTTACTTGTACCACCTGTCTGCTGCATATTCATTTCGATGTTGATAGTGTTGCCATACGCATAAATCTGAGGACGTGAACAGCCCTGGGTAGAACGTTACGGGTTGCCATCTCGTAATTACGGTTACAACATGGTGTGAACACAACATAAACTTGTTGTTTTGGTTCAGGAGGAGCTGTAAAAGGTGGCTGCTGTTTGTTTGTGGTGCTCAGTGACTGTCTGTCTACAACTCTGCATAGCCTTACAGACCGCGCTGATGACGTGTGATGTCTGCGCGAGCAGGTGCGTGGAGGTACGGAAAACATATATTGACAGACAGGTAGGACATCCTATCATCACATCATTGTCATTTTTTGGTCCTGAGACTTCCACGGAAGATATATGTACATTTTTTTAATATTTAGACCACTTCTATTATTGATTGCTATCAGGATGTGAAGAGAGTTTTAACCAGTAAAACAAAAAATGCCTACCCTACCTTTAAATGTAGAAGCTATAGGTTAGATTTCACATACTCAACCAACTTCTTTTCAAGTTCATTCACAAGATACTGCAGTATTCTAGCGCATACACAGGCTGCCTATGGACTGTCTGATACATACTACTCACAAAAATGGTGAGAGCTTTCCAAAATCATAAGCTTTTTATCTGTCCTCTGAGATGGAAAGTTGAGTTTGGAGATAACAGGCTGCAACAGAGCGCTTCAGAGGAACAACTAGTCTGGCAAGGTTTGCAAAAGTCTCTGCAAGACTATAGCAGAGTTAACCATGAAATATTAAAGGTACTTTAATAATTTGATCATTTTGCATTCTTATGTTGACTATGTCCTACTCTCATGGGTGTTTAGTTACTGAAATCTTGTGCTGCATGGCTTTAAAAGCAGGCAGGAATTATGCATTTTGCAATTCGCTGAAATGTAAACTCTCTACTTTGGCCACTTTCTTGCATTTTTTGAGACGATGAGCAGTAAGCGAGTATCAGGAAGTTATAATGTTGTTGAATAGTTATGGCAGCATTCATTAAGACATGCAGCATTTGTCTCCTGAATTTGATCTCCTTTTGACATTGATCGGTTCCTCCAAGTAATTTCATTATTAAATTTCCTCTGTATGTTTCTGTTCCTCTGTATTCTGTATGCTTCTGTTACTGCAGGTATCAGCAAGCAGAGGAAATCATTGAAATAAGATATTGTTGACTATCAATATGGAATTATATAACAATACATGAGGCAAATAGTGTCTATATCTCTAATTACTAATAGTGTTTGCTAGCAGATACTGTTTGTTCAGAATTTGTCAAATGTTACATACATGTTTAAAGGCATTGCTGTGGCCATATTGTGTTTTCAGATGGTTTGACAGATAATTAGATAGATTGATGAATGGGAACCTCACTAATGTATTCACCGATAGGAAAAGGACACATTTTTTTATTAAGGTGACCTAAACTCACCACTGTGGCTGCTAGGACATTGCTATTCAGTTGCTAGGGAGTTCTTTGGGGATGCTAGCTGCACAGCCTGTAGGTACATAAAGTTTTTGTGATAGATGTCTAAGTAAGAAAAAAAAAAAAAAAAGTAATTGTTGAAAGTATTTTATCCCAAAGCAATCATAAATGATCCACAGTTTAGCCCACATAGACTGCTGTTGTGCTCAAAGTGGGAAGAGTTTTTAAAAAGTGACCTAAATATTGAGAAATGTGTCCTAGCGATCGTAAAAAAACAACAACTGTAAACACTACTTTCTGGATTACTGCATCTTGAAGCACATTGTATGAAGGCCACAGAGGCAGAAAGAGAACCATGAACACAACAACAGAAGCTCTTTGATAGACGTACACATCATTTTAAGACATTTACCGAAGAGAAAGCTATTTTGTGTAGGCCACTGTGCCTCTAAACATACTGATTTCTTTTTGAGCCTACAGTTTAAATGAAGCTGCTATCTATCTATCTATGCCTATCTTTCTGTCTGCCTGTCCGTTCATTCGTTTTATGTTTCCCAAATTATCATCAAAGTTCATCTTGACAATTTCTTTCTAGTTATTTACTACTTTTGGCTGCTTAGAAATTCTGGCCACACATTTTGTTCCACTGATTTCCTCAGTGTTCTCTGTACAGCATTTTGATTGAGCTCACACCGTGTTGCAGGCTGCTGTATTATTGTGGTATCATTGATTTCAGATTCACCCGCTCCTAAAGCATGTCATTCAAACAGCCCCTTCCAGTCTAAGTGGGTGGTTCTTGGCCAGATTTATGCCAATAGTCAAAAGTCTGGCTTTGCGAGACTCGTTCTTTGGGCATTGACTGTACATTGCTGGCTCAGTGAGAGAGATGTTTGTAATGGCAGACTAATGGACTGTTTGTTCACTACACACTGTGAAGGATCCATACAAATGCTGATTCAGAGCCAAAATATTTGGCAACTGAGGTATCTGTATTTCAGTGAGACCAATATGTCTTTATGTTTTTCTTGTCTTATTCGCTCTCTGTTTATCTATCTTTCCTTAAGACCGCTGCATAAATATTGGAGAACACACATTATGCTCCATAAACTGGTGAGCTGCCTTCTCTGGACTGATTTCATTACCCAGCATTCTTAGCTTTTTCACGTCTTCCCCAAACACACACAGAAGAAATATGTAAGAGTCTTCACACTGCTGAAACTGAGGATGAGTGTGTATCTCCTAGAACAGGAGCCTGAGAATATCATTATCTTTTTTTAGAGGACACAAGGGTTATTTTTGACACAACCTCGACTCAGCAGACTCAAAGTCAATTTAAACCTGTTGTTTTAGAGCTGTGTGTAATGAGGTGAGAGGCAGAATAAGGACAGATCTCAGAGAGTGGAACAGACTGCTGGGAAATGTTTTTCTTTGGTGGATCATAGAGGGGTGATTGGTACTCTTAAAAAGTAGAAAGTTCAATATAGTATTCGAAAACATTTTTCAGCAACTGTTTGGTGATTCTAGTGGTGCAGAAATTAAAATTCCTGTGGATAAATAAAAAGAGACATAAATGAGTCAATAGCTGATTAAAAATTAATGTGGAGCAGTTCAGATCATTTAGATCATCAATTTGATGAGAAATGTTTGAGTCCAAATTGAGATCTCTGACATTTGATTGTAGACTTTGGTGTAATGGCAAATCTGATCACAATTTTAGATCTTGTTGAGATTACTGGGATCTTTTAGGGCCCAACAGTTTTTAATGTTTTTTTTAATGTTTTAGTCCAACAATAAAATAACTGCTTTCTATTTGAATATATTTTAAAATATAATGTATTCCAGTTAGGCCAAAGCCATATACAGTATTTCACAGAAGTGAGTACCCCCTCACATTTTTCTAAATATTTTATTATATCTTTTTATGTGACAACACTAAAAAAATGACACTTTGCTACAATATAAAGTAGTGAGTGTACAGCTTGTATAACAGTGTAAATTTGCTGTCCCCTCAAAATAACTCAACACACAGCCATTAATATCTAAACCACTGGCCACAAAAGTGAGTACCCCCCTAAGTAAAAATGTCCAAATTGGGCCCAATTAGCCATTATCTCTCCCCGGTGTCATGTGACTCGTTAGTGTTACAAGGTCTCAGGTGTGAGCTGGTGTGTTAAATTTGGTGTTGTCGTTATCACTCTCACGCTCTCATACTGGTCAATGGAAGTTCAACATGGCACCTCATGGCAAAGAACTCTCTGAGGATCTGAAAAAAAGAATTGTTGCTCTACATAAAGATGGCTTAGGCTATAAGAAGATTGCCAAGACCCTGAAACTGAGCTGCAGCACAGTGGCCAAGACCATACAGCGTTTAGCAGGACAGGTTCCACTCAGAACAGGCCTCGCCATGGTCGACCAAAGAAGTTGAGTGCACATGCTCAGCGTCATATCCAGAGGTTGTGTTTGGGAAATAGACTTATGAGTGCTGCCAGCATTGCTGCAGAGTTTGAAGCTCTGTCAGCCTGTCAGTTCTCAGACCATACGCCGCACACTGCATCAAATTGGTCTGCATGGCTGTCGATCCCCTCCCTTCGGAGGCTGGGCCGCAGGACAGTATTCCAACATGATAACGACCCCAAACACACCTCCAAGACGACCACTGCCTTGCTAAAGAAGCTGAGGGTACCCAAACCCTATTGAGCATCTGTGGGGCATCCTCAAACGGAAGGTGGACGAGCGCAAGGTCTCTAACATTCACCAGCTCTGTGATGTCGTCATGGAGGAGTGGAAGAGAACTCCAGTAGCAACCTGTGAAGCTCTGGTGAACTCTATGCCCAAGAGGGTTAAGGCAGTGCTGGAAAATAATGGTGGCCACACAAAATATTGACACTTTGGGCCCAATTTGGACATTTTTACTTAGGGGGGTACTCACTTTTGTGGCAAGCGATTTAGACATCAATGGCTGTGTGTTGAGTTATTTTGAGAGGACAGCAAATTTACACTGTTATACAAGCTGTACACTCACTACTTTACATTGTAGCAAAGCGTCATTTCTTCAGTGTTGTCACATGAAAAGATAGAATAAAATATTTACAAAAATGTGAAGGGTGTACTCACTTCTGTGAGATACTGTATATATATATATATATATATATATATATATATATATATACACATATAAATCTTCTCCAAAGTTCTCAAAAATGTTCTCATTGGCTGTAAATTTGTAATTTCTCATTTATCTGCTGTAGACCTGATACCAGTAATCTGAGTCATATTAAACAGCATCTGAGGCTGAAGAGAGAGATCAGCGTTGAATCCATGAGATTCATGGGCTCTCTGGGTAAATGAAAGGTTTATCCCAGGAGAAGATCACGATCAATATATGAGCACTCTGGTGTTCGATCAAAGAATATCCTGTGAGCAATCGCCCCCCCATTCTAATTCTGGAGCTCAGAGGAATCGCGATCACTGCACTGAAGTGTTTAGGTGTACGTAGAAGGGTGTTTATTTTCTGGAGCCTATAGCCTTAGTGCTCCGAAATGAGACATGGTTGTGCTTCGGCTGACTCCATCCTGTCCCCCTTTCTCTCCCACTTCACTTCCTGTCATTTCTCTGTCCTATCTCAATAAAAAGGCAAGCAGCAAGAACAAAGAAGGCACAATGAGTCATGCCAGCATGGCTGGGGTCATCAGACCAACTGTAACAATGAGTGGTTAAAGGCATTTTTAGATTATTTTAGTCAAAATGGCTGAAAAATCACAAATACAATCACTAGTAATATGATTTAATTGCTTGCCACTTTTGACCAGTAGGTGGCACTGTTATCAAATTGTTATGGTGTGGTCAGTGTGAGGTGACAATGACACATACAAAGTGTAGTGTCAATATGCCAAAGTGTCGGAATCAGAGGTATAAAATTTTTTTTTATAGCCCTTAAGGTTCAAAAGTTTTTAGCATAAACGTAAGTTAATCTTTGGACAGCTGGTGGCGCTAAAGGGATTGAGTTAGAGATTCTAAATTTGCTGTGGTTCATGTGGAAACATGTGGACTGTCCTCTATCTGTGTACCAAATTTCACAACTTTTTACCATACTTTTTACCATTTATGGGCTGCCTAGCCTCGAGTGGAAGAAAAAGAAGAAGAAATAATAATAATAATTAAAAAAAAACGTATACAACGCATCTTTGGTGTTTGACCCCCTAAAAAGAAGAAATAAGTTTATATACATGCATCAAAGGAGAATTCTGTAATGTTTAATTTTTCTAAAATTTCTGTCATTTCTACCAAATCTCAAATGATGTGACTGATAACATTCTGTGGTAAAAACAACATTTTAAACATTTATTTTTTGGAATAAAATGATCAACTCCTTTATTAGTTACATTTTATTTCAATGGCCCACTTTAGACATTATTACTAAGAAACTGTGCAACTACATGTCAACTAACTATCAAGACTAACTTATGACTGGATTTCGTCCTTAGCCTATAAGCTTAATAAAGCCAGAACCCTTGTATTTTTTAAACTCCATTGTTGGTTCAAATAGCAAACAACTCTTACTCCACGCACCACAACAGAGTTTTAAAAATAGTGGAGTCAACCAATCAAAATGCTGCATGAACCAATCAGCATGTTCAGCGCCCAAGTCCCACCCCTGAAAGTTCCTGAACTTTGAAAAGTACTACCTTGCGAGCAGGGACTTTCTGAGGGGGACATTTTTACCCAGAACTCCATTTAGACCCTGATCCCTGCGGTCAAAACACATAGAGCACCACCCCAAAGTCCCTAGTTCCTGGGGAAAGTTCCTGCGGTGGACACGTTGCTTATGGTAACCAGTAGATTAGCTTTTAAAAAACATTATTAGTGGCAAATTTATGTTTCCGAGATGGAAATGACTCCATAAAATGTCTGCTCTAGGCATTTATTGACATGAGCACAGTGTACAATGTGTCTCATGCTGATCAAATTAGTAAGCATATTTCCCATATGATGGGAAATAGCCATCTTTGAGGACTCAACCTCATCACATCTGGTTGAAGGTCAACACTGCAAATGTGCTTGCTGACATTTACGTGATCTCTGAAGGATTCACTAGATGCAGAACGTGTCAGAGAAAATGCATCCATGTTATAAGAACATCAGCACATCCTCTCACAGCGGGAAATAATAACTCATATCTGTATGTGAAATCCATCTGCTGCATGATGACTCATTGAAATGTTTTGCTCTGGTTTTGTTCATGCAGCATTCTCCATGTAGACGTCCATGTGTGTATTTAACTGATTTACCTGAAGTCACTTATTTGTTGTGCCTTACCTCTGAAACTACACTCTAAAAAGTAATTCAGGGAACCTGATACCACAGCTTAAATAAATGCATGGTTGCAAGTTAAAAGTTCTAATTTATTGATTTAGTTAAACCTTTTAAGTTGCAAACATTATTTGATTGAGTTCTGTTGACATAATATTGTTTGATCATTACATTAACTTAATATTGTGTATAATTTAAACTCAAATTGATTTTTTTTTTTTTTTTTTTTTTTAACTTAAGTTGTAGTAACTTAATGAAATTGTTTGATAACTTTGAAATTTGGGTAGTATATTTCTAGTTCCCAGCATGCTTTGCATTGGACTGGATACAGAGAATAAATTAATTATGTTGAAATTAAAGGGATAGTTCACCAAAAAATGAAAATTCTGTCATCATTTACTCACCCTCAAGTTGTTCCAAACCTGTATGAATTACTTTCTTCTGCTAAAGACAAAGGAAGATATTTTAAAAAGAATATTGGTTACCAAATAGTTGACTGGCCCCATTGACTTCTATAGTATGGACAAAATAATGGAAGTCAATGGGAACCAAAAACCTAATTTCTTCAAAATATCTTCTTTTGTCTTCAGCTGAAGAAAGAAATCCATACAGGTTTGGAACAACTTGAGGGCGAGTAACTGATGACAGAATTTTCATTTTTAGGTGAACTGTCGCTTTAAGTGTTATTTTATTTGTTTTTGTTTTTTTGTTTTTTGTAAAGAGAAAGACCTGTTAGTGTTTAATACTGTTATGTTTGACATTTAATAGAGTTTCTGTAATGAAGTTTTTGTAGTTACCTGTGCTGAAGATGACATGAAGGTAAATTGACTCAATAAGCAATGACTGCGCTGATGCCAGTGACAAGTAATATCTTTCTTGTTCATTAAAAATACATGCTTAATAAGTTACATTAAGCATTGTGCTATGATAGCTGTGGATTTGAACTGAAATAGATAAGATTAATTGGTTCCAGGGCTACAACTCAAGTAGTTGGAGAGACTGATTTTTTCAAGACTGTCCTCCTTCAAAGCAGGCACCTTATTATGACCTATATTTACATTTTAAAGTCATGCGCCCTCTAGCTGGCATAAAAATAATGACAGTGTCGTGCTAAGTCTGTCGTCATGAAATGACATATGACCGCCGTTACTAGTCAAAATGCGTGTTTATTTAAATGCAATGTGTGGACTTTTTACACGGTCCCTTACCCACCATTTGTCCTATTTCCATTTAGCAAAACTAATTTTTTTTATTAACGACTACACCTACCCCAACCCTAAACCTACCCTTAGTGATTTATAGTGCATATATACTTTATGAGCACATGAGTTCCCTGGGATTGAACCCACGATCGCATGATCACATGATTGCATATTGTTGTATATTGCAATGCTCTTTCAACTGAGCCACGCAAAACCCGAAATATGATGCAGATAAAAGGGTACAATGCATTTAGAATGAAAGTGTCCTGTTGTTGATAGGGGTGCAACTTTAGTAAACGCTCCTATGGGATGTATTTCAGGGAAGTGACAAACGACCTACATGGGCGTATTGGTTAGAGTAACCAACTTAAAAATTTGTTTATGTTACAAATGATTAAGTTCATTTAACTCAATATAATTTGTTGGTTGAACATAATTTCATTTGAAGCTGTCATAACTGCAAACTGTTGGGTTAATTATTATTGCTGAGCCAACACGTTTTTTTCTTTTTTTTGAGTGTAGTTAACATGCTGATTAAATAATAATGTGAACATTTATCACAGTTCACCCAATAAGTTATACGTTTTGATCAACATGAGAATATGTATAAATTTCTTTCTTCTGTTCCTTTTTGCCATACAAAGAAATGCATTGAAAGTCAACTTACAAAACAGGCATAGGGCAATATTTTATTTTATTTCAGCTTTATTTCAACTACTGAAAATGATTGAATAGTTTTAGTTTATTGTTTTTTTCTTGGTATCTCTGTACATGTTGCTTTTTTTTTTAATCTTTTTGTATTCATCACCATTACTTTTCCCCACTGATGGCCAAAAATATGGTGAATGATCTAAAAAATTCATGTGACTAAGTTTAATGGTTATATTTTGTTCTGTTTTGGTTTAGTTTCAATGTGTTTTGGTTCTGTTTTCCCTGTTCCTGTTTGCCTGTGTGCCCTGTCATTTGACCCAGTGTGTGTCAATTTGTTCCTTTGATTAATTATCCTGATCACCTGCTTTCCAATTAATTAACTTATTAGTTCCTCTGTGTATTTAAGTTATTTCAGTTCATTGTGCTGTGTTGTCGATATTAAGTGGTTGTTAAATCTGTTTCCTGAGTTTTCCTGGGTTTTTGTATATTTCCTTCTTCCGAATTATTCTTGTTGTGTGCTTCATTGTAGCAACCATCTCATGACACTAAGATGAATTGAATGCATTTGAAAAGAAGTTTGAATTTATCTGGTAAAGTTTTAAGATGTCTTTTAACTGCACTGTCTTAAAAATGATTTGTATTAACACTGTAAATCATGAGGCACATAAATAGAGAATGTTGGTGAGGGAGGAGTACTCAGACTCTGGCCTTGAATCTGTCCTCCTCTGGCCAGAGAAATTGGGTTACGAGGAGCCTATTTAAACTCTGCAGACTGACCGCACCCACAGTATCTAGAAACATGAAGGGGCTTTTTAGTGAGACACATGTTCCACTTCTGAAAGCTTTCTGAATTTTGTGTTGACTTTCTAACAAACCTTGACTTTGCTAAGCTGAGAGGTGTTGAGTTACTTTCGGATGCTGTTTTCATGCATAATGCATTAGGATAGAAATCATTACAAGATTAATTCTGTTCTAAATGTGGAAAAAAGGCATCAGTAATGTATCAGAACACCACACAAAAACTGCATTTATTTGTCAGATTGTACTAAAGAGGAGATTTGCAACATAATGTTGACATGTATGCACTATTGCCACTTACTTTTAAAGAAACTTGATATTAATGGAGTGTTCTATCTGAATGGCTGCGTTTTTTTTATTTTTTTTTTATAATTGTGATTTACAATCTGTTTAGAAATATTTCAAACATATGTTTTTCTGTTTTTTTTTTGTTTTTTTTCAGAGAGGTGTGATGAGGTGTTGGCTTCACCCCTTCCCTACAGCGCCTTCACCAGCTCCTCCGTGTTGGCAGCTGATTTTGGCGCTGGCTATGCAAAACTCAACAGGAGAGTAGGTGAGGATGAGCTTTACGGCTGTGTTCAGAATGGAATACTAGCGTACTGCATACTGTAGTATAAACACTAAGGTTCAAAGGTTTGGGATCGTAAGATGCTTTTTTAAATAAGAAGTCTCATGCTCAACAAGGCTGCATTTATTTGATCATAATAATTACCGTTTGAAATAACTGTTTTCTATATAAAAATATATTAAAATGTAATTTATTTCTGATGACAAAGCTGAATTTTCAGCATCATTCCTCCAGTCTTCAGTGTCACATGATCCTTCAGAAATCATTCTAATATGCTGATTTGCTGCTCAAGAAACATTTCTTATTATTAGTGTTGAACAACAGTTGTGCTGCTTAATCTTTTTCGAATTATTTTGTGTTTTTTAGGATTCTTTGATTAATAGAAAGATCAGCATTTGTATGAAATAGAAATCTTTTGTAACATTATAAAGGTCTTTACTGTCACCTTTGATGAAATTTAATGTGTCCTTGCTCAATAAAATTATTAATTTCTTAAAAAATAAAATAAAAATAAAAATCTTACTGATAAACTTATGAATGGTAGTGTACATTGTATGCTACCTACTTTAAAAAAAAAATAGTATGTGAAACAGTATACTTAATGCAGTGATGTAGTAAGCTACATTGTTAGCACATTACCTTATTTGGCTGTAAGAAGTGTCCATTTATAATGGAAATTAAATACAGTTAATTTGCATGCAAGATGTTGGCATAAATTTGCATTTTGATCCAAATTTGTATAAACATGTCGGTATAAATAATGAAGCACAATGTTAAAAACCACGGCTGTGATCACTTCCAGGTTCATTCATCAGACTGGAAATGTAAGGTCTAGTCAATAACATTGCATTGTGGGATACACATCCTGTATTGTATAGTAGTAGGTCATCTGGGTCACCCGTGCATAAAGAAAATTTGCATACTGCAGAAAATGTAAGAGTAGTATGGCTATTCACAGCATGAATGTCACTCTCATGTCCACTGTGTCTCTCTCATTGGTTGACATTTAGGCAGAGATGTAGTGTGATTCAATGCAGATAAAGTATACTTTATAGGATTTGCTTAGATTGCATAATAGAGGAAACATCTCTGTAGGTCATAATGAATTTTAATGCACATTCTGGCTACCATTAAGGAAGTATAGTGCTAATGGAGTATTATGGAGCTGCGATGTGGATCGTAATTCAAGCTTGGCAGCATGTTCTGTTTTCTCACATCCAATTTGACTTGTACTTTGTCTTTGATAGGCAATGGAGGGTGGTCACCGTTAGACTCCGACAGGTACCAGTGGCTACAGGTGGACCTCAGGGCTAGGAAACAGATCACTGCTATAGCAACACAGGGCAGATACAGCAGCTCTGATTGGACGAAACACTACAGGCTTCTCTACAGTGACACGGGAAGCAACTGGAAGCCGTATCGGCAGGACAGCAACATATGGGTGAGTTTACAGGGAACACTGTGATTTATAGCTCAGGGAGTAAATATTGTTTTTGGGTTACCAAATCTATTCACAGCTGCTGGTGTGTCGTGCAAAATTCACATGACCCACAAAGATTTAGAAAAAAAAGTGAAACTTTTCCTCTATATATTTTGGACAGTAAATCCTTTTCTTTTAAAATGAGAAAGTTATATATTGAAATCATTAATTTTATTGCTGACTATCGGAGCAATAACATTTCTATAGAAATCTGATAAGCTGAAGACTTTTGCAAAAGTTTCTTGTTTTAATCTGAGAAAACCTGCATAAGAATTAATTAAGAAGTCAATATTTGCTCTCTATTTACTATTATTGCTCTCTAGGTGAAGCATTTAAGATATTAAGGAGATCTCAATTATTATTTTATTTCTGATTTTCAAATGCTAACATGCAAATTTTTGTCTCAAGATTGCAAATGCAATTACACTGATTTCTATGGAAGCTTGTTTCCACCCCTAAATAAAAAAAAAGGTATTTGCTACTTTTTATCTCACAATTCTGACTTTTTTGAGTTATAAAGTCAGAATTGCGTGATATAAAGTCAGAATTACAAGATCTAGTCACAATTCTGACTTTTTGTCGCAATTGCGAGTTATCTCGCAATTCTGACTTTATAATTTGCAATTCTGACTTTATATCATGCAATTTTGACTTTATAATTTGCAATTCTGATTTTATATCACGCAATTCTGATTTATAACTCACAATTGTGAGTTTATATTTCGCAATTCTGAGAAAAAAATCAGAATTGTAAGATATAAACTTGCAATTACCTTTTTTTTTTTATTATTTCATGGCAGAAACAAGTTTCCATAAATTCCCCACAACACATTACGGCACACATAATTCCCTCCTTGCTGAAATACTCAATAACAGTGCTTATGAAAACAAAGTAAGATGCAAAGCCAGTTCTCCTGGAAATATGTGCCGAGAGCCTGTCGTATTGATCTGTGTACACAGAATGAGCAGTAATAGAGTGTCTCACTCACAGAAGGAGGTTTTCTCAATGCCTTTATAAAGTGTTTCACTCTTTTCTGCCTCAGACATTTTCAGGTAACTGGAACTCAGAACGGGCCGTGCGGCATGAACTGCAGCACACTTTCGTGGCTCGATACGTGCGTTTCATCCCGCTGGACTGGAGTGAGGAGGGGAAGATTGGTCTGAGAGTGGAGATCTATGGCTGCGCTTACTGTGAGTAGATGTCAAATATCTTAATAATTTTTTAACCCTTTCATTACCTAACCTCTTTGTGCAATTCTTACTTTATGCATTGCTTGCTTACTTTGTTGTCAGTATTGTTGCATCACTCTTCAATAACAGGCTCTTTAGCATATTGTGTTTGGTCTTCTTGGGCTGTGGACGGAGTGTCAAGTTTTCAAAGTCAGAGTATTCATGATATGGTCCCTTTAAAAGCAAATATGTTCAGTTTCACCACTGTTGCATCATCAGTTGGTTGATTGGAAAAAACATGAGAAAAGACTTCAAATGTTTGTTTGAGACTGACCCATATTCTTGCATTCAGGGGCGGACGTGATCAGCTTTGATGGCCAGGGAGTGATTTCCTATCGGTTCAGACAGAAAAAGATGAAGATCTTGAAGGATGTGATATCATTGAAGTTTAAGACCACTAAAGGAGATGGCATTCTGCTGCACGGAGAGGGACAACAGGGCGATTATATCACTCTAGAGCTACAGCGAGCCAAACTACTGCTGCAGATCAACCTGGGTAATGTATTTAACTCAAGAGTGAAGGCGATACAATACCATTCGAGTTAGGAGTTAGTACGTTTTTTTTTAACCCTCTGGTCCTCTTTGGTAAAATTATTTACGTTTTGAAATTTTACATTTTTTTGCTTCATCGGAATGGGATGACACTTGATGACCTTTGTCGCATTAGCTATGATAAAATCATAAAAAATCATGGACATGATTCAGATATGTTAAAGGGTCCAAAAATAAATAGTTACACTTGGCTCCTTCGTGGTCAAAAATGACCAACAGGAATAAAATGGAAAAATACGAAAACTCAGAGAATTCTTTGGTGGTACAAAACTACAATTCAGCCACTGTGCAGAAAAAAGTGCACAGCAGTGAAGGGGTGACACTCTAAAATGTCAAGAGTGCAAAATAGATTGCCCCCTATACATATATATATATATATATATGAACCAGCACAACTAATTTTTGCAAATATGTGAAATACAATCAGTAATTTAGCCACAAAGCAATAAAAAAATAAATAAAAATAAAAAACAGCAAGGAAGAGGTTACAAAAGAGTACAAAACAGACACACACACTTAAACACATACTCACTTACACACACAATACACTATTATACACACAAATGAACTAGTGTGGCTGTAAAAAATATGGTAAAATTGAGCCAAAAGACTCAAATATAAAGTTGAAATCAGATCAAACCCAGATTTATTAAGCTGTGATAAAACATAACTGTTCATTTTGGATAATGAATTTTGATGCGTAACAAAATGTCCTCCTCTGTGTTCAGGTTTGACTGTAATAAAAAAAATTAATGCAAAAACTGACACTTCAAATCAACAAAAAAAAAATTCTAAACCTTGACAAAAAGTAGTCTTTGAGAATGTCTAAGTATAAATCCAAATACAAAACTTAATAAAAATAAGTATTTATGTCTAAAAACTACTAAAGAATTTATAAGCTACTTTATATAGAACTATATAGGAATCTACTGGTTACACCATGACATTACACAAGTCTTTCTTTTTTTTTATCCCACCAGATGGCACTAATCTAAACATCTAAACACCTTCAAAACATTGGATTTTAAATGTCTTGTCTCTATTTTAACATGGAATACTGCTTTAATTGAAAATTAATTTAAAAATATATTAGAAAAACAAAATTCAACGGGGAAAAATAGCTAATTAAAATTGTATAAATATTGCATAGTATCATAAAATACCCTCAAAATTTTAAATAATAATCAAAAGATATTATTGAACAAAAATAATCCAAACTTGTATGAATTTCTTTCTTCTGCTGTACACAAAAGAAGATATTTTGAAGACTAAGGGTATCCAAACAGTTGATAAGCCCCACTGACTTTCAAAGTATGAAAAAAAAAAAAAAAAAAAAAAAAACTTTGGAAGTCAATGGGGTCCATCAACTGTTTGGATACCCTTATACTTCAAAATATCTTCTTTTGTGTAGGTTTGGAACAGCTTGAGGGTGAGTAAATAATGACAGAAATTTCATTTTTGTGTGAACTATCCCTTTAAATTAAACAAAAGTGAGACTAAAAAACATTTACCATGTTACAAAAGATTTCTATTTCAAATAAATGCTGTTCTTTTGACATTTCTATCCATCAAAGAATCCTGAAAAAATGTATCAGTTTCCACAAAAATGTTAAGCAGCACAACTGATTTCAACATTGATAATAGAAATAAATGTTTCTTGGGCAGCAAATTATTAGAATGATTTCTGAAGGAATAAATTACATATTACAATTTTGAAATAGAAAACCGTTATTTAAAATTGTAATAATATTTCACAATATTACTGTTTTTACTGTATTTTTGATCAAATAAATGCAGCCTTGAAGAGACTTCTTTCAAAAACATTGACATACTGTCTTTCTGTTTTGTTTTATGATTGACAACATGCAAAACCTGCTATTTTCAATATCATTATAAATATTTTTTTTTGTCTCCTTAGCCATTTTGGATGGATCCTGGTTTGACCCTTCTGACCGGTTTTCCTAATGGCTTTTGATGCTTGTGTCTATTTCAGGCAGTAATCAGTACGGCTCCATTCAGGGTCACACATCAGTGTCTAGCGGCAGCCTGTTGGATGACGACCACTGGCACTCTGTTCTGATCGAACGCTACAGACGCAGCATCAACTTCACACTCGACCAGCACACACAGAGCTTCCGCACAAATGGAGAGTTTGACCACCTGGATCTGGACTACGAAGTAAGTGACCGATTTCAAATAAATCTGTTTTGTTATGTTATGTGTTACAATAAATATATTTTTTTTACATTTTCACTTTTCCTTAGTATGTAATGTTGCCGAGTTTTCTGTCTGTGAAAAAGTCTGTGAAGTTACAAAGCACAGTCACTCCAGCGGGAGTTATTCTCTATATCATTGTCACTGTTTCTGAACTCCCTTAAACACTTCCATTGTAGTCTTGAGTTTTCTTCTGGAAACGAACACATCACAATATTCCTCATTTTAATAATTAAAACCCAAGGCATATGCAAAATAATGGGGGGGGGGGGGGGTGGCCTGGTTGAGCTGCATTAGTAGTGTGTTATAACTTGCAGTTATGGTAAGGGGGGTAACATTTCCAAAATACACTCGAAGTGGTTAAAAAACACACTGATCTAGTCGACCAATCCGCGCACATTGTGCTTTTCAGAAGGAGGGGCTTCATCGAGACAGAAACTTTTTTTGAAGATTCAAGCATGAAAACCTATTCTAGTAGATCCTAGAAACAAAATGGCATCTGATTAAATATTAGGAGGGCACGTGAATTTAACAAAAAAAATAATGATGGATAAATCATTTATAATGAATACTGCAATATTCCATAAAAAACAAGAATTGTCAATGTCAGTTTTGATTTCATGGTGACTTTAAGGCAGAATTTCTGAACTGAAAACATGCAATGTTAAGATTTTGCAGTAAACTATCCCTTTAAAATTACATAAAAGCCATTAACACAGTTATATATTTGCATATTATGTAATAATGCCTCAGTCCTCTCTCATTTTGTCTCTCATGTTCCATTTACGCCTCTCCCCCGCTCTGCTTAATCATCTTACCCCAATGCTACCGGGAACTGGGTCTTTAGCACACATATGATTTCGTTCACTGGGTGGCATTTATTCAAACAGATAGATAGCGTAGATAAGATTAGATAAGATTAATGTTTTGTTGTTGGTATTATAGATGGTAAAGCTTTCTATCACTTTCACTGTACTTCGGTGTCTATTCCCAGATTACATTTGGAGGGATGCCAGTGTCTGCCAAGCCAAGCTCAGGGGCCAGAGAGAACTACATTGGCTGCATGGAGGCCATTCATTACAACGGGGACAATATCACTAACCTCGCACGCAGGAGAAAAGTAGACACCTCCAGCTTTGTATGTGCCAAATTTACATGTCTATTTTTATCAAATGAACACTGCAGGGCTCTCCAATGCCTAATATAAAATAATTCAGTAGCTGTACAGAGGAATTGCTGTTGTTGGGTATTACGTTACTCTAAAACAGCAATCCTCAACCTTTTTGACTCCCCTATTGTCAAATAAATAAATATTTTTAATAATTAAGTAATTAAAATAATTATATAAAAATATATTAAATTATATTAAAATTAGTGCTGTCAATTGATTGAAAAAGAACTAATTAATTGCACAGTTTTCTGTAATTAATTGCAATTAATCGTACCTAACATTAAAGTTTTTAATATATTTTTATATTGTAATAATTTTTACATCTAATCTCCAAATGAATGTGGAAACAACATAAAGACAGTATTTTTTAAATATTTGATCTAACAGGTAGGAAATATCCAGAAAATGAATAAAGTTATCAAACACTTCACAGTCTTCACTGCATGATTTAGATTAAAATAGGGGGGTTCATTTTTATTAAAGCTACAGAAGTTACTCAGTTAAGAGCAGTAAGTGAATTTATAAATAAATAAAGACCCTTATTCCTCGGCTGGGATCATGTAGAGCCCTTTGAATCTGCACTGAAACTGCAATTTGGACCTTCAACCCATTGAACCCTGTTGAAGTCCACTATATGGAGAAAAATCCTGGAATGTTTTCCTCAAAAACCTTAATTTCTTTTCGACTGAAGAAAGAAAGACATAAACATCTTGGATGACATGGGGGTGAATTAAGGGTGAATTCTGAAGTGAACTAATCCTTTAAAAAAGTTTTTTTTATTGGCATCTATGGTTCTGTGAAGAAACTGTAACATTCATGGAACCTTTCCATTGCACAAAAGGTTCTTTATAGTGAAAAAAAGTTTTTAAAATAAATTTTCTGAACACTAATTTTAAAAAAAAAAAAATGTTTTTTTTTTTAAAGAACTGTTCACTGAAAGGTTCTTAAATTTTAGCTGTTTTGTTTGAGCTGTTTAAATCATTTTAAACCCAAGCCCCTGAGAACCACTGCTCTAAAAGACTGAATTACTGAACTGAATAAGAAACGACCCCATTTACTTTCTTAATACAGATTTTAGGCATTCTGTTGTTTTTTCAGTAATTGTTCTAATTTGATTCTCTGTATTGTTTACAGTAATCTCAGCTCCCAAAGGTTTGCGGCTTTTATATCTCACATTAAATATTCAATAGATACAGTTCCTCTCCCTGCACTAACCTCAGTCATAAACAGAGATCTCCTTCCCTTTCCCACAATGCTCTGTGTGTGAGGACAGACGTGAAGTGAGAAGTGCTGTCACTGTGTGTGTTCTGTGATTATTCACAATGACTACATAATGACTGCCGGTTATTGTCCACAGTCCCTTTCTATGCTGGAAAATCCAGATCGTGCCAATTTAAGGTGATTAAGTGGAGTTTTGAAAAATAATGACTGCTTTTCCTGGTCCAAGGTAGTCTGCCAATCTTAAACAGCTTGACTTGACCAACCAGGTCCACTGGCTGGTATTTCAGCTGATCCACCATCTAGACCAGTGTGGACTAGCTAGAAACATCACAAAACCAGCTACAACCTTAAGCTGGTTTAAGATGGATTTTCCAGTATGGTCCTGATGTGAACTATCCAGGTTTCCTGAATAAAACTCCCTCTTACTATGACCACATGAATCTGTCCTCTGAAATTCTGCTGTAAAGTTTGTGATCATTCCTGCAGTGCTGTGTGTTTAACCCCTTAATTTTCATTGTCTTTAGAAATGTTAATTTTTATGTGTGCTGTTCCCATTCCAGCATAACCTGACGTTCACTTGCACGGAATCACGCACGTACCCTGCCTTCTTTAACTCCACCGGCTCCTTGCAGCTTCCAGGTCGGACTGATGCAGACACAGTGTCGGTCAGACTTCAGTTTCGGACATGGAATCCCAGCGGTCTGCTATTTTTTACTCCACTCATGCCTGGAGGGGTGGAGGTCAGCCTGGTGGAGGGTAAAGTTACTGTCCACATCTATGTCGCACTGGGCAAGAATACACGTGTGGACATATCCTCAGGTAACATTACACCTGAAAACACACACTGAGAGCTCTCTCAGTTTCTAGACTTTCTTTAGTTTCAGCTTCCACTGGTATTTTATTTCTGTTTTCATTGGAATAAATTAATATAAAAAGTTTTAAAATCCTGATAGATTCTCATACCTAATAACACCACCTTGACAACCATCCAAAACACCCTAGCAAACACATAGAAGTACATTTAAAACACTCAGAACAGCCATTTAGAACACCTTAGCATCCGCAAATCAACACCATGGCAACCTCACAAAACACTCTAGAAACTGCATGAGCAACATGAAAGCAACCACTCAGAACCACATAGTAACGCTTTAAAATAGAACTCTTTAGCATTCCTATAGCAACACTCTAGCAACTATCCAGAACACTGTAGCAACCACATAACAACGCATTTAAAACACTAAGAACACCTCAACATTCCAGTAGAAACATTCTAGCAGCCATTTAGAACATCTTAGCATCCTCATAGCAACACCTTGGCAACCACCCAGAACAACCTAGAAATTGCAGAGCAATATGATAGTAACCACTCAGAACCCAATAGCAATACACTAAAAACACTCGGAACCTCTGGCATCCCTGTAGCAACATCCTAGCAACCATTTAAAACACCTTAGCATCTGCATAGCAACACCTTGGCAACCAACCAGAACACCCTAGACACTGCATAGCAGCATGATAGCAGCCATTCAAAACACCATTGCAACACACTAAACAACCAGAACCTCTTGCATCCCTGTAGCAACACCATAGCAGCCATTTAAAACAACTTAATGTCTGCATAGCAACACCTTGGCAACCAACCAGAACACCCTAGACACTGCATAGCAGCATGATAGCAGCCATTCAAAACACCATTGCAACACACTAAACAACCAGAACCTCTTGCATCCCTGTAGCAACACCATAGCAGCCATTTAAAACACCTTAGCATCTGCATAGTAACACCTTGGCAACCACCAAAAACACCCTAGAAACTGCATAGCAGCATGATAGCAACCATTCAAAACAACATAGCAACACACTAAAACACTCCGAAACTGTGGCATCCCTGTAGCAACACCCTAGTAGCCTTTTAAAACACCATAGCATATTAGCATAGCAACACCTTGGCAACCACCCGAAATAATCAGAACTTCTTAGTATCCCTGTAGCAACACCCACAACCCACAACCACATAACACATTTAAAACACTAAGAACTCCTTAAAATCATTATAGCAACACCCTAGCAGCCATTTAGAACTCCTTACCACATATAAACATCTTACCAACCCCTTCAGTGTATTGACAAGTGAAACATGGACAAAAAACACACACACACACACACACACACAAAAAAAAAACTAAAATACAACTAGAAGAGCCTGATTTCCCTTTTGCTCATGGAGGTAAACCATTTTGCTGTGCAGGTTCTGGTCTTAATGACGGACAATGGCACAGCGTTCACTTCCTGGCACTGGAGAGCATTGCCATGTTGACCATTAATGGAGATGAGATGTCCACAGTGAGAGCTGCCCTTCCCATTCAGATCAGGACTGGAGGAGATTATTTTTTCGGAGGTAAATGTAGGAACCACCTCTCTTTTTTGCATATCAATCTTTATAATATAAACACAACCAGTTAAAAGTTTGTAATAATTAGGATTTTTAATGTTGTTGAAAAAAGTCTCTTATGTGATCAAAAATACAATAAGTATTGTGGCAATATTGAGAAAAAATTTAAATAACTTTTCTATTTGAATAGATTTTAAAGTTTGATTTATTCCTAAGATGGCAAAGCTGATTTTTCAGCATCATTACTCCAATTTTCAGTGTAACATGATCCTTCAGAAATCATTCTAATCATATACTATTCAATTTAATTATGATGGATACTTATTGTTAGCACCTTATTGGGCACACTTGATCTGCTTTGCATGACTGCACATCTGAGATTACAGGTTTTAATTTCCTTGTTGCCATGTGCAGGATACTTCCCGCGGACAGACCTTTCTCCATCCCAGCGTTCCTTTCAAGGCTGCATGCAGCTCATACATGTCGATGACCAGTTGGTAGACTTGCAATCTGTGGAGCAAGGCATGCTGGGTAGCTTTGAGAACGTCAGCCTGGATATGTGTGCCATCATAGACCGGTAATTCATTCTAAGTATAAATTTGCACTGATGGAGAGACCCGATGTAAATTTGCATACAACCACTCAAATTATTTTACAGCATATTCTGCTTTGTAAAAGTCAACATGCACTCTCCTTTCAGCTTTGCTTTTCATATGGTAATGTCACGTCCCTTTGCGTTAAATTCAATCCCCCGTACCCATCCATATTCATTCATGAACATGCTGCACTGCACTCTCACAGATGACTCTGCAAACTAATGAAGAACAGATGTTTGCCTTTGATCGCAATGTTCTGATCAAAGCCTCTGCTGTATTTCGATTGTCTTTTTTTTTTTTTTTTTTCAATCTCTCCAAAAGCAATAAGACGTTTCTCAAGCTGTACCACTGATTACTTTATTAGAGTCATGAGGACTTTCAGAGCTGTGAAGCCGCTTTGAGAAGCTTATGTAAGCCATATCTGACTCACTTCAGCAGGAGTTCCTCAAAGCTCTGTCACGTGTGCTGCCCCATTTGATCAGGCCGACTGTGTTAACATGCAGGATCAGGATCTTCTGCAGACAGGACTTAAAGACTGTGAAAATGAGGCTTTATAGAGCTACAAAGAACAGAGACTGACTGTGAGATTGCAGTGCCTTCCAACTAGTATTGCTTCAGGAAGTGGCAACCCAAAATTGTTTTATCATACAAAAGTAAATAAATGTCTATATTAAATTGTCAACTCATCTATATATATATATATATATATATATATATATATATATATATATATATATATATATATATATATATATATACATATACAAGGCCTACAGGGCCAGTGACTTAAGAAAATTTACTGGCCATAAATATTTTGTACCAGCCATGAAACTGCTTTTGCAAAAACAGGCAATAATGACACCAAAATTTTAGATACAAGTGAAAATTCACAATTCCCTATTCCAATTTTGATATCACAGCTAAAACTACTAGCCTAACTAATATAAATTTAAAATATTATTAACAAATAATCAAATTACAAGAAAAAGCACAAATAATTACAATATAACAAAGTTACAAATGAAATAAACATTGCTTTTCAGGTTTTTCGGGTAGGTCTGACAGTAGTTTTCAGGTACAGAAATTTAATAAAGTAAGCAAATGTAAAATAACACTGCATAGTCTTCACTGTATAAATTAAACATCCTTATTAATTAATATGTTAAAAGATAACATATACCATAACCATAACAGATAAGTTACAAAAGTTATTCAGTCAAAAGCAGTGACTGCCCACTCTAAGTGGGACTCGAACCCCAGGCCCGTCCGCATGGGAGTCAAGCGCTCTAACAAGGAGGCTAAAGACCGCAGTCTGTAGCATCAGTCGCTGAAGCGCCTCTTGAGTTCAGGGGAATAAGGTTTACACGCACAGCACTTACTAGCCTACGTCTGTTACATGTTGTCTTTCTCGACTTGTTACGTTCACTTAAGACATAACTGACTATGTTTACTAGGATACTTGCTATTTTGTGACATAATTTTGTTTGTCTGCTAAGTGCAAGAAGACTTGAAAGAGCTTAATTCAGTATTCACACGCTGTTTGAGACGTGGCTTTTTTAGACACGCTTTGGATGTGTGCGCACACAACTTTTCACACACATATAAATATTCACAATATATATTCTTTTCAAGTGAATGGCTCGAAGGTTCCTTTCCAGTGGCTTTAATCTTTCCTTTCTCTCTATTTCTTTTTCTCAAGATGTGTGCCAAACTACTGTGAACATGGAGGCAAGTGCTCTCAAACTGGAAACATGTTTAAATGTGCCTGTGAAGGCACTGGATACTCTGGTGCCACCTGCCACAACTGTAAGCCATCTAAAATCATATTGCCTACTTTTATTTGAGCTTAAACTGCTGCTATGTTGTGCATAGGACAAAATAATTTAGATCAAGCAATGCTGTAAAGTGTTATAAAAGCAGTGTCTGATGGTGTAGGAGACCATTTTTGAGCTCCACAAAGAACTTTGTGTTCTCTAGTTCCTTAGAAAAACATCAGTTTGTTGGTGTCCTAAAGAACACAGAAACTAATAAAATGATCTGAAGAATCTGTAATGAATCATCAAGATCTTTTATAATCTCCAAAAAAACATATGGCAACTCTGAGACTTTGTTGAACCTTGCATACAAAGAACCTTTGTCAGATGCTAGGATATATATTTTATTTGTATTTATTTTGCTGACTGGTTCTTAGAAATGAAGCATTGTAGATTTTCTTGCAGTGGTGGCTGTTTTGATGCTTACACTGTTTGTTTCTGCAGCTGTGTACGAGCAGTCATGTGAGGAGTACAAACACTTGGGCCGAAGCTCAGACACATACTGGATTGATCCAGACGGCAGCGGACCCCTTGAGCCATTCAGAGTCACCTGCAATATGATGGGTCAGAACCACCAGACACATATGAAATTCACTGTGTAAACACAAGCTAACGGGTGGCTAGACTAGCATTTTAGTTTGTCTGTATTCAGCTGGATTAGGCTCTCCCAGACAAACAGCATCTAAAAGGGTCATATGATAGATAGATAGATAGATAGATAGATAGATAGATAGATAGATAGATAGATAGATAGCATGTGTTAATTAATTAACCTTGACAGCCGAAGTGTGTGTGTGTGTGTATATATATATATGTATATGTAGTAGTGTTGTCAAAAGTACCGACTTCGATACCAAGTGTGTGTGTGTAAACAAATCAAAGTGTATATATTGTATATATAATACATTTAAATACAAATATATTTAACTACATTTAAAAGAAGACAGAGAATATCAGCAGGATCATGTGAAGCACGCACATCTTAAGTTCAGTTAATATATTTATATCATGTGTTAATTATATTCATTGTCATAACAATGAATAAATTAACACAATCACCCACATTTACACATCAGTGACCCCTTTGGTACCAAAAAAATGACTAATGACTGAATTATGAATGTTTTTTGGTGCAAGAAACCTTAACTAACATTAATAACTATCATAAAATATGAAGTTACTCATTTAAGCATTAAATTCATCCAGTTAGTTCTCCTAATACATTTATTTTAAATGAACAAACATCATATAAAAAATATATCCATACTTGAATACTCACCTTTGTATGTGTGTATTTCAGAAGACAAAGTGTGGACCACCATTGTGAATGACCTTCCAGCTCAGAGTTCTGTAGCAGCAGGATCCGGACCTGAAGACAAGACTGTGCTCACACTCAATTACAGCATGTCTGCTGAACAGGTGACACTTAAAACAGTGTGAATTTAACAATTAACGCTGTTATATCTGAACAACAGATGCTGAATATGGTGCTCACCTGCAGAACTGCTCATGTTTTTGTGGTTCAGGTGAATGCCATCACTAGCAGCGCTGAGCTCTGTGAGCAGCATGTGGCATACATGTGCTACAGATCACACCTGCTCAACTCACCAGGTAAATGGATGTGGTAAAAACTTTCCAAGAAGAAAGTTTAATTGCTGAAAGTTTGAGGTATTAAGATCTTTTCCCTTTGTTGTAGATGGTTCTCCGTCCACGTGGTGGGTCGGCAGGGGGAACGAGAAGCACTTCTACTGGGGCGGCTCAGGACCAGGCGTGCAGAAATGTGCCTGTGGCATTGAACGCAACTGCACAGATCCCAGATACTACTGCAACTGTGATGCGGATCTGAGGCAATGGTGAGATCTCAGTCTCTTCTTGCTTTTGTCAAGGAAACTATAGTAGGACTATTAGAAGAAGCAGCAGGCATACAAGACAGAGAGACAAGCCAGCTGTACACAAACATGGTGGCCTCTTACTGTTAAATTAGATGGTTTGATCATCCAGAATTTGTTGGAAATGCATACTACCATACAACTTTTTTTTCTTTTTCTTTTAATTTGTCACTACAAAATTCCAGTTTGAACATATCCAATGTCTGCTGTATTGTACAATGCTATATTGCCCCCTTGTGGTCCATAATTCTTCCTCTGCATCATGTTTGTTTCTCCAGGAAAGAGGATGCTGGTATGTTGATGTATAAGGACCACCTACCTGTCAGTCAGGTAGTGGTTGGCGATATACACCGCTCTGGATCCGAAGCCAAACTCACTGTTGGGCCGCTCCGCTGCCAAGGAGATCGTAAGTGCGGTCATGCTCTCAAAACTACAACATGCAGCATAGTTTAGTCAAGTAGGACATGTTCTTAGATCAATACCTATTCTTCCAATCACAGAAACAATCACAGGCCTATCCACAAGACTAACTATGAAGTACCTTTAAAATCGATGACAAATGCACACTGTTGCTTTAAAATTATCCTCTTATTCTTTTTTTTTTTACATTTTCACTTTTCTTTAGTGTGTAATGTTGCTGTTTGAGCAAAATGGTCCGCAAGAAAGTTACTAAGCACAAAATCACTCCAGCAGGAGAAGATTGTGTGGTTGGAATGACAGCTAGTGACCTTTGGTTAGAAGCATAGTTTCTTGTTTTTATGGCATGTGAACTTGATAAATCGTTATCTTGAGCAAAATAAACAAGCTGACATTAAGAACAATGTGTATCTTTTATTTCGAGGATATACAAATGTCATTTACATATTCTAGTTTGTCAAGAGATTTGAAGCATCGTTTTTAAAGAGCACGCATGTGTGTACGTGCTCTGTAACGTAAGAACGAGCCTATGATTGAATGTGGAAATAAAGCAAAATAACTGAGAAACTGAGAATTAGTCCTCAGATGCCATGTCCAAAATTTATAGCAAAAAATCTAGCATTAATTCAATCTCAAACGGATTCATTTAAAGAAGTTATTACTCACCACCTGTGTGACGTCATTCACCAACGTGGCTGAACGACAATACAGTTTCGGGAAACAGTCGTGACTAGCTAGTTGATTTCTTCAGCGATGCATCGTACTATAGTAGTGAAGCAGCGAGTTACATAGTTGTACGGGAAACGCACCCCAGGGCGTTACTGACAGACTGGGAGGAGAGGAGCTGCAACAATGTAAATAATATGAAAAATAATGTGTATTTTGAACATTCAAGCATGAAAAACTATTCAGTAGAGCCCAAAAACAAAATCAAGACTTTGAAAATAGGGCATAATATGTATATTTTACCAAAACAAATGTCTACTGTTTCTTTTATAGGTCACTACTGGAACGCAGCGTCCTTCAACACACCTGCATCTTATCTTCATTTTCCCACCTTCCAAGCCGAGACAAGCGCAGACATTTCCTTCTATTTTAAGACTTCAGCCTCACATGGCGTCTTTCTGGAAAACCTGGGCAATCCAGATTTCATTCGCTTAGAACTCAAATGTAAGCTTACATGTAGACTACCACATATTTTTAGTAAATCACTGTTATCTTCCCTCCAGACAAAATAAGATATTATACTATTATAGTATTTATTAATATTTTGAATTTGCTTTTATTTTTATATTTTCATTTTCCATTTTAATATTGGTTTAAGTTTTATTAATTTTTTTGTGCTTATGTCATATTTATTCTTTTTTTATTAATTTTTTTTTTTAGTTTTTTTTTAGTTTTAGTAATTTTAGTACTTCAAATTAAACTTATGTATTTCAATTAGCTGCCAACGCAACATTTCTAATTTTTGTTTTCAGAGTGTTCTTCATCTAAAATTTATATTTTATTTTATTACAATTACCGAAAACCATTTTTAATGAAAACAACCCTGCTTTCCACAGCTGCTACAGTGGTGTCATTCTCATTTGATGTGGGCAACGGGCCTGTGGAGTTAATGGTACGCTCATCTACACCCCTCAATGATGACCAGTGGCACAGGGTGGAGGCGGAACGGAATATTAAGGAGGCTGTTTTGCGATTGGACAAGCTGCATAGGGAGGTGCGGTCAGCCCCGCATCAGGGCCACACCCGTCTGCAGCTCTTCAGTCAGCTGTTTGTAGGTAAGATCTCAATAAATTAGGCTTCCAAGATTAATTTCACACACAGCCTATCCTGATTTTATGATGAAATTTTATCAGTTGTAAAACATTTTTGTATTTGCATGTGCCTTTTATGTATGTTATTATTGTTTGATGAGCTCACCAGGAAAATTTCCAGACAACCAGGTTGCTATGACAATCAATCAATCAATCAAAAACAATTTTCTATTAAAACATTATTAAAAAATTGTATAATTTTGTGCTAAAAATTGTACAATACATGGTGTACAAAAAATGAATCTTAAAGTTCTTTAGGGAAATAGAAATAAAGATTTAGAAACTGATACTCAAACTAATGCCAAATACATTGTTAAACTATAATATAATAATATTAAAAAATATATTAATACTACTACGACTAATAATAATAATAATCAGTTTGGCTCCAGATAATAAGATAATTAATTATTATAAATAAATTAACAAAATAATAATATTAAAAAAATATTAATAATAATAAAAGTAAATTTGGCTCCATAATATCTCGTTATAACAATTTAAAAATGTCTTGTAGTTATTGTTTATTTTAATTGGACTTATCGATCAGAAATTATCAAATCTTTATACATTTTTTTTATTTAAATTTATTATTATTATTATTATTATGGCTAATATCTTGTTATATCTGTGTGTTACTCTTTAGGAGCCTCAGGGGGGCAGAGAGGATTTCTGGGTTGCATTCGTTCCCTGAAGGTCAACGGGGTGACACTTGACCTTGAGGGCAGGGCAAAGGTCACACCAGGGGTGAAGCCTGGATGCTCGGGTCACTGCAGCAGCTACGGAATGCATTGCCAAAATGGAGGGAAATGTATTGAGAAATACAATGGATATTCGTGCGACTGCAGTCTGACCGCCTTCGATGGGCCTTTCTGCAATGATGGTGTGGGCCCTTATTTTAGTAAATAGATAATTTAGTTTTGTTTTGACTGTAACATAATGAGTGACAAAAATATTTAAATCCACAAATCTCATACATTAGTACTGTATATAGGTAACATCAAAGCTAACAGACATGGACTACAAGCCGATTTGAATCAGTTTTGCTTTATTCTTATTGCCGTCTGCTTCCATTCTAGATGTTGGTGGGTACTTTGAGAGTGGGACCCTGGTGCGGTACGACCTCATGTCAGAGAGCAGCTCTTCTCCTGCAGTTAAAGAAGGTGACTCTGGATTCCTAAGCTCAGTGGGTAATCTGACCCGTGAGGAGCTGAGCTTTAGTTTTAGCACGTCCCACACGCCCGCCGTTCTCATCTACATTAGCTCCAAGACGCAGGACTACCTGGCCGTGGTGCTGCGGCAAAATGGTGAGACTGTTTGCTTGTTTAGAGCTCAGATTTAATGCTTAAAGGGTTAGTTCACCCAAAAATGAAATTGATCCCATAATTTACTCACCCTCAAGCCGTCCTAGGTGTATATGACTTTGTTTTTGCAGCCAAACACAATCAGAGTTTTATTAAAAATATCCTGGCTCTTCCAAGCTTTATAATGGGAGTGAATGGTACCCTAGATTTTGAAGCCCAAAAAAGCACATCTATCCATCATAAAAGTAGTCCACACAACTCCAGGGGGTTAGTAAAGGCCTTCTGAAGTGAACCGATGTGTTTTTGATAGAAAAATACCCATATTTATAACTTTGCAAACTATAATCACTAGCTTCCGGTAACGGAAAACCCAGGATTTTATTTCAGTTATTGTTTATTTCAAGTAAAGAAGATTTTTTTTTTATGGTTTTTAGTTTTAGTTAATGATAATAACCTAGCTTAGAAGCACTTGACATTGATGAAACATTGATTGTGTTTTCCCTCAGGTACTCTACAGATCCGCTATAACCTGGGGGGATTGAGGGAGCCGTTCACCATCAGCCTGAATCATCGTAACATGGCGAACGGTCAGCCCCATAACATCAACATCACCCGACAGGACAGACTCATTCAGCTGCAGGTACTGTATCATCTCAGTGGAGCTAATCGAGAAAGATGGTTTACAGTTCAGATGAATCTGTTAGATAATGACTGTTAAAATTCACTGGATTTATGAGTCTTAATATGTGTTGAAGGTGGATCATTATCCCACAGTAGGCTACACACTTCCTGAAGCCTCAGATGCTGAATTTAACCTTGTGAAGACAATATTCCTAGGAAAAGTTTTTGGTAAGCATTATTTTAATAGAGTTATTGGTTGTTTTAAGTGTGCATTTGGAATGTGTGCATTTTTGCACTCCTGTAACTCACAAAGCAGCGCATGATTGATCACAATGCCACGGTCATAGTTTTGATTCCCAGGAAATGCATGAACTGATAAAATGTATACCTTGAATCCAATGTTAGTCACTTTGGATAAAAGAGTCTACCAAATGCTTAAATGTAACATGTACGCTAAGTCAGTAAGATTTTTTTTTTTTTTTTTTTTTTAATAAATGAATAACAAAACAAGGCATCTGTGAATAAGAGTCTGAAGCAAGGACTGATGGGAATTTGTCCCGCTCCACTTCACAGATGATGAGTGGAAGGAGAATTTTAGAATGACACGACAGTCATTTATGACACTATATTCAACAACAACAACATCTCATTCCCCATGTCATACGTGCCATTTCTACATCACTGCACATACGCAGTACTTTCTAGTTTCGGTTTTAAATCCGATCAAGTGTTTATATGTCCTCTCGATCGGATTAGAAAAGGTTTAAAACACCCACTTACAATCCAAATGAAATTTTAATTCATTCTGATTGATGTGGTTACATGTGACATTTTTAGTCCAACTGTGCTAGTAGTCCGATTACAATCAGATTATTAGGGTCCATGTTAACGCAGCTAATGAAGGACAACTCTGCAGCTTAAACTAATTCAACAAAGATTTTGATATTCTGGGAAACAAAGTCTTCAACACTGGTCCATAAAATGAAAGCATAACATAATTAAATATAGTAATATACTCTAGAAATGGCATTTCACAGAGACCTACATACCTATTTTTTTTTATAGACTTTTCTGTCTATATTGAGAAATTCATTTATTCATTCATTTAGGATTTAGGATTTTTTTTAAATTTGATTTCGAATTAACACAGCTGAACTCTTGTCACATAGCATAAAACAATGTCATAACCCACAGAGTCTATGAATGCATGTCTCAGTTTTCTGTTTTTACTTTCACTGGATCATCATGTGAAGCTCCAGGTTTCACTCCTGATCTCAATCCACTCTCCAGGTTTCCCTTCAGACATTACTAGCTGAAATGAGCTGGAACTCTCTGAGCTGCATTACACACAGAGAGAGAGAGCAGCTGAAAGTGTGATGGGTCGATATCTACAGATAGCTCTCGGACAGATAGCTATTTGTCGCTTTCAGGTTAAACAGAAGGAAATCTAGAATTTTCTAGTCAAGCTTACGCATAGGTAGACTGAGAAAGAGACGGACAGAAAGGGGAAATCAGGCATTTAGCTTAGAGTTGCAAGACCTGCTACAGGCTGGGAAGATATACGCAGTTCCGCATCTGTGATCGCAAACAGGTACCATGCTAATAAAATGCGTTATATTTGAAATATTAGCATATGTTTTTTTTTTTTTTATCTGTATTGTAATATTGTGTTTACACTGCATTGAGATGAAGATATTTGGTTGTGATGTGTAGCAATACAGTATACTGGAAGAAAAGGGATAATAAAGGACAGAACCACTTTTTCTCTCTTCACATATATAAAAATGTATCAACTTGCATTAATATATTAATGTAAATGTTAAAAAACAAAGCTTTTGGTTTCCAGTGTCATGTATTGTTCCAATCTTGTCTAGTTTTGAAGATATAAAGAAAAAAGCCATAAAAAAGCCATGAAATACTGCATTAGTTATTTTACAATGATTTAATTGGACTTCAAACGATCCACTTTTTTTTAAAGAAATTCAGCAAGGATGCAATAAATTGATCAATGGTGACAGTATAGGTATTTATAATGTTACAAAAGCTTTCCATTTCGAATAAATGCTGTTCTTTTGAACTTTATATTTATCCTGTAAAAAAATTATCACCGTTTCAACAAAAATATGAAGCGGCACAACTGTTTTCTACATTGATAATAATAAGAAATCTTTCTTGAGCAGCAAATCAGCATATTAGAATGATTTCTGAAGGATCATGTGACACTCAAGACTGGAGTAATGATGCTGAAAATTCAGCTTTGCATCACAGGAATAAATTACATTTGAATATATTTAAATAGAAAATATTTATTTGAAATAATATCTCATAATATTTGATCAAATCATTTTAAAGAGACTTGCAAAAAACATTAAAAATCTTACTGACATCAAACTTTAAATGGAAGTATGGTTGATACTGCAGACTTGAAGACTTAGATCGGATTTTTTGACACCCGTCCTATAACTTTTATTATTGCTTTAACACTCACACAGAATTGTGTTAACCTGCTGCTGTTGTCTTTCAGAAACGGGTCAGATTGATCCGGTGTTGATAGAGCGATATAACACCCCAGGATTCGTGGGCTGTCTCTCCAGAGTGCAGTTCAACCGCATCGCCCCACTGAAGGCCGCCCTGAGGACCATACTGCCCTTTACAGCCTCCATACAGGGAGTCCTAGTGGAGTCCAATTGCGGGGCATCTCCACTCACAGTGCCACCCATGTCTGCAGCCTTTGACCCCTGGCACCCAGATTCAGGTAACCGAATGATGATTAAAAATAACCCTTTATTGGTGTTATTTTTGCTCCTATTAACATTACAATGAAACATTGTATTGGCAGGGGAGTTATTGAGGAAAAAGTTCCACATCATGTTTTACTCTTGAGCAGGAAAATAATTTCTATTAGAATTTCTCTGTTATGAAGAGATCTTTCCTGGTTGCCTGGAAGAAATTAGATTTTTAGTAAAAGAAATCTGTGTTCTCTTCCCCGTGAAGAGGATTGTGTCTGTGTCTGTGTGTACCTGGTAAAACCTATGTTGTGAGGACCAAACATCCCCATAAGGATAGTAATACTAGTCATTTTTTAATTTGTGGGGACATTTTTAACAGTTTATAAATCATACAAAATTATGTTTTTTTGTTTGTTTTGTTTTTTAATGTAAAATGGAGAAAGTTTTCTGTGATGGGTAGGGTTAGCTAATAGGAAATATCATTAGCTCAGTATAAAAACAATAGAAGATAATGCAAACTGTCCTCCATAATGGAAAAACAAATGTGTGTGGATTCTCAAAATGGAGTATGAAATAAAGATTTTAGTCTTTAGTGGTATTTTTCATTCATCTTGAGTTCATAATTCTGATATTTTTGTATAATCGGTGTTACATCCCAAATGTATTTCTTTTTATAACATTTATTTTTTTTCTTAGTTATAGCTAGTTTTTAATTATAATTGCATAGTTTTTATTATTAGTACCCCTACGCTGTAAAAAAGAATTGTTGGTTTAATTTAAAAGAGTAAATTACCTGGTTGTCTTAAATTGAGTTCATTGAAATTAAAAATTTGAGTTAATACAATGAAGGCGGAAACTCAAAATATTGTTATCTGAACCACGTTGATTATTGAAGTTGATTTGACAAAAGAAAAAAACAATTGTCATAAATCATGAAAATAATTTTTTACAGTGTAGTTAAAATTTAAGAAATAAATTATAATAAATAAATTATAGTAAAGTATTAGTGATATTACATTGAAATAATAAATATATACTTAAACTGTAAACATAATTTAAATTAATCAGTTTATAACTGTAATTTTAATATTAATCAGGTGATATAATAAAATCAATATAAAAAAATATTAGAAATTAATTATTTAAATATAATCTAATAACATTTTTAATTCTCATTGTTTTAATTATGCAAATATTTTGTATTCAATTGGCACTATTTTACTTGATTTATTTAGCATTTTATACCTCAGTATATACAGCTAATCCTCAAATCCATGGCAATATGAATTCACAGTTTTTGTCATGACAGAACTAAACTGAGATTGCAATGGTGAGAGAGGCGATGAGCAATCTTGTATTTTTAAAGTAATAATTAGTTTTAGATAGAGCATACTTTTTTGGTGTTTGTACGCTTACAATGACATTGAGTAGCTTGCGCTTTCATGGATATTTGTGGAATATGTAGTTTGGAGCCTGTGGAGACGGCAGATGAAAAGAGCAGACGGTTTGTCTCAGATCCGCTCCCCTGCCAACACCAGCCCCCTGACTCCTCCTGAGTGTGTGCAAAGATTCACTCATCTGCCCACCAGATTAACACACTGGCCTTCTGTACTTCATGTATGCCAAGAAAGAATTTAAAAGGCATTGTAAATGTTTAGAGTCAGAAAACTGCTCTTTTCACAAAAGTTTTCTCTTTCTTTCAAGCCGGTGCCCAGTTCCCATTCAACGAGGAACAGGTCAGCCGTGATGGTGTCAACAGAGACTCTGCAATAATTGGAGGTGAAATATACTGTTGTAGTGTAATACTCTCACACACTTTTAATATGCTTACATTAAGTATGCACAACAATACAGGGCACTTGCAATGTGTTTTCCAGTTACACAATGTTTGCAAAATAGAAAGTTCTCTTAAATGTTCACATAACCAAAAACAAAACGCTTGACAAAACATTTAAAAAAACTGGACATTGAGAAGGTTCAGAAATAATGTTTTCATAACTTAAAGGGTTAGTTCACCCAAAAATGAAAATGGAAAATTCTATCATTAATTACTCACCTTTATGTCGTTCCAAACCCATAAGACTTTTGTTCATCTTCGCAACACAAATGAAAATCTTTTTAATGAAATCGGAAAGCTTTCTGTCCATCAATTAACAGCCTATGCAACTACCACCTTCAAGATCCAGAAAGTTAGTAAAGACATCATTAAAGTACTCCATGTGACTACAGTGGTTTAACAAGTGTTGACAAGTGTTTTGTTTGCGCAAAACATAATTTACCACTTTTTACAAAATATTAATCTCAACGCACGTTCACGAAAGCACCATGACGCATGCCTGTTAGGTTAATGCGAGAGCAGGTGTTGTTACGGGAACGCGCGTTGAAGATTATTTGTAAATAAAGTGATAAATTATGTTTGTGCAAACAAAGCACTTGCTTCGCTTCATAAAATTGAGGTCTTCATTTTTGTTCCGAAGATAGCAAATGTCTTATGGATTTGGAACAACATGAGGGTGAGTAATTAATGACAGAATTGTCATTTTTGGGTGAACTAACCCTTTAATGGGAACATTTGCAAAACATTCTTAGAACATATTTTTGTTAGCTGGGAACTTGCTGGGTCTGTAAAACATGTTTTTGGTCTGTCGAATTTTTCTAATCTCATGAGACAACGATTTTTATCAGGACAAACTTTGAAAGACTTATTTTGTAATATGGACTTAGAAAAAGAAGTAAATTCAAAAAAATATTTTATAGAAAAGTAAACAGAATTGCTTAGTGTTTATTTATTTATTTTTGAATATTATGAAACATTTGTATTTATTGTATTGTTTGTTGAATAGTACTAGCCTGTGAAAATGATGGCAATACATTTAAATACAACCAACCATCCAACCAAAGTGGATAATAATAATAATCCAATGTGACTGTATTTGCATACATGTATAGATTATATTTCTTAGGCTTTGATATCTTATCATTGGTGTAGAATATTTCTAAATATATTTTAATGATGATTTATTAAAGAATTAGTTCACTTTAAAATGAAAAGGACCCCAGTCTTTACTCACCCTTAAGCCATCCGAGGTGTATATGACTGTAACGAGGCGGGACACGAGGTGAGATCCATATGCAAGCTTTATTAGACTGAGTTCGTCGTCAAACAGGCAATGGTGGAACAACAGCAAACCGGTATGGCAGAGAGTAGGCAGAATCATAGTCAAGGTTCAGGCAATAGGTCAGGGCTGGCAGATAACAATCGTAAGTCCAATAAACAATACACAGTCCAAAGGCAGGCAGCAGGGAATCGTAGACAGGGAACAGACAGGGAACAGACAGGGAACAGACAGGGGTGATTACTGATTGATGAAGTGAGTGCAGGTGATGGCCAGGGAGGATTATGGGAAATGAAGTCTGGGAATGACTGGAACTGTGACAGTGACTTTCTTCTTTCTGATGAACACAATCTGGGATATATTAATAAATATCCTGATGCATCCGAGCTTTATAATGGCAGTGAACAGGACCACATCCATCTATCATAAACATATTCCACACAGCTCCAGGGGTTAATAAAGGCCTTCTGAAGTGAAACGATGCGTTTGTGTAAAAAAAAAATCCATATTTAACAAGTTATAAAGTAAATATCTAGCTTCCGCCAGACCGCCTTCCATATTCAAGTTATGAAGAAAGTGTAAACTTCTCGAAGTAATGCGTTTGTGTAAGAAAAATATCCAAGTTATAAAGTAAAATAGCTAGCTTCCACCAGACTACCTTCCCTATTCAACTTACGAAAAAAGTAAGTTAAATACAAATTTTTTTGTAAGTTGAATGCGGAAGGTAGTCTGGTGGAAGCTAGCTATTTTACTTTATAACTTGGATATTTTTCTTACACAAACGCATTACTTCGCTTCAGAATGCCTTTATTAACCCCCCGGAGCTGTGTGGAATATGTTTATACGTTTACGCACTTTCTTGAGCTTCATACTCGTTGGTCCTGCTCACTGCCATTATAAAGCTCGGATGCGTCAGGATATTTATTAACTCCGATTGTGTTCATCAGAGAGAAGAAAGTCATATACACCTAGGATGGCTTGAGAGTGAGTAAAGCTTGGGGTCATTTTCATTTTAAAGTGAACTAATCTTTTATCATAACAATCATGAGTTTGATATCATTCTCTCTCACATAGGCATCATCGCAGTGGTGATTTTCTCCATCCTCTGCACGCTGGTGTTTCTGGTGCGTCATATGTTCCGTCACAAGGGCTCCTACCACACAAACGAGGCCAAGGGGGCGGAGTCTGCCGACTGCGCTGATGCAGCAATCATCGTGAATGACCCCGCCTTCACAGAGACCATCGACGAGAGCAAGAAGGAGTGGTTTATTTAGCCATGCCCCTTGGGAGGGGCTTCATTCTCTGACATGGATACCCTGAGGAATATGTAAAGGGCAAGAGTTTTTTGAGTAGCCGATGTGAAATGGACACTTGGCAGGTCCTGTTCTGTGCACTGACTGGCATGTCTGTTCTGTAATTATTTTGTATGTAAGCAAGTACAGCACAAGGACTTCTGTAAGATCAAATTCATCTCATGCACACATGACAGGAATATTCAATGGACGACGGTTAAAAAAACAACAACAACTGATGCATTTTTATCATTGCAATACTGGTCTGTTAACAAATGCATTTGATGTGTGTTCAGCAAACATGAATGCACCAAATACTCCAATAGCACAACGGAATGTGTACAGAATGCACAATTATGTTTCCGATAATGACATTTGATTGTATTTAACATTTTGTTGTCAGCATCTTCAGGACAATAATATATTGTAGCATGGTAATCAGCCAATTGCATTTCTGAATCATTCATCAATGTTAATGCAGCACTTTTGTATCTCATGGTAAATGTTCTTTACGGTTATCAGAATTCAGTGTTATTTTCTCCATAAGTGCTTGTTCAACCTCTCTGAAAAACATGATAGGCAGTTTGGAGGGTTTTTTTATAAAGAGAATGCTCTTTAAAACACGAAAACTCTAGGTAGAGATTTTAGTTCAGATGTGTTCAGTAGTAAAAAATCACGAACGGTTCATTTGCTCCAATCTCTTTTAATGTGCCTCAAAGGTTCAAGGTTTCTTCTGGCCAAGCATGGATTTTGTGATAGATTTGATGGCCCTTACATGTTAATATAGGAGAAAGATTACTTTTGTGTGTGTGTTCGCAGTTTAATGCACTGCTTATCTGAAATCAGCCGCAGCAGCACAAATTTATGTACAAACCATTTTTACTATTGTCTTGATTGTGCTTGGTTAAGTCATTTTTATTTCTTAACTATGTCTGAAATACGCAAAGGAGCATTTCTGTATTTCTGGCAGATTATTAACATGGTCTCATAAGAGTTTGCCCTCTCTGCTCATGTGAATCCACTAACAAGAGTATTATTCAACCATCAGATAGATTACAAAACCTGGTTTATAATAAAGCACTACAATAATGTTGCTTTCTGTACATATGAGTTGTTTCGTTAATTAAAGGATTAGTTCACTTCAGAATTCAAATTTCCTGATAATTTACTCACCCCCATGTCATCTAAGATGTTTATGTCTTTCTTTCTTCAGTCCAAAAGAAATGAAGGTTTTTGATGAAAACATTCCAGGATTTTTCTCCATATAGTGGACTTCAGCAGTTACCAACGGGTTGAAGGTCCAAATATCAGTTTCAGTGCAGCTTCAAAGGGCTCTACATGATCCCAACTGAGGAATAAGGGTCTTATCTAGCAAAAAGATTGGTCATTTTCTATAAAAATAAAATAAAATTATATACTTTTTAACTACACTGTAAAAAAAATTAGTTTCAACTTAAAAAAGTAAGTGTTTATGCTGCCTTAAAATTTTAAGTTTAGTCAACTCAAATACTTATGTTTTCACTTAATACAACTTCACATTTCAAGTTGACTAAACTTAAAATTTTAAGGCAGCACGAACACTTTTTAAGTTGAAACAACAATATTTTTTACAATGCACAAATGCTCATCTTGCACTGCTCTGTGATGCGCCATGCATTACGTAATCACGTTGGAAAGGTCACGCTTAGACGGAAATACTGCGGTAGGGTGAAAAACTCATCTCATTTTCTCCTCCAACTTCAAAATTGTCCAACATTGTTTTTTTACTTCTTTTTTTTTTTTGTAAAGGGCGTTTGACTTAATCTTTGCACGTTTGCTTTGTAGACACCTGCTTGGTACTTCCGCCTATGTCACGCGTGACCTTTCCAACGTAATTACGTATCGCAAAGCTAGTGCAAGACGAGCATTTGTGGTTAAAAAGTATAGAATTTTTAATCCAGTTTTTTTTTTTTTTTTAAATGGCCGATCGTTTCGCTAGACTAGACCCTTATGTCTCGGCTGGGATCGTGTAGAGCCCTTTGAAGCTGCACTGAAACTGAAATTTGGACCTTCAACCTGTTGGTAACTGTTGAAGTCCACTATATGGAGAAAAATCCTGGAATGTTTTCCTCAAAAACCTTTATTTCTTTTCAACTGAAGAAAGAAAGGCATCTTGGATGACATGGGGGTGAGTAAATTATCAGGAAATTTTCATTCTGAACTAATTCTTTAATGTGTTTGAAAATGTCTCCACGCATTACCAGTACATTGTTTGGACTTTTAAATGATCAAAATTGTATATTTATTAAGGTTTGTCACTGTCACATCAGAATTACTTTATGTGATTATAATATAATGCAATCATTTGTTCTGTTGTTCGTTTTTGAAAATGCTAATAAGATGATAAGATGATGCTCTTAAGATGAAATGTCATTTCATGTTGAGAGTTGTAAAGAAACTGACTCTCCAATAATGAACACTGCAAATCTCAATAAACTACTGGATTGTTTTTGTAACAAAAAAAGTCCTCTCATTATGACTTTATTGTGTTGTTAATGATTCTGATTATTATAATTCATGTTAATCTTAAAGGGGACAAATACTTTCCATATAAAAAGTATGCTTATAATTTTAGTCAAGATTTTTTGCACCAAATATTTTCAGTAAATGGTCTATGAGGAAGTTTTGATTTCACAAAATTTGAGTATGTCTGCATCAAATTCTTTATTTGGATCCTTTACAATTTTTTTACTGTGGCAGTACCGTGGTAAACATATGGTCTCAGATAGTATTACAATGGTACTTTGATGGATATATACAAAATAAGATATGATTACCATATGCCATTCATGACGCATGGCACATTTTAGTGAAAAAGCAGCCAGTGAAAATTAGATGCAATTTTCAAATGAAAGTTATACTGAGCATTGGATGACAAACAACAATGTAGGCTATATTTTTGATAACGTTCTGGTCTAATACATGTTTGCGTGTTAACATTCGAGTTACACTAAATGCTGTCCAGTGAGATTTGGCTACTCGGTAAATAGAGAACATGTGTGTCCATATGTGCGGTCAAAGTCTATAATAAACTGTTATTCATATAATTATTAAATAAAAAACTGGCGCGGAACCTTCGACCACAGCCGCTGTTTTCGAGCGGCGTGCACGCTGACGGAGTGTGTCTCTGTTTCCGGAGGGACCGTGTTTCCGTGAGCACGCGCTGACGGAGTTTTTTTCTGTGTTCGTTGTTTCGGCGTTGTTCTTTTTATTTTCTAAGTAAAAAATAAGGATCGCCACACACGCGTCTGATATATAAAAGGGGATATTGTTAATCAGGATCCGGAGTGGTGTTGGAGATTCATGTGTACGTTTGTCGTTCTTTCTGGATGATGGTAAGAGCGCGAGATTAGCCGTTAGCTTTAGCTGTAATCATGAACACAAACACACACAGTTATAGGCGATAATTAATATATTAATATCACAATTCCTATTGCATTATGTACTTATCTTCTCATGACTTGTATTAACGGATCTCTACGTGTTTACAGAGTATTTGTGGTGTGTTTTGAGGTGAGGCCTCATCAGTCAGACTGTGTTTGCCTGAAGCACACACATTTAAGCAACTTTTAATTGTGTGATATTTTTGGATGGAAGGAGAGAACGGTATACGGAAACGTCAGCACTACTTTAAAGCACGAGCACAGCGGTAATTGGAAACAAATGACTCGCCCTCACTAGCTCTGCTGATGTGCTTGTATATGATGCACTTTGAGCGACCCGACAACTAGATCACTTGCATTGAAATTAAGCTAGTTCTCTAATTTTGACATGTCGCTCACTCTCAGTGAAGACACAGGGTCTCAAAAACATCATGAGGTGAGGGTCAATCAAATGTGAGGGCTGTTATAGATCAGCAGAGATGTGGAGAGATCAGAAATCTGACGAGTTTAGCAGTAATCAGAAGTGTTCAGAGATGGAAAATCAGGACAGAACAATTGTTTTTCTGCTTTTTTTTTTTTTTTTGACTGAGTTTCATGAACAGGTAACAATTGCAATATATATATATATATATATATATATATATATATATATATATAGTATATATAGTATATGTATTTATACTATAAATGTAATAGATAAAATCATTATTATATATTGATTATTATTATTCTGTTATATCTATAATAGATTTGTGTGTGTATATGTATATGTGTATATGTATATATGTGTGTGTGTGTATACACAATTTTGTGTTATAGACGTGATAGATGATAAAATTTGAATGGAAAAATTAGTTTAACCACCCTTTTTGCCTCAAAATTAACTATTTAAAATCGTATGTATATATATATGTATATGTATATATGTGTGTATATGTATATATATATATATATATATACATATATATATAATATATGTGTGTATATGTATGTATATATACACATACATATACATGTATGTATATACATACATATATCTATAGTATATGTATATTATGTTTTATACTATAAATATAATAGATAAAATAATCATGTATTATATAATGATAGATTTATTTATTTATATATATTATATGTGTATGTATGTACAGTCAAAGCAAAATTTATTCAGACACCTTGAACATTTCATTAATACAGTTTATTCACTATAGTTTTAAAAATGGTAATAAAATATGACACCATCTCAGAGTTAAACTGTCAGAAAAAATGAATCTTAATGTCAGATAACACTTAAGCAAAACATTTTTCAGGTCAAAATGTCTGAATTTGTGGTTCCAATTTTTATCAGTTTTACTGGTAGTCCACTGTATGAATAATTTTTGGGTATAATATGTCAAAGTTTACTTCATCTTGCTATCCTCACTTACATAAATGAACTATAGTGTCCTGCACCCACTAGTAAATATATATTAAAAATATAAAAATTGTCTGAATAATTTTTGGGTTGACTGTTTGGTTGTTAATGTGTATATGTGTGTGTGTATATATATATATATATATATAAAATCATTGATAAAACGATCTATATAATTTATCCGTTATATCTCTAATAGATGAAATAATTAAAAAAAAAGGTAATCTATTAGTATTATATATATATAATAGATAAGATATTATCTATTATGTTTGTGCTACAAAAACAATTAGAGTGGAAGTATAATATAATTACCATGTTCAGCAGTTCTGCTCTTGTTTTGTAATTAAGTTATTGAAAATAATTTTGAGTCCACTCCAGATGTTCTGCTGTCCCACAGCTGTGTTGTTCCGCCTGAGTAAATCACTGTAAGTCATGATCTAATGGCAGAACGCTGTTAATTTGCTTGGTTACAGCACCGGCTGCATCTCAGAGCTCCTAGCAGAATATTTTCTGTTCCTTGAGTTGTTGCCATGGATACAAGAAGGGAACCCCAGGATATAGGGAACAGTAGATTCCATACAAGGAATGTTTATCCCAGGAAAAACTGCTGCTGTGTCTTTTTGAGATATATCAGCAGATTCTTCATCTGCTGCAGGTTGCTTGGTTTTTTCTGATTTTTGGACTACACTCAAGAGATTAGTTTGGCGAAATGTGTTTAGTCCTACGTGATTCCAACGCACTGTGTATCTCTCTTTTCTTGTGTTCCTCGCAGGTTTCTTTCCTGTCTGTCGCTGTACCCTGAGGGTCCGACCCTCTTCATCCTCCCTCACCGCTTGACCCTATGGAGGAGTAGCTCTTGAGTGACAGGCACAAGAACCAATCAAACATCAGGAGGAGCGTCAGACTCGCAGCGGCAGAGCCGAGAGGAAGAGAGGATGTCGTCTAACCGGACCCAGACCCCTCATGGTCTGAAGCAGATCGGGCTGGACCAGATCTGGGATGATCTGCGGGCGGGAATACAGCAGGTGTACACCCGCCAGAGCATGGCCAAGTCACGCTACATGGAGCTCTACACGTATCCTCAATTGCGATTTAATGTCATTTCTGTTTTGTTTGGAAAACTCGTCCAGTGTCTGTTGTGCCCTTAACCTCTTGCTTTTCAGTCACGTGTATAATTATTGCACTAGTGTGCATCAGTCGAATCAGGCCCGCGGTGCAGGTGCCCCCCCGTCCAAACCTTCGAAGAAGACCCCCACACCCGGAGGAGCTCAGTTCGTGGGGCTGGAACTCTACAAGAGATTGAAGGAATTTCTGAAGAATTACCTTACCAACTTACTAAAGGTACATTACAAGAATAGATGCATTTTTAATAGCAAGGCTGCATTTATTTGATTAATATGCAGTAAAAACTGTAATATTGTGAAATATTATTTTAAAAAAAACAACTTTTTTATTAATTTATATTTTAAAATGTAATTTATTCCTGTGATGTCAAAACTGAATTTTCAGCATCATTACTCCAATCACGTGATCCTTCAGAAATCATTCTAATATGCTGATTTACTGCTCAAGAAACATTTGCTATAATTATCAGTATTGAAAACTGCTTATTTTTGTGAAAACTGTGATGAATTGTTTTCTAGGATTCAAAAGAACAGCATTTATTTGAAATATAATTTTTGCTTTAATTTTTTTCTAACATTATAGATGTCTTTACTGTTACTTTTGATCAATAATTTATTTACATTAAAGTATTAATTTCTTTAGAAAAAAATAGCATTAACCCTAAGCTTTTGAATGGTAGTCTACAGGGCTTGACATTAACACTCGTCAAATACGGGTGGATTTTAGCAGTGGTGTGTAACGCAGTCATTCCTACTAGCCACTTTGGTGGGTTAAATTATATATATATAGCCTAAATATACATTTTTCAATTGTAGTATTTTAAAAAGTCATCTGAAATAATAAACTAAGAGCAATGTTGTCAAAAATATGATTTTTTTTTTTATACATATCGATACTGAAATATCTGAAATGCTTCAAATACTAATTTTCCACAGAGTAGATACACGACACCAGCTGCGCTTTCTCTTTCTGACAGCGAATTAACACACAAACCCGCCTCCCCTCACTCACTTGTTTCATTTGCTCTGGATGAATTAAACATTAAAATACATAGGACAAATTAAAATAATGTCAAAATGCTGGTCTTGGTGAGTATTCATGTAAACACAGTCAGTTATATTTTAACATGTGTATAACAGTATGTATCTATGCGTCAGGTCTTAAAGTGACAGTAGCCTAATATACCTGCTGCCGAATTATGAGAGAATAAAAATATGGCCGTTTTTCCCCATGGTATCTGTCAGAATTGTGGCCATTGAAAATGCTGAGTGGTTAGTATCTTTGGAAAACCACTAGCCACAGTGGCTAGTAATATTAAATGGTACTTCATCAAAAGTAATCAATTCTTATTGGTTTTGCTAACACTTTACAATAAGTTTTCATTAGTTAAGATTAATTAACTACAGTAGTATAGCATAATGTATTGATGAACAATACTTTTGCAGCCTTTATTAATCTTAATGTTATTTCGACATTTACTTGTACTTTTTTAACTTAAGTCAAATTCACAGCATTTAGCCCAAAAGATTCAGTTATGGTACTATTCACTGGGCAGGTGTGTTCAAAACACAGTTGTTTATGACCAAAGTAAGTCTAAATGATGATTAATATTTATTTAATAAAATTTGTTTATAAAAAGCCTACAAATCTAAAAAATTCTAAAAAAAAAAAAAAAAAAAAAAAAATTAAGTATCATAAACATTTTGTCCTCAAAAAAACAAAGTAGATGCTTTGTGAGTAACCTATAGACCAGTTAGCCAAGGTAAAGAATCTTTCACTTAAAAGATTCATTCAAAAACACTGGATTAATTTAGGGTGCTTTCACACTAGCACTTTTGGTGCGCACCAGTGTTAATTTTTATTGACAAATAATTTTCGTCAACAACATTTTTTCACGGAAGAAAACGAGACGATAACTAAATAAAAATGTGTTTTGAATGACTAAAACTATGACTAAAATCTACTCCAATTTTCGTCATTGAATAAAAACGAGACTAAAATGATAGAGAGGGACGATTTGGGAAGAAATCCAGTCAGGACTGCTGTTCTGTGGAAGATGTGTGCATTTGAAGTGTAACGTGCTGATCTAACCACGGGAAAAAGCGGCGCTGTTGCGCGCTCTAAAGGCTCGCGCAGCAGCACTTCAGACTGCATCGCAATTAATGAATAGCGTACATTTATGCCAAGTGATTGCTTATAAGCTAATGTTGATGAATTATAACAATGTTTACTACACAATATTTATATGGTAGTATGTTTTAGACGGTTGTTCGAATGCATGTTTTATCTCCCTCATCTGAACGAGCAGCCTGCTACTGCTACAGTGCAGGCTGTAGACATTTCAAAATAAGTCACACTGTATTTCGGGATGGTTTATAATTATTTTTTCCTGGTCATTATTGTCATTTTGTTTAAACAATAAACTGTATTTAATTTAATTTCTATTTAATTCACAGTAAACTTATGTATCTTCTGTCACAGGAAGGAAAGACTAAGAACATTATTTGACACATTATTCAATATATTATACAGGCATAAGGGTTATTATAGTTAACTAAACCTAAAAACATTAAAAAAAATTCATTACTTGAAATAAACGTTAACTGTAATAAAATAAATATATAAAAAATGTGAACTTATTTTTTCATTTAGTTTCCACGCTTTAGCTTAACCTGATGTACTAAAGTAACTAAAACAGAAATAAAAAACTGTAATGACATTTAAATGCAAAAACTAAAAGACAAACAAAAAATGACAAACTTTTAACTAAAATTACAATGAAAGCAGAAAAACTAAAAATCAAATCTAATTGAAATTTTAAACAAAAACTATAATAGTACCTGTAAATGTGTCAGTCCTTGACAAGTACTGAATTGAGCTCTCTTTCGTGTGTTTTTGCACTTGAACGGTCAAAAACCGTGCGCTTTGGCGAGTAAAGTACAGTTGGTTGTCTTAAGTGAACATAAACAGTTTAGAGAGTATATCAGTGTATAGGACCGGTGTATTGTTAGAGAAATGCTTACTTAATGCATTACAATTTAACTAAATTAGATTTTTGATGACTAAAATATGACTAAATCTAAATGGCATTTTAGTCAAAAAAGACGTTGACTAAAACTAAATCAAAATTTGCTCTCAAAATTAACACTGGTGTGCACCCAGGTTTGATTGACGTCAAGAGTTTGCTTCGGTTGGATGATGTGAACTCTGTTTTCCGAACTTGGTTGCGCACCCATGAACCATACCAGAGTCCGCATAAAAAGGGTGGTCCGGGGTACGGTTCATGTGAACTCCAGTACGGTTTGCTTCTGATACGAACACAATTGTACTAAATCGAAATCGAATGAACTGCTGTTGATGACGTATGATTCTATAAAACTGTGTGTGTGTTCTCACTCACTTTCAAGCAGAGAGAATGTATGTCTCATTTTTGCTCGCCTTCAGCACAAATGGACTGAGTTCTTTAAAACATTTGCAGTACATTTGCAACAGATAGACATAAGTGCCGATATGTGCTGATGCTTTCCAAATATCGCGCAGCCCTAAACTCAGTCCAGCTGAGGCAGAGGGAGGGGGAGCAGTCGAACTCTGGTTTGAACAGGCAATCTTAAGGCACCCTTAAACTCCCAGTAAATATGTATTTATTTGACTGTTGCCCTCAGGATGGAGAGGATCTGATGGACGAGAGCGTTCTGAAGTTCTACACACAGCAATGGGAGGATTACAGGTTTTCCAGTAAAGTGCTCAATGGGATCTGTGCTTATCTCAACCGCCACTGGGTGCGCCGGGAGTGTGACGAGGGCCGGAAAGGGATCTATGAAATCTACTCTGTGAGTTTCTTGCTTTTCTTCTGCATTACAGCACAATTTCAATATATTTGATGTCATGTCATTATATGTATGTCATGTGAATGTTTTGTGTGTGTGTGGGTGTTTTTCCAGCTCGCTCTGGTGACGTGGAGGGAATGTTTGTTTCGGCCTCTGAATAAGCAGGTAAGATTGGAAACACAGGAAACACATCATAGTAGGAAAAGTGCTTAATTCTAATAAATGTATTTGGTAACACTTTACAATAAGGTTCATTAGTTAACCCTTAAAGACCTAGAGCATTTTTGGGGCTTCTGACTTGCCTGCTCTTTTCTCTGGTTTTCTAACCCATTCTAGCAGTCAGCATGAAGTGCCATATATCATTATAAACAGGACAACTTGAAGGTTCAGTTTAGCTCATTTAAAGTGCCAATTTTAAATTAATTTTGTCTGAGAATGGATACAATTCCCAGAATTTAAAAAAAAAATCAGCAAAAATCTAGTGTCTTTCACTGTAAACTCACACAAAACATTCAGATTTTTAAACATTCAGATGAAATTTTGTATAAATTTAACAATCTCTAAGCAAGTTATAGCCATTTGTTACAATATTACTCTAGATAAAACTACAATATTGCTCTTTAGGGATAAACAGGTATACTTTATTTATTGATAATGTGTGTCCAAAAAAGACCAGGGAGTAAAATAAATAGAAAAAAATGTTATACAACAGAACACTAAAGAAAAAGTTACTTATTAGAGAAATACATTTTCAATCTGAACATGAATAAAAAGAAAGTGTTGCAATTATGAAAATTGTCTTGTGCAACGAAAATAAACAGTGCAAAGGTTTTTTCACAAAATACACAAAATGAGAGAGAAAAATAAGTAGTTCAACTGAACTAGTAATGTTAATGATCTTCACAAACTATAAAATAACTATTTAGATAATATAACAACCAAACAGAGCAGTCCTATGGCTGTACTCCTCACTGAATGTCGCATTTGATTGCACCGGTTCACTGCATAGAGACACGCTTGAAAACATAAATTGCAATAACTTATCCAATGTGAAACTGTTTTATCCTCATTTTTGATTCATGTTATGTCAAAGTCATGCTTTGCAACATGAGTGTTCTCATTCAAATCTGTTATTTTTGTGTTTGTTTTACTACACGCAGATACACGCGCACGCAAATACTTATACTTTGCGCTTATTCATACTTCCAAAGAAACATGATAGTATCGTGGTTCAAATGACCAAAACCTATGTTTATTGGTTGAGATGATGATGGTTTGAACCAATCTGGGCATAGGAGGCGGAACTAGGCATCAACAATCGTTCCTCTTTGGCTTAGAGGAACAAACCACATGCATTACCTTAACGAATCAATGCTGCAGATTTTGATGACGTAACCAGTCTCACCACGGATCCTCTGAATGTCAGAATGAGATAAATGCAATATCGCTGGAAAGCCGAGAATCTCCTCCTACATTTTAAAGCATACAGAGTGGATTAGCGGTTCAAAAGTTAAGCATTTTAGAACGATAGTTCTTTTTGGCCGCCGGCGGCCGTCTCGATTTTTGAGGGTTAACATGAAGTAATAATGCACTTATACAGCATTTATTAATCTTTGTTAATGTTAATTTCAACATTTACTAATACATTATTAAAATCTTGTTAACATTAGTCTAACATGAACAAACAATGAACAACTGTATTTTCATTAACTAACGTTAACGAAGATTAGTAAATACAGTAACAAATGTATTGCTCATGGTTAGTTCATGTTAGTTAATACATTAACTCGTGTTTAACTAATGAACCTTATTGTAAAGTGTTACCATGTATTTTTTTTGGTACCTTTGTTCTTAGGTCACAAATGCAGTATTGAAGCTGATTGAGAAGGAGAGGAATGGAGAAACCATCAACACTAGACTCATCAGTGGAGTGGTCCAGTCCTATGGTGCGGCATCGTTTTTACATTAGGGCTGCAACTAACGATTATTTGTGACCTTTTAATTTTATTACTTTTTATTTAAATCTTCAAAATGATGTATTATTTGTTGGAATCAGACACAAAATGAATGAGCTACACCTGTTTGAAGTAGATGGAGTCAGCAAAGTTAATTTTGAGAAAAATCGAGTTAAAGTTTTCTGAAGGTTCCAAAACAAAATCACCTAGCATCCATACCTTCAAATTTCCTGATAATAACACCAAATTTGGTACACTCCAAGTCAAAACCCATATCTATATGAAAAATATATATTAAACTTTTTTCCATGAAAACACAATTGTTTGATAACATTAATGAAACAGACTATATGTTAAGACCTACTATATCGCACGGATCTAAAAATGTTACACATCAGATGTTTTTTTTCCCCCCCAACAGTTAACCGTTCATTTAAGACATGACATAATGTTTGCGTGAATACTCACGAAGACATATTTTGAAATACTGTAATTCTATGTATATGTGTATATCGGAATCGCGTGCTGTCTGAAGTGTCTTTGCACTTCGGATCTATAGGTCAGCGTGAGTAAAATCATTTTGTTTAAATCAGCATGAGAAAATCACATTTCATTGGTTCAGACCCATGCCATTGAGAATTCGCTATGAATATTCACAGAATTGGAATACTGCGCTTTAAAACGATACCAAACGTCCTGAGAGGAAGCGCCAGTCATCCAGAAGCCAGCAGAAAAAAAAACGTCATTTTTCATGGGCAAAGGAAGGGTACTCCTCTCAGAAAACGTACAAATAAAGATACTTTTGAATGTTTAATTGCTATTTAGAGCATTGTAATCACTAGACAAGGGCTTAATTAACAAATTTTTGTGAGAACCTCAAATTTGACCAAAATTTTAACTTTGTTTGCCTTTAGCTCGAAATTAGCCTATGCACATTCCGACTCATTTTGCCAATGCGGGTCACATGTTGATAATCGATTAATCTGTAGATTATTTTTGAGTTAATCAGATGAATAATTTTTAGGTTTCTATGCATTAAAAATTACATTCTAAACCTAACAAAACCCTGATTGCTTACAATTTAAGCAGAAATTAAAACAATTAAAAATAAACAAAAACAAAAGCACAGAATGTTAACTTGTATGAGGGAAAACCTCACATTCACTCATCTGAACATAATTATAATACAATGGGCTATACCAACAATAGTGCTTTTACTGTTACTGCTCTCATAAATACGATTATTTGTGTTACGCTTAATTTCTAAAAAAAAAAAAAAAAAAAAAAAAAAAACTTTTTAGCAACCTGTGTATTTTAGTCAGAATTATTGTGCTCCTATTCTACTGCGCTCCGTCTGTTTGATGCGCGTGTGCCCACCGGCAGCCGTTCGTTGAAGTCTGTGAAGGTTAGCAAGATGCTGCTTGTAAGAATATGCAAAATGGAAATACTCATAGGACTTTCTAACATTTACAGATAAAGATAACCATAGAAGGTAAGTTATGTGCTGAGGAAAACACGTGTCAGGGGCATTAAACAGCTCTCACATCTGTCAAAGCATGACAGGACAAGATGCAGTAGCTCACTCTGTGTCCTCCACTATTCTCTATATGCGTTTTTGGTCCATAAAACTACTGTAAAGTGACGTGAGTGGCTGATGGTTCTCTGGGCACAGCGCACAGATGTGACTAATCGATAATCAATTTTATTGTGTAGTTGTTGCAGCCCTAGTTTACATCATGATGGATTTCATTGCTTGTTTGAGTCTGTGATAAAGGATGTTTAGAATGAGTGTTGTTTAGTTCATGGTTCTTTCTGTCTCTCACAGTGGAGTTGGGTCTCAATGAGGACGACGCCTTCGCTAAAGGTCCGACTCTGTCTGTCTATAAGGAATACTTTGAGACACAGTTCCTGGCTGACACCGAACGATTTTACACGAGGGAAAGCACCGAGTTCCTGCAACAGAATCCTGTTACTGAGTACATGAAGAAGGTGAGGCACAAGTAGCTTGACTTTTCTTTTTTTTTCTTTTTTAAGTGCTTGTGTACTTAAATGTGTAGTTGGTGTCAAGTAGGGCTGGAAAGTATATTCAGAATAATTGCGATTATTTTGTGTGAAATTTAGTAGTAGCATTGTGAAACTGACTTTGACCCTTTTATTTGGCAAGTACCAGTGGGTTAGATTTGGACCCCCTCCATCTTGTGACTTGCAAGTGTATGATAGTATTGTGGGTTTTTGATATAAATTTTTGGTAATTGATCGATTTTTAAATGATATTTTTTGATAGGATATTAGATAGTTCAGAAAGTCCAGTTCTTATTTTATTTATTTATTTTTTTTTTTAGCAAAAATGAAACGTAAATATTACTATGATGTATATATTACTGTTTACTATTATGTATTAATACTTTTATATAAATATCAATAAATATAATTCTTCCTTGTTTGTTTAATTTAAACACATGACAAGTGGAAAAAAGTACCTTATTTTTTACTATATTTTTTGACAGTATTTTAATATGCAACTTTTTAATCTGCTCTAAAGCATTTTTTTTATTATTATTAGTGTAAAAAAACTGTTTATTAATTTTATAAAAACTGATACAAAACCGATTTTGGTAAAAAATAAAAAAAAAGATTAGATTTTGTTTTGTTTTTTGTAATATAAATGTGTAGAATTTTAAAATATTTTTAATATATATATATATATTTTTTTTTTTTTTCTTCTCTCAAAAAGTTGAAAAATATATCTTAGAGTGAAGCTGAAGTGAAGCTGTATTTGTTGTAGGCCGAGGCTCGTTTGCTGGAGGAGCAGAGGAGGGTGCAGGTCTACCTCCATGAGAGCACACAGGATGAGCTGGCCAGGAAGTGTGAGCAGGTTCTCATTGAGAAACACCTGGAGATCTTCCACACGGAGTTCCAGAATCTTCTGGACGCAGACAAAAATGAAGGTATGAACCACAGTGAAAACTGAATGTACATGAGTCCTTCAAATTCAAATTCTCAACCATTATTTATTCTTTCTCTCTCTGTAGATCTTGGTCGCATGTACAATCTTGTGTCACGGATCACCGATGGATTGGGAGAACTGAAGAAACTTTTGGAAACGCACATTTATAATCAAGGCTTGGCAGCCATCGAAAAATGTGGGGAGGCTGCTCTCAATGTGAGTCTGAATGTAGATCGCCATCTTTGTTTGCAGTGTACATCATGCCATCTGATGCTGAGATCATCATGAGTTCTCCATCATGATCTCCATCATGAAAAAATCTTAATATCAAATGAAGATCCACTGCTATGCTCTGGTATCTCTTAAACATATTTTGTTCAATTGTTTGTTTAATACTCTTAGGAAATAATGTTTCTCAGCAAACACTTTAGAAGAAAATTAACAAAGTCAGCCCTGAGTCCATTTATCTAAAGCAAATTGAAAAAAAATTTAATTGCACTTTTATAGTATGTTACTCAGCATGAAAATAGACAAAGAAACTGGCATGATTTTAAAACACCAACCAACCATCATGCTTTAAACCTGATGTTTCTGACAATACAACTGACAAGTCAACTGCTGTCAATTTGTTTTTTACTTTCTTATAGGACCCCAAAATGTACGTCCAGACTATTTTGGATGTCCACAAGAAGTACAATGCCTTGGTGATGTCAGCATTCAACAATGATGCTGGTTTTGTGGCTGCTCTTGACAAGGTATTACCATACTGTCTTATATTGACTAATATTGATGCAGGTCCTAAAACTTTTGACTGATCATAAACCTTTTTTTTTCCAGTGATATTCCTCTGAACTTTTCTCTTTTGTAATGTCTCTCAGCCTTCTCTCTTTCTACACTCTTTCTTCAAATCTCTTGCTCACTCTCTCTCCTTCCCCATCATGAGTGGACATGCCCCCTACTGCTGATTGGCTACAAGTGTGTTGTGCTTCTTGGTCCTAAAAAGCATTTCTCAGAAATCACTTACTACATCTTTAAGAAAGCATCTGATCAAAGCAATGTGGATATGTTTGAAAGACCCCAGCAATCGGCACTCCACTCAGTCACGTTTATTCATATAGCACTTTATACAACAGATCGCTTTAAAGCAAGCAGCTTTACAGTATTAAAAACTGTCAGATTTGCTTTCAATTAAAATGACAACTTTCTACTATAAAGCAGCTCTCCAGTGTGATCATGTATTCATGTCTCACCTCAACGGACTGAACAGAAGAAGGTGGAGCCTCAGAACCACACTCAACTATTACAATAATTGCCTTGGACCAGTGGTAGTTCGAAGGTGTTTACCAGCAAGTTCGCTTTGGCAAGCTGTTTCAAACTCCAAACGAAAACTCTTACGAAACTAACCCATCCATCTAAAAGAAAAAAGGAATAATAAATGAACATTTTGCATATAGAAATGAAGCCTGTGTTTAGCACTATATGTTGCTAATAGCTTTTGGATATTGAAAGCATTCAAGCATGTATTTTCTCTGTTTTCAGGCTTGTGGGCGCTTCATCAATAATAATGCTGTTACCAAGATGGTTCAGTCCTCCAGCAAATCTCCTGAACTACTGGCCAGATACTGCGACTCTCTGCTCAAGAAGAGGTGCGTTTTTAGTTGTCTCTCTGTTGTAAATGAGTTCACATCCCTGTGCTGGGTCTAATCAAACCTCTGTCTGATATTGCAGCTCCAAAAACCCAGAGGAGGCAGAACTTGAAGACACTCTGAATCAAGTGGTCCGTTTTATGTTATCAGATGATTTGTGATTGCCAAAACATTCTCCATATCTGTTTTGTCTGTATTGATCTTTTTTCTCATTTGTAGATGGTGGTGTTCAAGTACATTGAGGACAAGGACGTGTTCCAGAAGTTCTATGCGAAGATGCTGGCTAAGCGTCTGGTCCATCAGAACAGCGCCAGCGATGACGCAGAGGCCAGCATGATCTCCAAACTAAAGGTGCAAGAGTTCTTTCACAGCTTATGATAATACAAACCGTTAAAGTGATCTATAAAGCTTAAAGGTTTACCTAAAAATGAATTACTGAATAATTACTCACCCTCATGTCGTTCCACACCCGTAAAACTAACACAAACGAAGATCTTTTAAATGAAATCTTTCTGTCAACACAACTACCACTATCACAACTACCACTTTCAAGCCCCAGAAAGGTAGTAAAGACATCATAAAAGCAATCCATGTGATTACAGTGGTTTAACTTCAATTTTATGAAGCGCTTTGTTCGTGGGGGGAAAAAAAACAAAACAATTTACCACTTTTTACAAAATAAAGTGTCAGTTGTGTAGGCTGTCAGTGGAGGGACAGAATTCACTCAGATTTCTTTAAAAAGATCTTCATTTGTGTTCCGAAGATAAACGAAAGTCTTATGGGTAAGGAACGACATGAGGGTGAATAATTAATTACCGAATACATTTTTGTTTTGGTAAACTAACCCTTTTAAATTTCCTAAAATCATCAGCACCAGATGCAATATTGTATTATTGCTCTTTGATTTATAGCATTTCAGATTTTAAACTTCAGTTGCAAAATGCAAAATAGAGTTGGAATAATTTCCGTGAATTATTCATTGAAACTGTCTGTTTCTGTTGATGTGTCATCAGAAGTGTTCACTTAAGTCCATGTGCTATATTTACATAATTTAAATTTAGTAAAAATATGTAGGTAAATATTGCCCGTTTATTATTAGCCTATATATTGTCATATTGCTGAACACTGAAAATGATTAAATATCATTCCTGTGTTCATTTAGTAAAAATATGTATAAAAACAGGTTTTTATTATGTATTTTAGTTAGATTTCTTTCTTTTTTTTTTTATTGTTTATTTCCATTTTATTGGGCAGTGCTGACTGTTTGGCCAAAGAAATGACTCTTTTACACTTGCATTTATGCATTCGGTGGATGCTTTTATCCAAAGTAGTGTTATTTTACTTTTATTTATATACTATTATAGTTTTTTTTTTTTTGTATTTTGTTATAATATATTCATATTTTTAAATAATAGCTTTTATTTTCATATTAACATTTCTTATTGTAATTTTAGTTTAGTTTTGGTGCTTTTTAAAAAAAAATATTTTCATTTTATATTTAGCTTTAATTTATTTTTAAGTTTTAGTAATTTATTTCATTTGGTGGTTTTATGCTTTATTTCAGCATCGTTTCAATTAACAAAAACAGTTTGTTATAGTTTTTAATTTTAGTTAACAATACCAACTCTCATCCAAACTGACTTAAGCCCTAGTGGTGTCATTGCGCTTTTTAGGCCCACAGGCAGGGCTTTGAACAAACGCCTAATTCTGGCTCAGTCTATTAGGACATTTAAGTGTCTTTTATGAACGTACTTTAGAAAAAAACATTATTGATGTGCAAAAAAAACAAAAAAAAAACAATGGCACTGACATATTTTAAGATACGTCAATGCAAATTGCTTTAAGTTAAAACAGCTCAAACATGTATTTTAGTCTAGGACTAGCTTAAGGCCCTGTCTGTGAAACCAGAGGTTAATGTTCTTGTAGTTTAGTTCACTGCATATGCCATCATCAGTGTTAGTGTCTAACACTGTTTGGTTTGTCATGTTTAGCAAGCGTGTGGCTTTGAATACACATCAAAACTCCAGCGGATGTTCCAGGACATCGGAGTCAGCAAAGACCTCAACGAACAGTTCAAGAAACACCTCACAAACTCTGAGCCTTTAGACTGTAAGGATGAGCTTCTCTCTGCTCTGCTGCGGTATCAGATACTGTCATTTGTGGTTATGAATGTTGTGTTGTTTTCTAGTGGACTTCAGCATCCAGGTGTTGAGCTCGGGTTCATGGCCCTTCCAGCAGTCCTGCACTTTTGCTTTGCCGTCTGAGGTAAAAATACAATTGTGTTTGTATGTAAATGAATTGGTTTTGGTCTTTTCATGGTTTTTCTAAATCCATTATCTTTTCTGACGCAGTTGGAGAGGAGCTACCAAAGGTTCACAGCCTTCTATGCCAGCAGACACAGCGGCCGCAAGCTCACCTGGCTTTACCACCTGTCCAAAGGAGAACTGGTCACCAACTGCTTCAAAAACCGCTACACCTTACAGGTACAACACGATATGTCACTTGAAAGCTCCAAAAGTTCAAAAGTTTGGGTTCGTTGTTTGTGCTTTTGAAAGAAGTCTCTTATGCTCACCAAGATGCACTTATTTGTTAAAAAAAAATACAGTAAAAAGTCATACAGTGAATTATTATTCAAATTTAAAATATTTTATTTGAATGTTTTAATGCAAAGTTTAATTTTCAGCATAATTTCTCCAGTCTTCAGTGTCACATGATCCTTCAGAAATCATTTTAATATGCTGATTTGCTGCTCAAGAAACATTTCTTATTATTATCAAGAGTTGCTTAATATTTTTCTGGAAGCCATGATACATTTTTTCAGGGTTCTTTGATTAATAGAAAGTATAAAAAAAACATTATTTCTTTCATATAATTTCTTTAAAAAAAAAATAAAATTAAAACTGTAGTGTAAATTTGCACTAACATAAGAGTTGTGTTTCTGTAGTTTTGTGGAATAGTGGAATTGATTCATTTGGTTCAATTAAATTGTATTTAAATAACCCAATTTTTTTGAATAATTTATTTAAATGGTGCGTGATTATTCATTAGACTGCTTGTGTGTCCATGCAGGCATCTACGTTCCAGATGGCCATTCTACTGCAGTATAACACAGAAGACATTTATACAGTCCAGCAGCTGACTGACAGCACGCAGATAAAAATAGTAAGTAAACAAAAGAGGACTTGGTACAATAAGCCTAAAACTAAATCTAGATATTAGTCAGATTTTTTTTTTACTTGATGCACTAACCGCTTTTTTTTTTTTATATTTTAGGACATATTGGTGCAGGTTTTGCAAATATTATTGAAATCCAAGTTGCTGGTAAGCAATTTTTGGACTTGATTCAAAAAAGCAATTAGATGCTTGCAAAGTCAACATATCACAATTTGCCAATTTTTCTTTTTTTCTTTCTTTCTTTCTTTCTTTCTTTCTTTAATTTAAACTGCCACTTTTTAAATAATTTTCATTGGACTTTCTGATGGAAGACTTTACTTGCATTTTTTTTTTTTCCCTCAAAAGCTTAATTTCACATGTGTAAAATGGGTTGTGAATGCCATTTCATGATGACTTCAACACAAGCTAATATTTATGATAGTAGTATATTTGCAGATGTTTTCAGTTGTAATAATCACTGTGTCTTTACAGGTTTTAGAGGACGAGAACGCAAACGTTGATGAAGTGGAATTCAAACCAGACACCCTCATCAAACTCTTCCTGGGCTATAAAAAGTAGGTCCTCTCATCTTGCAAACAACAGCTAGGAATCTATAATTAGTGTTTTACATTTTGTGCTTTTAAAATCATGCGGAGTAAAAGCTAAATGCATTTGTGAATATTGATGGCTGATGCTTTTTCTCCCCAGTAAAAAACTGCGAGTGAACATTAATGTGCCAATGAAGACTGAGCAGAAACAGGAACAGGAAACAACCCATAAAAACATCGAGGAGGACAGGAAACTCTTGATTCAGGTATCCATGTATTCCACACTGCTTAAATACATTACTGTTCAAAAGTTTGGGGTTGGTCAGGCCAGTAGATCAAATATTTACTTGCCCTGCCAACACATTCACTGGCTCCATTTAAATAAATAAATTAAGTAAAAAAATAAACAAACAGTGCTTTAAGTTTACAGTGCTTGTGAAAACTATTACTGTATGAAGAAAATATGCACTGATACCTACAATACAATAAAGTCCTCAATAAAGCTACAGAAGTTTAGTTAAGAGCAGCGAGTGCTTCTCTTTTTCTTTTGTTGTTTGAATTTTATTAACGTAGGAAACGGAAGATATATGAGGCTGCTGTCACTTTAAGACCTAATGCACGGATTCAGTATATTACAGTATTATTCACATCTGATATTTTCTTAACTGTTTACATTCACTCAAGACTGTTTAGGTGGATACTCATCAAGATGGAAATTTTATGTATTTGCTCAAGACGACGTAAAAGAGAACTCAATTGAGTACTCACATGCTGTCTGAGAGGCGGCTTTCTGTGTGCGCACAGAAACAATCTATCACAGCGCATGAGTACTACATTAAGTTCTCTATCACAGTGTTTTGCACATGAACGGCTTACAAGATAAGACATAAAGAGACATGAAAATGATAAATTCGATCGTTCAGGTCAGTGATTATAGTTTTAGGGAAGCTGAGATGACAGACGGGGGCTGAAGCCCCTCTAAAAAGGGTCTAGAACCACCCCTGGTTTCGGGTTAACTTATGACAAATTTATATGACAGACTGTTTAATGCTGTTTAGAGGTGGCATAAATGCATTTACACAGCAATTTTAACTGCATTTTGTTGTACAAGAGGCTTTGGTGGGTCAGAGCAGGCATAATTTAGTCTGGCTTTTTTTTAAAATTTAGCTAGATTTTTAATTGTGTAGAGAATGGATGTTGAGTGTTATCACTGGTGTCTGAAAACAGATTTATTTTTATTACAGTTTTATTTTCACTGAATTAAGAGAGCTCATTCGCTCTAGAGGTGTCAATCATATTATGTGTTCATAACTCCCGCACTTGCGAATGAAAACTTTGTTTATTTCCTCGTTCTGAGTTCAACTGAGAGAAACATTTCTACAGATGAAACATGAAGCCAAATAAATATCCGATTACAATATGTTCTTTAGGTGTTTTTCATGCGGCTCTGGTATTTTTTTTTTTTTATAACAATAAAGAATGGGAAATGCTTATATGAGAAATGCTAAGCAGGGGTAGCATTCAGTTTATTATAAAACACTACAAATAATGCATGTCTGCCCATTATTTAATCAAAATCCACTTTAGGTCACAGTTGCAAGTTATTACACACAACACAACGGGCGAGGTTAAAGCCAAATGGGAAAACCTATGAGATGTATACATGAGGGAAAAAATGTATTCTCGGTCAGCACCACAAATCGTGCAGGTGTGAATTAGCTGAAGGCAATCAATCGCTGAAAAGCTCCATTCGTCTGCGATTCGCTTACCTTTATTGCGTTGTGCTCAGTGTGAAAAATTATTTGAATTTTTATGACCATTTTCCTCCATTTCTCCAGTCTGTTTTTTTGCTGTCTGATCAGTTAATAAATCAAGTGATTTTTAGAAATCTCAGCTGATATTTATTTCAGTTCATTTGACTTATTGAAAATGAATGGAAGCTAGTTTCTGCCACTGAATTAAAAAAAAAAAAAAAAATACAAAAGGTAATTGCGTTATAAAGTCAGAATTGCAAGATATAAAGTGCAATTCTGAGAAATATTCACAGTTGCGAGGAAAAGTCAGAATTGCAAGATAAAAAGTCGCAATTGCTTTTTTTTTTTTTTAAGTCTGTGGCTGAAACGATCTTCCATAAAAATGGAAGGTCAAAACTGAGTGCATTGCATTGTGGGGTACAGCACCACACGTTTTGACAATTGTAGTAGGTCTTTTAGTAGATTTTCTGGGTATTCCAAAAGTGTACTGCAAAAAAAGTCCAAGTATTAAAGTGAGGTGTGTTTGGAAGTGCATGCTAAGTTTAGATGTGTTCCTCTTTGTGCAGGCGGCCATAGTGAGAATCATGAAGATGAGGAAGGTTCTGAAGCATCAACAGCTTCTGGCGGAGGTTCTGAACCAGCTCTCATCGCGGTTCAAACCCAGAGTCCCCGTCATCAAGGTCAGTTATTCCTCTTCTACAAATCTAGTCTGGTTATCAGAAATGTGTATATCATACTCATACTTGCTTTGGTTCGTCTTATTTTTGGCAGAAGTGCATTGACATTCTCATAGAGAAGGAATATCTGGAGCGGGTGGATGGAGAGAAGGACACCTACAGCTACTTGGCCTAAACATTTCTTCACTCCTCCATGTCTTTACTGTCTGTCTCTCTCTCTCACTCTCACTTTTTTTAAGTTGTCTCTCGGAAATAAATATCATTCCTCTTGATGTTCGGCCTGTGTTGATGGGAATGTGAGAGTTTAAAAAAGAAAAGGACTAACAGAAGAGGAGTGTGCGCGCGCCAGTGAATGTTAATGTGCGAGAGATAGACTTTACTGTTGCCCTGCATACAGACAGACTGCATTCGAGATGTACATACAAACAGAGACCTCGAGCTTTAATCTCGCAAAATAAAACATTGCCGGTTTTAAAAACCCAATCAGAAATAAACCCTACACATTAAGCATGCTATTGCCTATCAGCGTTTAAATGAAGAAAAAGATGAACAAAGATACATTGAAATCTTAGCAAATAGGGGCTTCAGAAATGTTTTAAGAGAAGAAAGGAAATCATTTAGGAAAAAGGTGCAATTTTAGCTGCACATCCCGAGAAGGAACGAGTTGGACAGGTTTGTAGACGTGTACTCTGCATTGTTACCTGCTACCTGAAAAACCATTTGTATAGTGTGGTTCACTTTTTTAAATGTGTGTTAAATAAAAGAATTAAAAGTTTCTGTATGTATTTCTGATGCTGTGGAATCACTGCGTGAAGCAAATAAGACAGTGTTCTGATTATTCATAAATTATGGATTTCATTTTTATCTTTCCATATGGCCTGAAACTAAAGTAGGTGTTAAATGTTGATCTTCAACATCAAACCACGTTATATTTCTATTAATATTTTATGAGGGTTGTCATTTGTGATTGCAGTGGCTACAGTTTAATGTTATTTCAAGCAAAAAAAAACAATATATAATGCATTTAATATTTAAAAAGAACTGCCAATGAAGATGAGCCAATTTTTTTTTTCTTGGTTAATTAAAAATATATTTTCACTACAATGTATTTAATATAAACTAAATATATTGCCAAAATGGTGTTGATGTATGATTTTAATATGCTTTAGAAATGGTGGGATACAGTAAATTTGGTGTTGTAGCTACATTTTATGCTAGATAACAATTTGCCTGACATACCTTATGAAATTATCACAAAACATTGGAATGGGACAGCAAAATAGCGATACGTCAACGAATCATTTTTGAGTCGGAACTTTGCAATGAATTGTGTTTACAAAACGTGTTTAAATGATTCAGTTAGCTCACTCGCTTCAACTCATTTGCCTTTCAGCAGCACGTTTGCTGGCAAAGAATAAGCCTTTTAAAGGATCTCAGAAGTAGAAAAATAGGTAAATTTATTAGGTTATTTATTTTTTAATTTTATCGTACCAATGAATTGAGTTAACTGAGCTCCGACGAATCAGTGAGTTGAGTCGCTCGCAAATAAATCGTTCAGTGATATGATTCTTCACGAATTGGACGTGTTTTGTTTTTTATGAAGCTTAGTAGAGTAAAAAGTAAAAGTTAAATGGAAGTACTCTGATAAGTACATTTTTAAGTATCTGTACTGCGATTTAAGATGTATTCCGAAACCGACTAACGCCCCCTGTAGGAGGACAGATGTCTGTACAACAGAAAGGATGTTCGCTATGAATATCCATGTATGGCACGTCGTTTAGTCGACGTCATGGCGCATGTATATGATTGGGCGGCTCATTACCGTGTACAGGTGTGTGTCAGCTGAGCGCGTGCCTGATGGAGCCCGGACCCGAAGCTGCGCCCGCGGGCGTGCAAGTGCGCGATGAGCTGTCCGAGAAGTGTCAGAAGTTATTTCTGGAATTCTTGGAAGAGTGAGTGCAGTTGGTTGCAGTACTTTTATATGAAGAGCTAAAGGAATTTAACTTATAAAACGTGTATAACTGATCAGGTTTCAGGATAAAAACGGCGATGCTTTGTATCTGTCTGACGCGCAAGAGCTTATCAGACCGGAGAGAAACACGCTGATCGTGAGCTTCAGTAACATCGAGCACTACAACCAGCAGCTCGCCACTACCATTCAAGAGGAATATTACAGGTGAACAGCATCAGCAGCTGTCTTATTCCAATATTGTTTATCCCTAAAAACCATTGATATGCAAATTAGACCTTCATTAGATAGGCCTATGCGAAAAATACATGCATTCAATTACTTATACCACCCCTATACAAAAAAAAAAGTAATGTGGCAGTACCATGTAACAGTGATGTCAGATATTACCATATATCAGTACCATATATTATTAATTATCATATACCATGGTATAATCATGGTAGTACTATGGTACTTTTGTGTGCTTTAGGAGCAAAAGTTTTTACAAGACAGACTGCCTTATCCATTCTTAATTTAATATATTTAAAAATTCTTCATTTGACTGGGAATACAAATGTTTTCCCACGTTTGTTAAATCAAATGTATAAAAACCTTTCTGTATTATTGGGGAATGATCATTTGAGAAAGAATAAGTCATCGTTTTGCTGCAGTCTTATATTAAGCTCATATTATCTGTCCTAATGTTTTGTCAGGGTTTACCCGTTTCTCTGCAGAGCAGTTCGCCACTTTGCCAGAGATCATGGAAATATTCCACCATCCAAAGAGTTTTATGTGGCTTTTTCAGAATTTCCATCTAGGCAAAAGTAAGTATTTCTGTTTTGTTGGATTTGACCTTTTAAATACCACTTTAAAGTGCTCATATCATGCTTATAGTTCCATATATTTCAATTATTTGCATTTTTTTTTTAAATTTCAATTAAATTTTACACCCTTTTTTTGACCCTTACAGTAATATAGTAAAATATACATCTGTATGTACTGTAAGTTGCCTCTGTTATGATTGGCTAACCTCTTTGCATGCGACATGAGTAACGTCATTTGCCCTGTGCTTTCCAGGATCCGTGAGCTCTCCACCGCCCGCATCGGCACTCTGTTACGCATCAGTGGTCAGGTGGTGCGAACCCACCCCGTGCATCCAGAGCTGGTCAGCGGCACCTTTCTCTGTCTGGACTGTCAGTCTGTCATCAAAGATGTGGAGCAGCAGTTCAAATACACACAGCCGACTATCTGCAAGAACCCTGTGTGTGCCAACCGCCGCCGCTTCATGCTTGACACCAACAAGTCACGCTTTGTTGACTTCCAGAAAGTAAGAACATACAATTTTGACTTTTTCCCTACAGTTTGCAGTTACAGCTACCAAACTTTCAGAAAACATCCAAAATAAGAGTGACTTTTTTTAATTAATTATGAAGTTAGCAGCTGTTAGTGGCCATTTTCTTTGAATGAGGTTTTGCTCATCCAGCAGGATGCCATGTTTCATAGTCTCATAATTTTACATTTTGTGATAATTGTTGTTGAGGGTTTTCTTTATTTTACAGGGCACAATAATTTGCACAGGAATTTGTCACAATACCGGCATGAAACGGAAGTTGCAAATATTCTAACATGCATCCAAATGAAATGGCTTCTCTAAAAAGAAAAATGTAGGGTGGGACTTTGTCCATGGGGAATTGATTGGATGGTTATTGGTTGATCTCATGTGAGTGACAGGTTGCTCCGCCCTCGCGCCAGTAAACATGTAATCAGAGATTTCACTGCAAGAGGGAGGGAAGTTATTTTGATTAAAAATTATGAGGGCACATGATTTAAATGTATATTTGTGCACAGATAAATCATTTATAATAACTGCAATTCCTTAAAAAAAAGAATTGTCCATTTTGATTTCATGGTTACTTTAAATAGTTTAAATATTTTGTTAATCAACCATTAGTTTATCTAAAATTTCCAACCACTGAGTTGCTGATCAAAGAACGTTGTCAATATCAATTCATGTGAATTTAAATTGCTATATGTACAATAGGGGGTGCTATTACACATTTTCTGAAAGAGTCCTGAATCTCCAGATCAAAACACAGGCGAAAAAGCAGCAGAAAAAAGCAATGGCATATGTAAGCAGATGCATATGTAAAATAACGCGATCATCAACATTAAACACCGTATAAATCAAAACTGCCTAACATTACCAAATGAAATGTCGACCCAGGACGAGGTATAGTGAAGCTTTGGGGATGTTGATGGACTCAATCTACTCCATCTGTGTTTTGATCATTGTTCTGAATCCAATTCAGATGTAGTTTTTGACAAAAAATGTGTTTTTTTTTGTTTGTTTTTTTTTGCTCAAAATATTGCCTTTTTTATGAATGGAAAAAAGAATGCATGAAGCTAGAATAAAATGTCTTGTTTTTTTGTTTTTTTTTGTTTTGTTAAAAGCAGAGTGTCTGTTATTTTAATAAATATTGCATGTTTAGATATTCATACAACAAAATATTCTGGGGGCTATAAAGATTTTGTGAGAAAATGATGACGGGAAGGAGTTACATATTTAAAGTTCAGTTTAATTTTCTTAAATTCCCATTCGCTATATTTGCAAGCCTTTTCACCTGTTTTTATGTATAATTTGTCTGTGTAAATATTGAATGCTACCTTATAATCTTCATTGATTATATAATTGTTCTAAATGGGCTGGTGTACTATATGTTGATGTATGGGTAGTTTATCCTGAACCTGCTTGACTTCTTCAGGTGCGCATCCAGGAGACACAGGCAGAGCTACCGAGAGGCTCTATTCCCCGCAGTGTGGAGGTGATTCTGAGAGCAGAGGCCGTGGAAACCGCACAAGCAGGAGATCGCTGTGATTTCACCGGCACACTCATTGTTGTGCCTGATGTGTCTGCCATGGCACTCGCTGGTTCTGTTCTATTTTTCTATTAATGTAATACAGATTTGATAAAATTCATGGGTCTGTCTGTACTGTATGAAAAACAAAAGGGAAGCCATTTGCCCACATGAACATTGTTTATTATTTTCAGTCATATTGGAATATTTCTTATCTTCATAGGCACACGGGCAGAAACCAGCAGCAGGGTGACAGGGAAAGAGGGCTTTGAGGCCGATGGCGTTCAGGGGCTGAAGGCTTTGGGTGTCAGAGAACTCTCCTACAGACTGGCCTTCCTGGCTAACCATGTGGCCCCAACTAACCCACGGGTAAGGGCCGTTTATCACAAATTGTAGCAGATATGCATTGCTTTGTATACACCAATGAGCCAAAACATTATGACCACCTGCCTAATATGCTGCTGCCAGAACATGGCCTTTGCAAGAGCCCTGAAGGGGTCCTGTGGTATCTGGCACAAAGACGTTAGCAGCAGATCCTTCAAGTCCTGTAGGTTGTGAGGTGGAGACTCTGTGGATTGAACACGCTGGTCCAGCACATCTCACAGATGCTCAGTTGGATTGAGATCTGGGGAATTTGGAGGCCAGGGCAACACCTTGAACTCTTCATCATGTTCCTCAAACCATTCCTGAACAATGTGTGCAGTGTGAAAGGGTGCATTGTCCTGCTGAAAGAGGCCACTTCCACCAGGGAACACCATTGTCATGAAGGGGTGTATCTGAATGTTTAGGTAGGTGGCACGTGTCAAATTTACATGTACATGAATGGCTGGACTCAGGGTTTACCATTTCGGCAGAACATTGCCCAGAGCATCACACTGAATTGTGTGTTTTGCGACTCATTCCTCCCATAACCATCATTACAATTTTGAGTGACTTGTGCCACAGTAGACCTTGGACCAGACGGGGATAGCCTTTGTTGCCTTCGGGCATCGATGATCCTTGGGTGTCCTGTCGCTGGTTTGTGGTTTGTCCCTCCTCGGACCACTGGTTGTAAATTCACCACTGCTGGCCGGGAGCAACCCACAAGCCTTGGCGTTTCAGAGATACTCTGACTCTGTCGCCTTGCCATAACAGTCTGGCCCTTGTCAAAGTCGCTCAGATTTATTCCTACCCATTTGGTTGAATTGATTATCTACTTGCCATCTAATCTACCCAGACCTTAATATGTGGAGAAGATCAACGATATTCTCTTCACCTGTGACTGGTCGTAATGTTTTGGCTCATTTGTGTGTATTGCCTTTTTATAATGTTGGCCGCCAACTGATTTAAAAAAAAAAAAACATTAGTTCTGAATTTTTGGGGGGCATTAACATTCTAAATCCCACATTTAGCTTAAATTCTAAAAAAAAAAAAAAATAATTCATTTCAAAGTCAAGGGCATCTACTGAATTAAGTAAAAATAAAGAAAAATGTAATACATTCTCACTAGTCCACAGCAGTCCACCTGCTACAACCCTAATGTCATTAATTAATTTAAGGTCATTATATAGCAATGCACAAATTTCAGCTACCGGAAATGTTCAGCAAAAATGGCTAATAAAATACATTTTCCAAAATACAATGACAGAAACACTGTCTATTTGCTGCACATAACTTGGATAAGCTACAACAGGTAAAGATGTCAGGAGTGTGGATGCACTTCACTTCACATGCACTTAAAGTAGCAATATGTAAAATTTGGCAAAAATATAAAGAGGCAACTCGTTGCTGAAGAACTTTACTAGGACTGGTATAATTTTTCACCTGCTAACACAACACCCTGAGCAACATACAGAGTTATGTTACCCAAAATTATTTACTCAGACTTTATTTTCAGATTTAGTTTAGTTCAATTAAAAATCACACGTACTCTTACATTTCTTTAACTTTGTTAGCCATACTAATATTTTTTTTTTTCTTTTCTTAAAACCTTCCATCTACTGTATATCATTTGTCAGTTTTGTGATAGATTTCATGTTTATTGCAATGTTTTTTTTTTTTAGTTTGGAGGGAAGGAGCTTCGTCAGGAGGATCAGACAGCTGAGAGCGTGAAGAACCAGATGACCGTGCAGGAATGGGAGAAAGTGTTTGAGATGAGCCAAGACAAGAATCTCTACCACAACCTCTGCACAAGTCTCTTCCCCACCATTCACGGTGCTTGCCGGTCGTTTCTCAATGATCAGTGTTGTTCGTTGTTTATAGGATGTTGTATTTACCTTTTTTGCAACAAAGTAGTAAGGTATTTTCTGTGAGTGTGCGAGACTTCTGATTCATTAGCTGCTAGATGAATAACTTAAAGGATAACAGTGCTAAAATTAGTTGTGCTACAAACCAGTGTGTTCATGATTACGATATAAATTAAAATATGATAACTAAGAAGCAGCATAAGACTTTTTTTTTTTTTTTTTTTTGTACAGCTAAAATAAAGTGGTTGACCGTTACAAATGGCCATATCTACTCTTATGTTAAAAATTAGGTGAATAGGAAAGGTTGAGGCACTTAGTATCAAGTTAACTTGATTTCCTTGATCTCTTCATTTTTCAGAGTTATCGCCAGTTACTCCATGTCTTTGTGTTGAACTGCTACCTGCTAAACAGCTTGCTTAATAATTTGTTTTTTCAGGTAATGATGAAATTAAACGTGGGATTCTGCTGATGTTGTTTGGTGGTGTTGGCAAGACGACCATGGAGGGGACGTCTTTACGTGGCGACATCAACGTGTGTATAGTTGGAGACCCAAGTACATCTAAGAGCCAGTTCCTCAAGTAGGGTTCTTTTAGGGTTCCGTTTAACCCTAAAATACAGATCATTGCAGTGTCTAATGGCTGGATGGGGATGTATTAGTGTTTATTTTTTCCTCAGGCATGTGGAGGATTTTGCCCCCAGAGCAGTGTACACTAGTGGTAAAGCCAGCAGTGCCGCCGGTCTGACTGCTGCTGTGGTCAAAGACGAGGAGTCGCATGAGTTTGTCATTGAAGCAGGAGCCCTCATGTTGGCTGATAATGTATTTTTGCACATTTTAAATTAATTCCTATTGCTTGTATTTGGAGGATGGCTGCTTTGACCAGTAAGCAACCACCTGTAACATCTTAACAGAATAGAGCGCTGCAGTGATAACGTATTTTTGTTGGCCAACACAGAAATTGGCATAACCTTGGTTCACTCAACAAAAACCCAATAGGTTTTTTCCATTGGCTTTTGGATTATTGCAGAAAATAAGCTCTGTGATCAACAAAAATTATGATTCTTACATGTTCATCATGATAATCTTCACAAATTATCACAACTTTCACAACGTAGGCTGTAAACAAATTACACTATGGTCGCATGACTTCAGTGTCACCACAATTTAAGCTTCCAAAACTCCTTCAGTCTTTATCTAAAAAGCATTATCCTTGAAACTTTGAGTAGTTTAATGAGACATTTAATGTCCCCAACAACCTCTGTATTCCCATTTAGCCAACTTGTTAACAACCACCTTTTTCAAGACAAGTAAAAGTTTTAAAAAATACTTGTGTATTACTAATGTATTTTATATGATAGAATAAAACATGTGAAAATATCTTGAGCTTGTTCACCAAAGACCTTATTTCAGGCATTTAACCAAAAACTCATTGACTTCAGGATGGTTGAAACACTGATTCGTTTCTAGGTTTTGGCCTTCAAAAATACTTCATGCCTGCAGCACACTATTGCAATGATCAGACAACCTCCCAGAAAGAGCTAGCAATCATATGTTTTTGGAAAATCCAATACTATTTAATGTCTTGTTTGTAGGGGGTTTGTTGTATTGATGAATTTGATAAGATGGACCTTAAGGACCAGGTGGCCATCCATGAAGCCATGGAGCAGCAGACCATCTCCATCACAAAGGCGGGCGTTAAGGTGTGCATTCCTCTGTCGGGCATGTCTGTTGTCGAAAAGCATTGTCTGTTTAATCTGTAATCCTCTTTATCTAACCCTTTCTGTTTGTTCAAGGCCACTCTGAATGCTCGCACATCCATCCTGGCTGCTGCCAACCCCATAGATGGCAGATATAACCGCGCCAAATCTCTGAAACAGAACGTCAACATGTCGGCACCTATCATGTCCAGATTTGATCTTTTCTTCATACTGGTGGATGAATGCAATGAGGTCAGACAACATATTTCTTATATTAGATGTACACTGCTGTTAATAACAAGATTTTGTGATTATATAATTTCTTTAAATTCAGCAAGAATGTATTAAACTGATCAAAAGTGATAAACCATTTCAAATAAATGGTGTTCTTTTCATCAAAGAATCCTGAAAAACGTATCGTTTCGACAAAAATATTAATCAGCACAACTGTTTTCAACATTGATGATAATCAATTGTTTCTTGAGCAGCAAATCAGCATTTTAAAATGATTTCTGAAGGATCATGTGACACTGAAGACTGCAGTCATGCTGAAAATTCAGCTTTGCATCACGGGAATAAATTATATTTTAAATTCTATTCAAATAGAAAAGTTATAATTTTTATTTATTTTTTTTCTCCCTCAATATTGCCACAATATTTACTGTATTTTTGATCAAATAAATGCAGCCTTGTTGAGCATAAGACTTCTTTCACAAACATTAAAAAAATCTTACTGACCCCAAACTTGTGTAAAGTACTTCAAAAATGACATGCTGTTTTCTTTTTCTTTTTTTCTTCTACTAGGTTACAGACTACGCCATCGCCCGTCGGATTGTAGATCTTCATGCCAGGAATATTGAGTCTGTAGAAAGAGTTTACAGTACTGATGAAATCCAGAGATACATACTGTTCGCCCGCCAGTTTCAACCAAAGGCAAGACGCTATACATTATTCAAGTTGCCATTCAATAAAATCTAGTCTTTTGCTGTAGATCTCAATCTTTTTTTTTTTTTTGAGCTAGACAATCTGAAGAAAGTCATAAGGGTTTAGAATTACATTAAAATGACAATTTTTGGTTAAACTGTTCCTTTTAATTGTATTTATTTTTCATATTTGAGTAAATAATTAATCTCATAACCCTGCATCTGTAGATAACCTCAGAGGCTCAAGAGTTCGTGGTGGACCAGTACAAGCGTCTGCGGCAGCGGGATGGAGGAGGAACCACCAAGTCAGCCTGGCGGATCACAGTGAGGCAGCTGGAGAGCATGCTGCGTCTGTCTGAGGCCATGGCCAGACTCTACTGCTCAGATGAGGTCTGTCAGGATTGCTCTCATTAGAGTCACAAATTACTTTTAGTGTTACTGGACTAATAGTGGTGCATTTGATATTATCGACCACCACATTCTTTTGAATAGGCTCAAATTACATTAGCATTAGTGGAATTGCATTGGCATGGTTCAGTTGTATCAGTTTATAGCAGTAAATGAAGAGGTGTCATATCAATCACAAGTTCAGTATGGAGTACCGCAAGGCTTAGTAATAAGACCATTGCTTTTCACCCTGTACATACTACCCTGAGGGAGATATCTAGCACCATGTTTCATAATGATTTCACTGTTACACTGATGATGCTCGGCTCTTATTTCTTCGCAGCCTGACAAAACACAAAACATACGGAATGCATAGTTGATATAGCAATTTCCTACTACTCATTATTGGACCAAAAACTTGAGCACTTAATAACCTAGAATGCGGTTTAACACTTGATGGCTGCTCTGCTAAGTCTTTGTCATCAGTTAGGAACTTGGATTGCTATCAAAGAGCACACCTTCCTTTTAAAAGCCACATTTCTAGCATTTGTAAAAACAGTGGATGATGACATCACTGTATTCTCCACAGCTGCTTTATAGATGAATTGAAATTTCATAGTTGATTACATTTACAGTTATTAAACTGAACTGATTTTAACAGAATGACTGTTTACTGTTGTTTTTCTTTCTCTTTTTTTCTTTACAGCAGAATTTGTTTCCATTATTGAATCATTTTCCTGTTTATCACTATAAAGCTGCTTTGAAACAATCTGTATTGTACAAAGCGCTATAAAAATAAATGTGACTTGACTTTTCAGCGCTCTTCCCATAAACTGCTTCTACATACGCTGATGTGCATCAGACACTGCTTATGTAGAGTTTGAAATGTCATCTTTCCCTTCCTTTGGAAAGGTTCATCCCAAACATGTGAAAGAAGCGTTTAGACTCCTGAATAAGTCCATCATTCGTGTCGACTCACCCGACATCAATTTTGACCAGGAGCAGGATGATAACAATGTGAATGGTGAGATGGCTATCTTTTATATTATTCATTTACTTTTTGTGAAATGGGACCATTTGTCAAATATCTCCAATATAATGACTCTACTCTAACAGTAAGAAAATGAGCTGTTTGTTTGCAAATGCCACTTTCTGTTAAAGTATTTGTGTCTTAAGTGTCAATACTTTTTACCACTATTTTGTTACGAATGTATCACTTCCATCCATTTAACAATCGTTACCAGTTATTTCATCATGTTCAGCAATGTCATCAATAAAATCTAACATCAGAGGTTATGCGGTGTAGTAGGAACTTCTAAAATGAAATGACTGATTTCAGTTGTGCTTTCACAGATCAGAATGAGCTGTTTGGTAAAGAGACAGAAGGTCAAAATGGAGGTGACGTTAACGGTCATCCGGTGGAAGCTATGGACACTGAGCCGGAAAAGCAGGAGAGGCCGGCAGTAGCAAAACCTGCTATCAGAATGTCATTTGCAGAGTACAAGAGGGTCTCCAACCTGCTGGTGCTGCAAATGCAAAAGATGGAACAACGCAAGTCCTGATTCCCAAAATAATTTTGTTCATTTTGTTTTCCCATTGAGGTTTGATGTGCAATAGACAGTGATTATAACGGTTTATTTCTCTGTCATTACATTATTATTATTATTATTATTATTATAGTTAACATTGTAGGTCAGCCTGTCATTCTTTGCTATGTAAACCATGCATTACTGTGCAATTCTTACAAAGTGACCTGAACAACCAACTTTCTCATTTAGTGGATGAGGAGTCCTCTCTGAAGAAAAGTGAACTCATTAACTGGTACCTGAAAGAAATGGAGAGTGAAATTGATTCAGAAGCTGAACTCGTCGCTAAGAAGAACCTCATTGAAAGAGTGCTGTACAGACTCATCCATTATGTCAGTATGCATTATCACTCTTTATCACTGTCTTATTAGTCTTCAGCTTGACAAGGCTTTTTTTTACTTGAACTGAAGCTGTGTAAAGTGCCTCTCTTTCTTTTTAAGGATCATATCATCATAGAGCTGACTAAAACAGGGCTGAAAAAGATCAGTGAGGATGGAGATGAGCCCATCATGGAGGAGGATCCGTTTTTGGTGGTGAATCCCAACTATATACTGGAAGACTAGTCAAGCTGTCTTTACCAACCTTGATTATTTTTACTTATTGATTTTGGTACCTCCTATAATCTTTAATCATGACTAATGTAATATGCAACATTTTTGATTAAGAGAATCAGAAAAATAAATATTTATATTTTGCATTTGTGCCATTTGTTTTTTCAACACTAGGTGGCAGGGTATTCTCAATGGTTCTCAGTATCTTTTAATTATTGGCAAGTGCATTAAACATAAAATGCAATAGAAAAAAGAATATAGGTTAAACAGTAGTCAGGGGTATCAAGCCGTTATACAGCTGGAACGTTACACAAAGCATTTAGGTTAGCCTATACATTTTTAGGAAAGAGAAAATTGATCATTTACGCTTGCCTAAATATGTGACAAGTGCATAATTAATTGTAGTAAAACATAGTGTTTATTTTCAGTTGAAGTCTCATTTCTAATTTCCAAAGTTGTCTCCTAGTAATGGAATGTAAAATCATCTGGGTGATCTGTAAACCCTTTGGAAAAATTTAGTTATGCAAAAACAAAAGCTTAAGGTGAGTTTTCTGATATGCTAGTTATAACTTATTTGTTTGTATTTATATACAAAATATTGAACATCATGAAGACATTAGGTGATATATTGACCTTTATAAGAAAACAATGCTGAAAAAGTCTACCAAAATGCTACTGAAATATTTAGTTAAGTTTAATTGTGGACCCATTTAATTTATAACCAGTCAGCTAAAATGGTTCACTGAGACACATTTTGTTGGTTTCCTTTATTAAAATATTATAAAACTAAATTGAGTTTACAAAAAAGTACATTATATGAATGCAGAATCTTTAAATGTGCACATACACTCAAATGCACTTCATGCTCCATGCATTTTAACATTTTTATACATAAACAATGCACATACACGAGGGTCGTAAAGAATGTTTAGTTATAGACGTTTTTAGTGTAAAAAAAAAAATATATATATGTCGTCTTTTTAAAAAATAGATACATGTTTGTTATTGTCATTTTAAAACGATGTCTGTACGACACTTTTAATAAAATATTATACATCGAATAAGATTAAATGTGTTTCTCTGTCCACAGTGATGGCTTTGCTGTACAGATTCGCGTGCCCAGTTTAGCCGAACGAGTTTAGTTTGTTCGCGTCGCTTACAGTGTAAACGCTGTGCGTGCGTAAATGCTCTCGTGAGGATGCGCGTGAGGAGATCCGCCACCTGAATCACGCGCCGCAAGAGCGGCTATAAAACATCAGCCCTCGCGTGATGTCGCCGTCATGTCAAGAGGTTATTCCATCTTATTGACATTCAGGATGATTTGTCTTCGTTTCAAATAGTCTAATTCAGTTTAATCTTCGGCTGTATGTGGATTTTGGTGAGTTTTCTCTTCATATGTTCGCTATTTGGTGTAGGACTTGTCAATCTATATTTTCTGTGAGGTGATATTGTAAAAGAAGAAAAAAAGCTTTTATTGTGTCTCCCAGTTTGTTTACACTTCCACGCCTCATTATAATGTTCCCTATGGTTTTTCCATATGTTTAAAGCGGTTTTCCAGTAAGTAAAAAGGCTCGTTTTCAGTGTTGAGATATTTGGACAAGTGAACAATGATTCCACCTGGAGACTGTCTGTATGCTGGAAGGAAAAGGAGAAAACCTGTTCAGAAACAGTTGAGTATTTATCAGTTTAATGTAATGACACATCATCAATACAAATAACGAAAACAATAAGAGAAAAAGTTGTCACTGATTTATAATATTTAAATTATTATTATTAGTAGTAGTAGTAGTAGTAAAATTGCGGTCACACTTTAGATTAGGGTCCAAATCTCTCTTAATTAACTATTAACTAAGACTTTTGCCTCAAACTCCTAATTACTGCTTAACAGTACAACAATTAATAGTAATGTAGTTGTTAATATTATTTGTATTGTAGGATTAAAGGATGCAGAATAAGGCATTAATATGTGCTTTAAAAGTACTAATAAACAGCCAATATCCTAGCAATATGCATGCTAATAAGATTTTAGTTAATAGTTAGAATTGGACCTTAAACTAAAGTGTTACCAAAGATTATTAATGTTAATTTAATGTCATTTCTTGTTCGTTTCAAGGCTCTTTCTTTACGTGACAAAATCAAGAAAAAGGTGTCACTGAAGATTCCGTATTAGTAGTAGTAGTGGTGGTGATAATAATAATAATAATAATAATAATAATTGGTTATTTAATGTTGTTTCATGTTCATTTCAAGGCTCTTTGTGACTTTTATTGACAAAGTGTCAAAGCAAATAAAAACAAGAGGCACTAACAATAAATGTTTATTATTATTATTATTATTAAATAGTAAATGCAGTTAGTGGAGTTTCTGTGCCATTTAGTCCTGTGGATGCTACACAAGTTTGAAATGTGACATTAAATTATAGTTTGTATCATCAGGAAACCAGAGAAAGCAGGTGAAAAATCAAATCCGTCCAAGCGTCACCGTGACCGTCTGAATGCAGAGCTGGACCGGTTGGCGAGTCTGCTGCCCTTTGGTGCAGATGTCATCTCCAAACTGGACAAACTCTCAGTGCTGAGACTCAGCGTCAGCTTCCTGCGAGTGAAGAGCTTCTTTCAAGGTAAGAAGGAAAGTTTCCCTGCTTAAAACTGTGAATTCCTACATTACATCATACATTGCTGGCCCACAAACATTAGTAGAATGCTTTAAAATAAATGCAGCTTAAGTTGATATTGGTTAACTGACCTGATTTGACCCAAACATCTTCACCTTTGTGTTTCACTCAAGCATATGCTAAAATTGGATTTGTCTCTGACTCCTTTAGTCTCATTGCACATTTTTTTTTACATAATTTTCAGATTGTTGCATGGTCACTATTTGTTTTAATGTTTTTGGATAATAGTAGTATGGTCTGTCACAATTGCGTTTTTATATGTTGTGTGTGTGTGTGTGTGTATATATAACTATACTTGGTAAAAGTTCATAGAAAACATTTCTGAAACTTTCTTCCCATGTGTCCCTTTATTTTAATTTTTACCTCATATTCTTAGTTTGCATGTTAAATTATTTATAAAACAAAAGAACAACTGTAGGAATTAGTTCATCTTAAAATAGACTTATTGTAGTTTGTGTGGTGATGCTGACCAAACGTGCTGGTAAATAGAAATGCAGTTCTTCTGCCGTGTGTGTTATGGGATTTATTTCAGGAGGTGCTACATAAGGACAGGTCTATGTGCAGCTGTATGAATGAGCGCTCAGTGTGATGTACAGGTTGTCCTCTTGCACTCACATGCGACAGTGTTTTATGGCCAACGGATCAGTGATGTGGAGAGCTGGCATTATTTGGGCTGTGTGCTGGCAGGTTTGCATCTCTCAAATGCATCTAAACTCATAAAGTAATGGAGAGAAATAAAAAAAAAAAAAGACCTTTATCAACCTAAAAGGAAGGAAAGATATGTGCCCAGGACAAGTGTCATATGTGACATGCAATGATGGGGAAGCTTTTTCCTAAATGTAGTTTGCCAAACTAGTAAAATTACGTTTATTTACATGGAGTTTTATACAATACAGATCATTTCAAAGTAGCTTCACATTAATAAACAGGAAAATAAGTGTTGTAAAATTAATAAATTATGAAAAATAGCTCTAAGCTCTAAAGCAGCTCTACAGAAGACATTCATTAATCAGATCAAGTCAGTTTCAATAAGTGTTGATTTTGCAAAGTTTGACGCTACCCAACTCAATTCAATTAAAAATGTTCTCATCTGATAGTGTTAGTGCAGTTAAATTGATAATATCACTTGTAAAGTAACTAGTTTTTAATATTTATTTTCTCCTCAGCTCTGTTAATGTTTGTCAATTCAATAAGTGGAATCTGAATTTAAATAGTTATGAGGTCGCGAGAGGGCAGTTCTGGGCCAGTTGCATAAACAGCTACTAAGTTAAGACTATGTCTTAAGAACTAGTCTAATCATATTCATATTAGACCAATCTACCTTTATATGTAACTGACTTAGTCTGGTCATAACTCTAACTTGTAAATGACTAGTTTAAGGAGTTTACGCAACTGGCCACTGTGTGTATAAGTTTCCAGGTGCATTTGCACATGGTTTGTGTATTTGGGATTTTGGGTAGATTTCAGTACCTACTTAGATAGATAGTGAAAATCATAACTGTCATGAATGTACTCATTTATAATGCATGATCCGACCCTGAAGAACTTGAACCGTCACGGATCTCGGTTTGTGCCAACCTTGATCTTTCAGTTCAAGTAAGATTGATGTGTGTATTATGCTCAAACATTAGCATTTTTACAAATTCATCTTCTTAAGGCCATTCACATTTTTTGGTCTGCTAATTTTCTGTCACCTTCATTCAAGCCATAAATTATGGTTAAGGCCTTGACAATGTAGAAATATATCAAATTCTAGTCAGGTTTGAAGTTAAAATATGAACTGGAAAAGGGTTTCATGGAAGTTTTTTCATTGTTACATGGAAAAAAATGTCACGTTAAAGAATTTGCTTTTAAAACTAAAGGTAGAAATTATTTATTTAATGTACAGTAATTTAATATTTTGCTAATGAATAAAATAATTGTATAACATGAATCTAGCAGAACCTCATATTTATCTGACACTTTCCTGTTGTTCTTTCTAATCTTCTTGTAGAGTTGGGTGGTACAATCAATGTCTGTTGGAAAGACAACAATATTGTCTCATTGTTTCATGTTGTTCTAAACCACTGACTCCCTTTCTTTTGTGGAACACAAGGAGATATTTTAAAAAATGACTTCTTTTTTTCCCGTCTATATAATGAAAAGTAAATTCTATATTATTATCAATATTCTTCAAAATATCTAATTTTATGTTCCACAGAAGAAATGCACATTTGGAAATTGTCAGTTCTGAGTGAATTATCCCTTTAATATTGTACGTAAATTCAAGTTAGTGACCAATTCTCCTAATTTCTCTCCTCTCAGCCTGTGCCTGTCTTGTGAGTAACGGTTGTGCATGACCGAGGCAGTGTTTGGTCCAGACACATTGTCTTTTCATTTTCCACCACAAGTCTTAAAACACAGTGGGAAACCCTGTGAAAGCCTTTGTTGGTCAAACACCATTTTTAGGGGCTTGTTCCATACAATTATAATCAAATCATGATTGTCACACTGCCAGTTGAATTCCAACATATTTCCGGGCCTCTCAGGATGTGGAGGGTATAAACGGATCTCACAAACTTTGCTTCATTTTATTTCAGAATGAATATATGTATTGCTAATCCGTGTTGGGGAAAGTTACTTTTAAAAGTAATGTGTAACAATTTTGCATTACTCCCAAAAAAGTAACTAATTGTGTAACTTAGTTACTTTTTATGTAAAGTAATGTTACATTACTTTTCATACTTTTTCTCACCTGTACTGGACTTGCTTGTTTGTTTTAATACCAAAAAAAGATATATTTTTGGCAATTGTAAAGGCCCTTTCACACCAAAAGTGAAATGAATAAGCCTCAAGCCCTGGGTATACTTAGTTTTTTACGCATACGCGCAGTCGAACACACAGCCTTGCGAAGTATACTTTATTTGACTCGTACACGTAAACAGGCGTTTGACGCATGCACAGTTTTGAGCAATCTCTCACCACGAGATACAACCCTTGTAAAAATCTTTTGTATTCTTATGCTAGAGTTGTACAATTGAGGGTACTTTCTAACTTCTTTGCAGTCTCTCATCTATGTAGGCCTCCATTGTCGCTGTAACTTGCATGCGTTCCGGTCTGTTCTGTTCATGCAGGTTTTCTTCGCCTATCTTGTGAATCGACGCCCCCAGGACACGGTTGCCATCTTGTGGATAAACGAATTACTTAAATTAAAATTAAATGCGCGTGTGACCTGTGCACGTACAGTACATTTGTACTCTTCTGATGACATAATTCGTGTCACGCACACTGTACGCTGGTCCATACAATCAAATGCAAATTCAGCCGTTCAGCCAGTGTTGCCAAGTCTGGGTTTTCCCATGAAATTGGGACACTTTTACACTGTTGCAGTGGGTTGTTTTTTGGTTGAAGTGCCACAATCCCTGGAACTGGATTTTTCTTTTCAGTTTTCTTTTTCAAAGAAAAGAAACACAAATGTTTTGTTTATCTAAAGTATGGTTGAATTGGATCAACGAAGGTCAGCAGCAAAGACATTGTTTTTAATCTCACTTTATTAAGTATATTTGTGTAATTTAACATTTTAAATTATTCCAAGTTTGTGTAATATTCTGAGTTTGCATTTCACTGTTTTTGTTCATTCATTTTGAGGAACAATGAATCTGTTTTTGTGCAGGTGAGATGAGTAAATGCATGTTCACATTTAGTATCCACCTTATTCCTGACTAGCCTACTGCGTTTCGAATTATGGGTTGCACTTCTGGTTTGGGGAACTTCCATTTAAAAAGACTGAATCGAATTGTTTCAAATCATAAGGCTGCACTACAAATAAAGCTTATCCGTCAGTTTGACTGAATGAGCTGTCAATTTTTCTTGTTTTATTTTCAGACATCATGAGAATAACGCTTGGTTTTTTAACGTAACATGTTATACACTGATTCTTGAGAAGTGGGACAAAACAGGATGCAATTTTGAAAAAAATAAACCTTATACTCAGACAAATTAAACTACGTTTATGTATCTTACATGTACTAAGCTACTGAGCTATGCTTTGATACAACCTCCCAACTTTTCTCTTTTTAATCAAAATGAGCTTTTTACCTTGCCATCACTTATATTGTGTCAACATCGTCAGACACCAAAAACACAAATTAATTTTCACTCACATTATGCAAGACCTATAAAAAGTATAGTAAACACAATTTTTTTATCAAGGCAGACAGAGGCCACAAAAAAAACTTTAATTATGTATACGTGTATATATATATATATATATATATATATATTTATTTATATATTTATTATAAAGGTTTCCATCTGTTTCTTAAATTGGGCCGTGAAATATAACTAACTTTATCTTTAACAGAAATCAAGATGATTTTAACATTTCAAAACACATCTCATGTTAGCAGACAGATTACATTTTTACCTATGACCAACAATTCATCCACAAATATAAAATATAATAATGAAATATTATCAAAATATTTATCTGGCAGAGTTGACGCATCTGACGGTGGTGACGAAAACCTGAATTTGTAGTCATTTTAACTATCAAATACATTGAATCAATCAATTACTGTATTAAAACAAACACAAACAGTGAGTATGTTAACAAAACAAAAATAACTTTATTCAACAGTATCCATAGAACCTGGAAGAACGTAAACGGCATAGAAGAATGACTCAGAAGATATTGTTAAATAAAGTTATTTTTTTGTTTTTGGGCACAAAAAGTATTCTCGTCTCTTCATAAATTTAAGATTGTTAAAATAGTCCATGTGACTGCAGTGGTTCAATGTCTTTAGTACCTTTCTGGACCTTGAAAGTGGTGGTTTATATTGCTGTCTATAGACGAGTCATATACCTCTCGGATTTTATCTAAAATATCTTTATGTTCAGAAGATTAATGAAGGTCTTACGGGTGTGGAACGACACACGGGTGAGTACTTAATGGATTAGTTCACTTTAAAATGAAAATGACCCTAAGCTTTACTAACCCTCAAGCAATCCTAGGTCTATATGACTTTTTTTATTTCTGATGAACACAATCAGAGTTATATCACCTTGATGCTCCTAAATTTTATAATGGCAGTACATGGAAACCACTTAAAAAAAAAAAGTGCATCCGTTCAGTTTTGAACTGTGAGAAGTGTTACACTTTCTTCCTAAGTTGAATACAGAAGGCGATCTGGCGGAAGCTAGATATTTTACTTTATAACATGTTAAATATGGATATTTCTCGCATCACTCCGTGTCAGAAGGACTTTATTAACCCCCTGGAGCTGTGTGGAATATGTTTATGATGGATGGATACGCTTTTTTTTTTTTTAGTTTCAAACGGGTGGTTTTCGTGCACTGCCATTATAAAGCTTAGGAGCATGATTATTAATATATCTCTGATTGTGTTCGTCAGAAAGAAGAAAGTCATATACACCTAGGATGGTTTGAGGGTGAGTAAAGCTTGGGGTAATTTTCATTTGATAGTGAACTAATCCTTTAATGACAGATTTCATTTTTGGGTGAACTAACCCTTTAAGCCTTATGGTCCCTCTGCTAGAAGTGATGACTATCAATCCACAAAAGCAATATATGCTGTCAGGTCTCACATTTAGTGTTTATACAATATTAGAAAAACTAAACATTATTTTATATTTAATATAATTAAAAATGACTTTAAAACCACAAAAATATGATGATTTCATGTTCAGTGTCAACTCCGTCATTGGCCTGTCACCACCGTCAGACAAAGTCTTATGGTGTTGACACATTAGGCATTTCTTTCACAAAACAAATGTTCAAGTAGTAGCCAATTTGTTTTCTCTGTTGATGCTAGATGCTTCAGGAAAATAAAATGATCTAAAAATTTCATATAATTTCCTCATAGATTGGAAGAGGGTGTTGACATATCATGGTTGTGACACAGGAAATATTAACATTAGGATTTAAAATATTCTAAAACTATAAAACTTACTAGAGCCTGCCTGACATTGCTGTACTCTGCAGAGGTGGAATGTGGCAAGGGGGTCCAGAGTTAGTTGCCCCTGATATTTCCTGATTTTAGTTGAATGTCTGATTTTAATGAATGTCTGACAGTGTTGACAAAAAGTGGGGACACAACTTTGAAATCTTATAATACATGCATGTGTCATTGAAGAAAAACCTTGCTCTGACATGAGATATTAAGTGTTGCTTTTGATAAAAAAATTTTCATCCTTAAAACCATTTTTATCCATTTTATTGTATATGAATGATTGAACCCTTCTCTGTGGACACTGTTTTAGATGTAGTGACAATGTGTCAAAAGTAACTCAGATATTTTTTTGTCAATTTAAAAGAAATGCGTTACTTTACTAGTTACTTAAAGTAATCTGATTATTTAACTTGCGTTACTTGTAAAGAATTATACTAACAGTGTTGCTCATTAAGTGCTTGCTAATACAAAATCACCATTATTGCTCAAACTTGGGATTAGTGATTTAAACAAAAAAATATTAAACTTCAGTTTATAATATCCTTTATTTTTGTCACAGTGAAGTCACTAAGAGTGACACCTGAAGGAAAGTGTTTAATGATAGCACAGATTCATCACATGCAGTGTTTGCACACGCTGCTGCATTAGACACACATGCACTCTAAACTGGCTCACAGAGGGTCCTAAGAGGATTGAGAGCTGCATTACACTAATGCCTAATGATAATGAGATTAATGGTCATCGTGAGCTTAATAGTTCACTTGATTGGTTTAACGTTCAAACTGATTTACCAAACTGTGCATGATTTTTTTTTTTAATAATGTAAATATATAAGATGCAGCTAATTCATGAACTTATTAACAAACAGCCTCCATTCAACATTTTATTTTTAATTTTAGCCATAGATGTGCTGTGTATATGGTCCTGTTTATAAACTTTATACTTTTTTAATAATTGTAAAAGAATAGTTCACACAATTTAAATTTATTGCAAACCTAATGATACATTTATTTTTGGGTTTGAAACATGAATTTTAATTTTTGGTTAAATTATTCCTTTATATTTCGTAAAAAGAATAAGGTTTATAAAAAAATTGCAAATTAAAATGAATACACATTTGTGGTAGATCTTTTTTGCATTTATTTACATACTGAATTGTTATTGGTCTTTCATAAATTCATATGACCATCAATAGCTGTTTTACACTGCTTGGACGACAACAGGCCGTTTTATGTCTTTATTCTTTGAAAACAAGACAGTGTTTAACGAAGTGGCATTTAATTTGAGTCTAAAGCCTGAGTTTAAATTTTTAACACTATTTTAAGCACTATTGTTTCCTTCAGGAAATGTTTATCTACTTCGTTGCAGTGTGTGAATAACAACTTAAACTGCGCATGAGGGAGTAATTGAGATCCATGGAGCGAGAGAGAGTGTGTGTGTGGGATGTTGAAGAGAAGGGGGTTATGGGTAATAAATGCTCCCCTGGCTCCTAGGGAGTGTTTGCGTGACTGCAGCCTGGCAAAATCCCCGTCCTGAGAGAAGCACTAAGAGGGGGAAGATGCAGATCAGCTTTGGTCCTTCTGTTTAGATCATTCAACACAATCCACTTTTAGTGGCTGCTATGACCATTTGATAACCACTTGATTGAATGCTTTTTACATTTTCAGTTTTTCCAGTAATAGACCAAAATCCACAGCTTTGTCAATGAATAAACACTTTATTCTTTCATATTTAATCTTCTTTGCATTTTTTTCTATTAATTAAATTAATATTGTGTAAAATATTTACATTTTTCTTATTTGTGAATGTCTCATCACCTCAGTTGTTTTAAATGATACAATCATAATGCAATTTACATTATATTTTCCCCATATTTTTGGATGAATTAGAAAATAAGTCTTAAAGAATAAATCTTACTTTTAAATAGTAATGTATAAAACATGGACCAAATAATTCAGTCTTTGAAGAATTTGATGGGAAATGTTTTAGTTTTTAAGATATCTTACTTTTAGATCTGAGCACAGTTTGAGACATTGTGAAATTCGGAACCTCTAGAGGAGCGAAATCATTTGTGATTTTTCTTTTTTTCTTTTTTTTTTTTTTTATCAGTATATTATGACAAATTTGTAATCATTTGAACACAGGGATGACAGCATCATGTCTGATTGGTCTTCATGAGGGACCGATATTGGCTCTGGTGCCCTTCCATACGGAGTATCCAGTATCATGTTCAAGTTTTTCCAGAGAATTCACAGTTGTGCAGGCGTTTGGCAGCCGCCAGACCCTCCTTGGCAAATTCTTCTTGCGTGCAGATCAGGAAAATTCCATCTCGCGTCTCTGTCCCGGAAACATTCCTCTGTTTGTTTTAATCATGTGAGAATGTGTGCTAGAAGCTGATAAATGAGCCGACCGTCCAGCATCATGCATGTGCGTGAGTCTCCAAACATCTGTTTTAGCATGGGATTGAGGATCTCCCCCTCCCTTGCATGAGAATTCCATGTTCTTAGTTATACCCTGAATCAATCTTTTATCTTTGTTTACGTTGTGCTGTATGTGCATATAAAGAATGCATGTAATGTTGTTTAATTCCCTCATAATGTTAGTAATATGTATTCGGACACCCTGACCATTCAAACAGCTCATTGTTTGCACCAAAATGCAGCATAGTTTCTGAAGAGATATTTGTCAACATCAAAACCTCTCAGTAAGAACATTAATGGTGTCCGTGTTTGTTGGCAACCAGAAAGCGGTTCCTCTGCACACAATGTCATGCAAACAACTGGTAAAAATGACCCAGATACGTCAAAAAGCAGTTTGCCGTTAAGCTTGTTCTGTTGCGTTGCAACTGCAATAATGTCTGCATGACATGGTGAGTCCTTTTGCAAATCCTTTATTTTCTCCTTGCACACATTCAGCCCCATCTTTATTTTAAACTGTTTTTCCACGCCTGTTATGCAGCTTAGAGACAGACTATCAGAGATGTTTAAAATATTTACTAAATAAATGACATTTTTTTTTAGTTCCATGTGCTTTGTGTTATTCATTATATATGCCAGCATCTTTTAGAATCAATATGCAATGCTCAATAAAACACAATTTATAATAACAGTCATGTAAAACAAGACCGTTTTGTGAATAATACTGCAAACAGAGCCGTGTGCCAGCAGTCTAATGCATGATCTCATGCGAAGACAGTTTGCAAACACGGGTTCTCTCACGCCACAGCCATTAGTTCACAAAAGGCACAAGTTGACCCCTTTTGGGTAAGGTTAACCCAAGTTCAGTTGGAAAGCTATTGTCATTAGTGCTAGTGATGTTGAAATAATCTGCCTTCGAAGTGCGTGTGCCTCTGCAGTGGTCTGTTATGTTTGTCATGTGACCAACTGACTGGAAAACAATTTTGAATTCCTAAGGGGATGGATAGATGGATAGATAGATAGATAGATACACACACAGATACACGCACAATCTACTGTTTAAATGTTTGGGGTCAGTAAGCTGTTGCTGTTCTTGAAGGCAAATTAATACTTTAATTCAGCACAGAAGGGCGCATTAAATTAATCAAAAGTGTATTTTTGTTCAAAGAAAAGGTTGCCTTGGGGTGTATTAGAGACTTTCAACAACATTAAAAAAATTCTTACTCAGAGAGAGAGTGTTTTCATTCATGTTTAAATTGAGCGTTGGCCCTTTAAGAGCCTGTAGAATAGCAGGGTTTGCGTGACTAGTACACCAGAGCCTGACCTCAGAGGGACGCTAGTGAAAATGATCTGTCCATCAGAGCTCAGGAGACCAGCAATGCACAAATGAGTCTACTATAAGCCATCCTCCTCCTTTCTTTTGTATTCCCTGCTTTTCCTCAGGCACACACACACATATCAGGTGAAGTAAGTATATGTAACGCCATTACTACATTCCTTACACTGCATCTATGAAATATGTATTGCAGAGTGGAGGGGGCTAAAGTAATCTTTGTAAATGAATTCTCCTAATATTTTCTGTTTTATATTCTGGATACAAAAAGACGCTAGTATAGAATGAAAAAAGCTAGGGGAAAATGAAGCATTGATTTTCCTTTTCAATGCATTGTTTTAGAACCGAATAAACCTGAAGTATGCATTTAATGAATGTGTTTGAGTGAAGTCATGTGTCTTTTGCACATGACGGTCTTGAGACCTGTACTTTTTGATAATACTTTCACGATGTAGTTGTTAATGTCAAAGATTTAGTATAAAGAAACATTACAAAAGGTGTGGAAGTGCTTGTCATAAAATGACTTCTACAACATTCATCTCAAGATTCACTTTTAAATTCACTTTTGTAGTAAAGAAAATATATCATCGAGGGGCACATCTGGTACTCACAAACAAAACTATGGGTGCTCCAGAAGGGGAACAAGATATCAAAAATGGTAGGTGGATCCTGTTGTAAAGCAAGAAAATCCATGTCCAGGCACTCGCATAGTTTGAAAGCCTTCATTATAAGACAGCGCTACATCTCTAAAAAATACCAATGCATACAAGCCTGTTTGGGCTGATACGTGTTGTAGTAGTTACTTCATAAATTCGGTTGGATTGATTTTTGCATGTCTTTTAGACATACTAAGTTTTATATAAGAAATGTCATTGGACATTTTTAGTACTTTTTGTGCTTCATGTGCTGTAATGAGAGGGATGTTATGTTTAATGTTTTACTGCTGAGTGGCTGTTGCAGTTGTCAGTACATTTGTAATTAGTTTGTCAAAAATATCAACTCTATATTGTTTACAGCTCAGTTAGCGTTGGGAATGAGCAAATACTCTATAATAGACATGATCTCTAGCAATACATCACATTAATTAATGTTTATTAATCCAAACAGTTAAAGATTGTTTTAAATTATGTGTACAACCTAATTAATATTTATGAGCCTTTTTTTGTCACTCCATGAGAGTTAACAGGATTTGTACAATTACAGAATTATCCTTTTTTTCCTTTTTATCCTCTAAGTGTGCTGTGCTTGAACTTCATGAGAGCTTTTTTGAAAGACATTGAGCAAGGAACAAAATTAAAAGTAAGAGGGGAAAAAAGCTACAGAGTGAGTCCATTCTTTGCTGCGTAATATAGCTAGCGCACAAATGCACATCTGCTCGTAAATCTAACCTCAATTGTCAAGGGCAGATCTGTTTTTTATTTCCATCCCCTCATCAAAACAACCCAGCAGTGAAATGAGCTGCTTTTAAAAGCCATTTCTGCCATTTTGTGAAAAAAAAAAAAAGTAGCTCATCCACCTGCAGGTTTTAGCTTGTTTGGCAGCAGACGTGAAGTGAATGAATGGAGAATGAGTCTTTAGAGAGAGATGCTAGAGATTTCCCTCATGTAAGTGAGCTCAGGTTTTGTGGAGTGTCTGAATGATAAAATATGTAGGTTTGGTGGATAGTCAGATATAAATGGAGTGACAGTTTAGCAACTCGAAACATTACATGTGCCGTCAGCCCCTTCCTCAACTTTGTTGAGGTACACTGCTTTAGGAATAGGACTCATGATGGAAGATGTAAAGTTTTCTCTTCCTCTATTGTCCCATTTGTTATACTCGTTCTTAAAGTACCCCTATTATTCTTTTTCAAATATTACCTTTCATGTAGTGTATAATGTAACTGTATGTCAATGTATGCGGTCTCCAAAGTTTCAAAGATCACCTCGCAAGACAAGTGGAGTTATTGTCTCCCCAAAGAAAGAACCGTTTCTGAACTGCCTGAAAGGAGTCGTCTGTAATTCCAGTCTTACTTCCTGCATGAACCTGTGAAGGTCTTCATTGGCTGCCAGCAAACGACGTCTATTTTGACCTGCCCTCAAACACTGTAGTTGTAGCTAAGGCCTGGAAGAGTTTGGTTTATGTTGTCGACATATTGTGAAAATTCTGTTTTCTGTGCTGTGAAAGCAAATAACTTTGCTGCACTTCCAAAGGATGAGGACTCAGGCTCCAGTTGACATGGTAAAACTGACGCCATCATTGCTGTTCTTATCACTCTGTGTATACAAGTTCTGAGGAAGCGCTCAGAGCTGAAGTTCAGAAATTGTAATGGGCGATTCTTTCCCGAAAATCACTGTAAGCGATAGACCAATCACAACAGACCGGGCCATCTGACCAATGAGAGAAGAGTAGGCTTGCGGAAAGGAAGGGTTTAGAGAGACTGAATCTTTTCAAATGAAAAGATCATTTCAGAAGGTCCCCGGTTCTCAGTTGAGCCAGGTGTTCTTACTGTGTGGAGTTTGCATTTGCTCCCGGTGTCAGTGTGGGTTTCCTCTGGGTGCTCTCGTTTCCCCCACAATCTATCTAAAAAAAGGCAGTATAGGTGAATTGGAGATGCTTAATTGTCCGTAATTGTGAATGCATGTGTGTGAGTCCCAAGCCATGTAATGGGAGAGTTGGAAAGACCCAGTGAAAAATCATCACCAAGAAAATTCATGGACAATCTCTCATGTATGGCGAGAGTTTGCCCACAGAATCACCAAGAGTCGGATATGACTGAAATGGTTAATGAATGAATGGTCATGTTTGAGTAGTGTAAACATCACGGCTCAGACCGTTTGTGGTTATCTTCTTTGCTTTGATGTTCTGATGTTTGGCATGAAGTGCTCACAAAAATAACTGAAGAAGAAAACATTTTTTTTATCTTGCACATTTTTTGATTAGCACAGCTAACAAAGAGCACTTGGGTTTCCACAAGAAAGACTTTCTTTACATTGCTTTGGAAACATTCTCAACCAGTTGTGAAATTGGGAAAGCGCATCCAGATTGACTGAGCCAATGCTTAATGAAAAAGAATGATCAGTGGGATTGGTAACACTTTACAATAAGGTTTTATTTGTTAACATTAGTTAACTACATTAGTTAACATGGGCTAATAATGAACTGCACTTATACAGCATTTATTAATCTTGGTTAATGTTAATTTCAACATTTACTAATACGTTATTAAAATCAAGAGTTGTATTTGTTAACATTAGTTAATGCACTGTGTACTAACATGAACAAACGATGAACAGTTGAATTTTTACTAATGTTAACAAAGATTAATAAATACTGTAACGCATGTATTGCTCCTTGTTAGTTAATGTTAGTTAATACATTAACTAATGTTAACAAATGTGAACTTATTGTAAAGTGTTACAATGGGATTTGTTCTTATGAAGCAGTGACTGTCTTAGTTTTCCCCATGGTTCTTTGTCTTATGTGCTCTTGTTCCTCACAGCGGTCCAAGAAAAAGAAAATCACAGAAGTGATGCCTTGATCCCTGAGCACACAAAAGAGATTCTGCCCCATGTTGTAGAGAGTGACCTTCTCCTACAGGTGCGTTAGCCATTTAGTTCTACTCTAAACCTCTTTCACTAAAGTTCAGAAATTGTTTAACTGTCAAAGATATTGTTTGTCTTCTGAAGCCTAAAAATCGTCATAGGTTCAGTCATGTCACTAACATTGTGCAAAATTATTGACACACATTCCATATTTACACATTTCCCACAATAATCAGTTATTTTGTGTCTTGTAGTCTCTCTCTGGATTTGCACTGGTCGTGAGCTCAGATGGTGTTATTTTCTATGCATCTTCCACTATCATTGACTACCTGGGATTTCATCAGGTAATCATCAAATGAAAACCTATACTCTAGAAATAAACGCATAGGAATAATGAAATGGTTATGATCTAAAATAGCATGTCCTCATAAGCAGGGTCATAAATGAGTTAACGAAATGTTACAGTAACACTGACCAGCGTCATGTGATCTTTACATGATCACACGAAAGGGAATAAAGAACCCCGCTCTTTTGTCTAAACGCTCTCGTGCCCCAAAAGGCACCATCCTGCACTGTGTGAGGCTCGAACTCACGACCTTCAAATTATGAGACTGACACGCTGCCTAACTGCGGCAGTGAGGCATGTGCTTCGGCTTGGGTGAGCGGTGAAACACTAGCTTCCAGATCAGCTGCCATTCGGTGTAGCTCCAAAAATACTGCTCAGCTGTTGTATTAGGATAACCAAGCTGTCTAAGGCGCTGCGTTCAGGTCGCAGTCTCCCCTGCTGGCGTGGTTCGAATCCCATTTCTGACAAACCTAATCTTTGGTTGTGGGCTCAAGCTAGAGTCTTTAACCCTCTGGCAAGTTGACCCAATAATACATTCATGTTGACAAAGCAACGGCATTTCAGTTCACATTAGTATTAAATAACATCTTAAATTAACTTAAAGAGTTGTGAAAAAATGAGACGCACGTTAGATCTGCTCCAGCGGCAGCTCTTAAAGTCACAGCGGCCTAATAAACCAGTTGCTGTGATGTCTGCCATTATTGTTAATCAAAGAACAAAGGTAACAGAGAAAATTATAGCTTTAATAAGGATTCATCTATATTTAATTTATAATTTATGCAGTGAAGACTGTGAAGTGTTTGATAACTTTATTCAATTTCTGTATTTCCTACCTGTTAGGTGAAGATTGTTTTTAAGTTCGCTTAAATTAAAAGTTATTTTTAAAAGCCTAATAATTGTTAAAAATTTATAGCTTTTAGTTACTGTAATGCTGAGTCTCTATACTTAATGTTAAAAAAATCAATCTCATAAAGATATCAGTACCAGGATCAGTGGCCTTCATTCATAAAAAGATGAGATTATATATTATATTATGTTATATTATATTATATTATGTTATGTTATGTTATGTTTTATATTATATTATATTATATTATATTATTATTTGTGATGCTTTTTTTCCCCATTTCCCTAATATATTTTTAAAAGATTTCATTAATTTATTATTTAAAAGGGAGGGTAAAATGTATGTGTATTAGCTGTAGCTTTCATGCAAGACAATACAAAAATAAACTGAAATCTAGTATGTTATCCATTTTACCTTTTAAAAACAGTTCTCAAAAAAGTTCTCCTGTATCATCAGAGAAATCTAAACAAAAATCATGTGTGGTTGTGTAAATAACCCTGCCATCTGTGCAGAAAAATGCCATGTTATAGGCCTTCTCCACCAGAATGTGGAAAAATAGTTAAGATTTTTTCACTCCTTGGCTAATTTAAGACTTTCTCACAGCCTTCAAAGGGTCAGGCTTTTTCGGCAAATAAACCTTCTCTTCCAAGAAGGACATTTGATTGGATCCTCATTGAAACTGTGATCGTCATGAAATGGTTAGTCATCAAAGTGTGCTGAAAGCCGTGCATGTCCCACAATGGAAAGTAAAGGGAAGGTTGAATATTTTAGGCAGAGTTTGTTGTTTATGAACAGTGGGTATGGTCGTGTGGGCTGGTAATTCAGGCTGTTGTTTTATTGTTCTTCAGTGTAGAGACACGTCCGTCCGCATGCAAGCAGCCCTGGTGTCACGCAACAAACACATGGGGCTGTGAAATTTGAGATTTGCAGTTAGAAGATTCTGAGTGCTAATTTAATTTAATTTTTTTTTAATTATTATTATTATTATTATTATTATTATATAGTTTTTCATTCTATTGGCCTTTATTAGATAGGATAATGTAAAACTGATTGGGCAGTACAAGGATAGGATATTATATGTACAGCTATCCATGCATTACAATAACGACTGAAAACAAAATCAACATTCAGTCTTTGACACTCTCTCAGCCCCTTAGCGAGTACTTTGGGCAGCATAATGACCAGACCATGAGAGCAAAGAAATAAAAATCAGAGAACAGGGATTAGATTAGTGATTTAATACAATATGAATACAAATAGGCTACATCAAGAGGAAATATTTTACGCTTACTCTGATTTTGACTTTCCAATAACGGATTGCTGCAAAAGCTTAAGTTTATCCTTATCCAGCAATCTCATAACATCGTGCTCAGTTGACATCTGGGCAAGTGCGGACAGTCTTTCTTGCAGCATGGTGGACCGCAGGTATGATTTTTATCAGCAACAGGCGCGAAATTTAAATATAGTAAATGATAGAAAAAATGAAATGAAACTAAAATTCCCAGTAGTTAGAGGCAAATAATTGTCTTAACGAGGGAGTCATTTAATCATTCAGTCAAACAATTCCTTCAAAACGCAGACTCATTCAGCTGCTCGGAGACGTGCAATAGTTCTGCTGTGGAATTGTTACAAAATAGATAAAAAACAGACAAGTCTAAAATAAAAGTCATGTGACAGTAACTGTTGTATAAAATTAATAGGCTCAATCGTGCAGATATTTGGGAAAACGGTACTCTATATCTTGCTATAAATATTAAAAACAAGAACTCACACAGGGACATTTTTTGCCCCATATATCTTGATTTTTGGGGGCCATTTTTGCCGCAAGCCCCCATTAATTTCCATGATGGTGGGAGCGCAAGGGGAGGGAGGCACCTTCTGTTGCAAGGCCCGTTTTAAGCGAAATGGGTGAAACATAGCAAAGGCTGCTACTGCCGACACGACCTAGGTTGGACTCCTACAAGGACAACAGCTCTTAATATGTTGACTCTTACACTACTCTGTCCACAGCTCTGACATCTGACTACTTATTAATAGTAAGCGAAGCAAATGCACAAGAATAATTGCATGAATTATTAACTCATTCGACTATCTGCCAGGAACCTCATGATCTAAAATGCTTATGAAAAATGTTTTACCAGCAGTTGAAGGGACAGAAAAGGTTCCACAAAGGAAATTTTGATGAGTAATGTTTCTAATGTGGTTTAACATAAAACTGAATTAGACTTTTGGTGTTGACTGTGAGACATTTGGTCATTGCATTGTGTGTGGCTCATACAAGTGTACAGGTCAGTGCAGCAGTCAATAACAGAAAACACATTGATGTGGGAGCTAAAACTCTTAATAAAATGTTCTGGTTTTGTGTTGGTGTGCGTGATTTTTTTCTGGCAGACAGACGTGATGCATCAGAAGGTCTTTGATTATATCCATGTGGCGGAGCGACAGGAGTTTCAGAGGCAGCTCCACTGGGCGATGAACCCTGGCCAGCAAGACACTGGTGTGTGTGTGTATAATTACCATTAACCCTATATAATACACTGCATATGACTTTAGAAGACCTGGAATATTGCACAAGACTATTTTTATAACACTTTTATGGTGCTTTTGCATCTATTTTGAAGCTTATAAGCTCTAGCTGTCTCATTATAATTGCATGGAAAAGACTACAGTAAATTTCACTGCATGCATCTGTCAATACTCGCTTGAGTCATGTGTTTCTGAACTATGTCTTGTGTGTGTGTGTGTGTGTGTTCTAGTAGATGAGGATGTTGTGATGGGTCATCTGTATAGCGCTGAAGAGCCTGACGGTGTTCTTCCTGAACTGTCTCTGTTCCTTACGCGTTGCTTCATCGCTCGAGTGCGCTGCCTGCTGGACAGCACCTCCGGCTTTCTGGTCAGTCATGAAGTCACTCAAAATATTCAACCTCAGTGGTTTAATGACCTGTTTTAGTTCAAACTCTGATCTGAAATACCTAATTAAAGGATCTGTTTACATCAGAAAAAAAATTTCCTGACATCCAATGTCTTTCTGTCTTCAGTCGAAAAGAAATAAAGGTTTTTGAAGAAAACATTCCAGGACTTTGCTCTATATAGTGGACTTCAACAGTTACCATTGGGTTGAAGGTCCAAATTGCAGTTTCAGTGCAGCTTCAAAGGGCTCTACATGATCCCAGCCGAGGAATAAGTCTCTTATCTAACGAAACAATCTGTCATTTTCTAAAAAACGTTATATACTTTTTTTTAACCACAAATGCTCGTCTTACGCTTCTTCTGCGATGCGCCACGTATTACGTAGTCACGTTGGAAAGGTCACGTGTGACGTAGGCGGAAGTACCGCAGTAGGGCAAAAAAACCAAACAAACTCAAAATAGTCCAACATCATTGTTTTATCTTTTTTTGTAAAGGCCGTTTGACTTAGTCTTTGCATGTTCGCTTTGTAGATACTGGATCGGTACTTCCGCCTACGTCACGCTTGACCTTTCCAGCATGTTTACATAATGCGTGACGCATCGCAGAGCTAGTGCAAGACGAGCATTTGTGGTTAAAAAGTATATATATATATATATATATATATATTTTTTTTTTTTTTTTTTTTTCTTAGAAAATGACCGATCATTTCGCTAGATAAGACCCTTATTCCTCGTCTGGGATTGTACTGAAACTGACATTTGGACCTTCAACCCGTTGGTAACTGTTTAAGTCCACTGGAGAAAAATCCTAGAATGTTTTTCTGAAAAACCTTACTTTCTTTGACTGAGGAAAGAAAAACAAACATCTTGGATGACATGGGAGTGAGTAAATTATCAGGACATTTTAATTCTGAAGTCGGCATGAAATCAAAATTGAAAAAACAATTCTTGTTTTTTTATGAAATATTGCAGTATTATACATTACATATCTGTGCGCATCACTTTTTTTTACATTTTTTTTTATTAATGTTCCCCCTTATAATTTTTACTCAAAATATCTGCCCCTCCCTCTCACAGTGACATCTCATCTCTTCTCTGAGTACATGTTTACTGGCGTGAGAGACAACCTGTCACTCACATGAGATCGACCAATAGCAAACCACAACCATCCAATCAATTCCCCATGGACAAAATCAAGTCCCGCCCTACTTTATTTTTCTTGTTAAAGAAGCCGTTTCACTCGGATATACTTCACAATAGCCAATTGCAACTTCCGTTTAATGCCAGCTTTAAGGTTGACAAGCTTTAATTAGAGGCCTCAGACCTTGCCAAATGTACATGTTGCCATACACTCAGTCTGTCTTGCTCTGTTTGGCTCTCGTCTCCTGTAGAACATGCAGTTTCAGGGCAGCCTGAAGTTTCTGCAGGGTCAGAGGAGGAAGACTGACTCTGGAGCTCTGCTGCCACCCCAGCTTGCTCTGTTTTGTGTGGCTGTTCCTCTAGTACTCCCCTCTGTCACAGAGCTAAAGATGAAGAGTATGATGATGAAAGGCAAACACAAGAGCTATGGCAGCAGGTACACATTCTGTCTGTCTGCTGTCTATGCATCTGCATTTTTACATAGAATTACTTACTTTTTATTATTTTTCTGGTTAAATTAGTCATTTTTTCCCCCAATAAGTGGATTTCTGCATTTAAATTGCATTTGATTGTTTTTCATTCAAACTATTTTAATGTAGAAAAAAAAATTGAAGAAATTAAAATGATGATAAAACTAGTTGTTATAACGCAATTATAACAACTATAATTGCGACTTTTTATTTCACAATTCTGACTTTTTTTTCCTCAGAATTGGGAGAAATAAAGTCGCAATTGCGAGATAAAAAGTCGCTATTATTATCTTTTTTAATTTTTTATTTAGTGGCGGAAACAAGCTTCCATATGAAACTGAATTCATAACCTATTTTAATTAAAACAGGATATCAAACAAGAAAACTTGTTATATATTATATCCAACTGGAAGTATTAAATTTTAATACAGTGAATTGTGCACAGTAAGAAAGCAAATAGGGTCAGTTTTGACTTATAATGCCAGGGTACTTTATAAAAGTACAATGTTAGTACCATAGTTAAGTAATGGTCACAGATGATACTTTTTACCATTCAAGAGTTTGGGCTCAGTAAGAAATTAATACTTTTATTCTGCAAAGATGTGAAAAGTGACAGTAAAGACATTTATAATGTTACAAAAGATTTATTTTTCAAATAAATGTTGTTCTTTTGAACTTCCTATTCATCAAAGACTCCTGAAAAAATGTATCACTGTTTCCACAGAAATGTAGCACCATGACAGTTTTCAACATTGATAATAATGAGAAATGTTTCTTGAGCAGTAAATCAGCATATTAGAATGATTTCTGAAGGATCATGTGACACTGAAGACTGGAGTAATGATGCTGAAATTCAGCTTTGATCACAGGAATAAATTACATTTTAAAATATATTCAAATAAAAAACCCTTCTTTTAAATTGTAATAATATTTCACAATATTACTGTTTTTACTGTATTTTTGAGCAAATAAATGCAGTCTTGGTCAGCATAAGAGACTTTTTTCGAAAACATAAAAAAATCTTACTGACCCCAAACTTTTGGATGGTAGTGTACAGCGGTACTGTATGATTACCATATTGATGAACTGTGGTTTTTACACAGTACTCAATCATAGTAGTATCCAAAAACATGGTACTTTGTGAAGGACATAAAGATGTATGTAGAGTATGTATTCTGAGTAGAAACTGCCTTTTAATCAGTTTAACTTGTACCATCTTCAGTGATAAAAGGCAACGAGTTTCCTGTGGCTCATTTGACAGTGAAGACGTGCTACGTGTTAACTGGACAAACACATCGGGTCATGATGGTTCATGGTCAGCCCTGGCCAACAGAAGGTACAGAGGAGAGGGCTGCAAAACCCAAGATGAGCCGCTCAACTACTGTGTTTCCCCTCTGGGTGTCTCTAGGTTGCAGACTGTTGATGCTTCTTGTGACACCCGCTGTCCTGTTGCGTTACGCACGGACTCCAGTGAAAACTACCTGCTACCTGGAAGCTTCTATAAACACCACCATTCTGGAAAATTACGAATTGGTTGCAACACAGAATTGCAGAAGGTGGAAGGTTATTGCAATGATAGGAAGGTGGAGAGAAGGTGCATGATGCAGAATGAATGTTTTAATATGCTTCCTGAAGCGGCAATTAAGACCGAACAAGATTCCGACTCTGAAAATGGGTGTAATGCATACGGGACACTCTGGCGCCCTGAATATGCACAGGTGAAAACCGAGGCTGAATGTTATGACTATTGTACTTCATATCAAAAGGCTCCTATCAATGGACACAAGTATCTGTGTGCAGGAGTCAGCAGACCTCTTAAGTGTGTCCTAAATAAAGACCTGAATCAGTCTGACGTGTCGATCGGCAGTCAGGACACATATGCCATTGCAAATGCCTTCACGGATCATAAAAGCTACATGCAGCATGATATCCGGCTGACTTATGAGTTCAGGAGTCGCAACCTGCTGCACACGATAAAACGGGAACCCGACGACTCTCCACCTTGGTGTCATGATGTTAGTCAAGGGCATGTGCAACAAAATATTACTTCAACTTGCACTGTAAACGCTAGTCTACACAAAGCAAACCCATATGTTTACATGCAGTGATCAAGTGCTTATCAGTTAGTGCTTGCAAGGTGTATAGATATCATCTTCTTTCTATTCTTCTTTTCTTATCCACATATTTCTGCTATTAATTCAGTCCAAACTGCTTAACTTTTTGTATATCATTTCAGTCTTTGGTGCAGGCAAGGGAGTTTTATTCTTATCCGAAACCCAATAATAACCAACTGTAGAACCGCAGAGCCATGCGTAACAGCAGTGCCAGGTCATATTATTTAAAATTGAGGATATTTTATGATACTATGCAATATTTATACAATTTTTATTAGCTATTTTCCCCTATTGAAAAAATACACCATTTTCTTTCTAATATATTTTTAAATTAAAGCAGTATTCCATGTTAAAATAGAGACAAGGCATTTAAAATCCATTTTTTCGAAGGTAGATTAGTGCCATCTGGTGGGAGTAAATTGAATTGAAGCGTCTGTTTTTGTATTAACTGTACTACAATCAACCCTGAACACAGAGGAGGACATTTTGCTCTTCACAATTCAATAAAAATGTAACAAGAACGAACATGTATGTTTTATCACAGCTTAATAAATCTGGGTCTGATCTGATTTCAACCTCTTATTTGAGTCTTTTTGCCCAATTTTACCATATTGTTACAGCCACACCAGTTCATTTGTGTGTATAATAGTGTGTGTGTGTTTGAGTGGGTGTGTCTGTTTTGTACTCTTTTATAGCCTCTTCCTTGCGTTTTTTTTTTTTTTTTTTTTTTTTTTGAAAGAATGTTTTGCATTTAAAATTACCCACAGGGATGATGTCATTGTCGTATTTGCATGACGAATTGTGATTTCTCACCAGAAATCATGACGACAACAAAGCATCTCTATAGCAGCATTTTATTAATACCAAATTAATACCAAATCCTGAACCTAAACCTGTTCTTTTTCTGCCTTGCAAGCACTGGTATTTCCCTCAGGACATACAAAACTAGTTAGAAACGTTATATTAGACAATTTAACCAGATTGTTTAATCAAATATAATACTTGGGTTGTCTTCATAAATGTTTTTGAGAATGTTTTGTATTTTGTCACTTTTAGGTACAGATTTTGGACTTACATATGTCATATTCATGTGGTAAAAGTATGTACAGACAAATAAAGATCATATTGCATTTTAGATTTTGTTTTGTGTCCTCCCCCCCACCCCAAGTGCATAAACATGCTTTTTCGTTTATATCATGGAATTCTTCTTCTCTTTTTTTTCTTTTTTTTTTTTCTGTAAGTAGTCATTACTAGAGAAACATGTTTGTATCCATGCTATATGGAAGGAGCTTTGTTTTGTACAGCCTGTTGTCACATTCTCATACCGAATTTATGATTGTTTAAAAATTTGTTACACAATTTTATGCTAAACTAACCCCTACAGAATATATAGATTTAGAGATATAGATAAACATGCTTTATCTATCCCAGAGGAAATTCACTTTATCTGCTATCAGACTGCAAAACTATTGTTGATCAAAACATTGTATTGTTGAAATAATTAATATTCGATTCCATTAATATAATATTCTTAATATTCTAATAAATTATTTCCTTGTAGTGTTTCAACACTTTATTTGTGCATGTAAAGTTTCTGTTAATCTTTTAATAGCAATTTATCTGTTGGGCAGCAATTTTTGTGCCCTGTTTGTGTTTAAAAATACTTCGGTCTCTAAATTTCTCTCAGATTGTAGTTTGATTTTATACAGCTTCTAAATCTAAACAAGAAATGTTTGAATGTGTAACTATTGTACCAACTGAATATTGCAGAAAAAGGCACAATACACAATGGGAAAATAATGAAATGGTCTACATCTGCTCGTGTTGCCCCTCATGATCTGTGAAATGTTATTTGCGTAAAGCTTGCGCACAGTTGATGCTCTCGGCACAGGCGCAGTGAGCTGCGGCCGTCATCTCATCTGACTGATGTGTGAGTGTTGGGCGGCACCAGGAAGACGCAGCTGTTATGACAGTAGATGAACAAAATAAACATACATGAAAATAAAATATCAATGAACGGATTATAACGTCTCACAGCTTGTAAAACGAACACTACGTCCGGGTGAGTACATTCACATGACCTCGAGAATGTAACGATATATACACGGAAGAAGCGCAAACTTCTGAATGCTAATGTAATGTTAGCAAGGTAGCTTCTGTCACTGTTGGCCTTTCTGCACAGAAATTCAGCGCGATGTATGCGATTATTACAATAAATTAAACAGATTACAGTTTTATTGATCTTTTCCCTAAACCATAGCCATTTCGAGCAGGTGTACGTAACTGTCTTTATCTGTTTGTGTTAGCCTGGTTACTGCATGTTTAACCAGCTGCAAACATATACAAACACAGGTATACAAATACACAAATATATGAATATTAGTAACAAAACACACCAAATATTAAAATACGTACACAGCATGTATACAAAGAACAAGTACAATTTCAATGCATCGGAGTTATTATAGTTAAATAAAATCATTAAACAAATTATTTAAAATAAATTAAAGTTAACTGAAATAAAAAAGTATAACAAAACTTAAACTTATTATTTCTTATTTTTTTGTATTATTTTTACCGAACAAAAATTCTTAAAACTATAAAAGAAAAACTAGTAATAACTATATAGACAAACAAATAAACAAAACGTGGTAAAAACAACCCAGTTAGTAAATCTTCAGCTAAAATTGAAATGAAAATAATGGAAAAATATATATAAAAGGGAAAATAAAATAAAAACTAATTCTAAATGTTAATAAAAGCTATAATAGTATCCTAAAATAACACTGCATTGTTATTAAATATTATTATATTTGCTGTTGCTAGGTCATATAAGTTACTATTTTAATCACTTTGAGTACAGTTAACCTTTGTTGTTTGGGTCGGGTCATTCAGTACCTTGGATCATGCGGTTTGGGTCATTTTCAGCACTCTTAACCCTTGCAGTTTTTGTCATTTTAGTACCTTCAACCCTGCCATTTGGGATCGGTTACTATGGAGGAGACGAACAGAGAGGCCGTTGCCACGGCGGTGCAGAGGGTTGCTGGGATGCTGCAGCGCTCTGACCAGCTGGACAAAGTGGAGCAGTACAGACGGAGAGAGGCACGGAAGAAAGCCTCCGTGGAAGCAAGATTAAAGGTGACGCTATTTCCATTTAACCCTCTGCTGATCTGGGGAATGCTTTTATCAGTTCATTAAACCAAACCATGCTCTTCATCAGGCTGCCATTCAGTCTCAGTTGGATGGGGTACGAACAGGCCTCACGCAGCTCCATAATGCTCTGTGTGATGTGAAAGACATCCAGAACTCTCTGGCAGACGTCAGTAAAGACTGGAGGCAGAGCATCAACACCATCGAGAATCTGAAGGATGTGAAAGACGCTGTGGTTCAGCACAGTCAGCTGGCTTCAGCCGTGGAGAACCTCAAAAACATTTTCTCAGGTGAGGACTTATGCTTGCACAATTAATGTACAGGATCAAAATAATATCAGTAGTTGGGTTTCACTAGTTGGTCGATCATTTAGTAGAGATTAAAAAACTAGGATGTTTTTCAGTTAAGTGCAGATTAACAAGTTTGTTTTTCCCAATTTTTAAAAAATAATTTAGTATATTTATTTACTTAATAATAATAATAGTGTTTTATATTAAAGATGGTGTCTGTTTTTTTTTTTATGTAGACAACACTAAGTTTATTTTTCTCCAACAATATTTGTATTTATTTCTACTATGTATGTATTTATTTTTAATATTTATTAGCTGTTTTTTTGTGTGATTTTTGCATTCGCATGCATTTTTCTGTTTTTAATATATGAATATGTATTTATATTTTATTTTATTTTATTTAAAAATTAAAATAATTATTTATATTAATATATCAAATTAAATGTATTAACTATTTATCAGGTGATTGCACATTTACAGGTTGTTTTTCAGTTAATTGCAGATTAACAGTTTGTTTTTTACAATTTTTAGTCATTTAGCATATTTTTTTCAACTTACTAATAATAATATTGTTATTATTTTTCTAAGATTGTGTCTGTTTTTGTCTGTAGATAACACTTTAAGATTATTTTTCTCAGACAATATTAGTATTTATTTATTTTTAATATTTGTTAGCTGTTTTTGTTTGTTTGTACATTTACGTTGTTTTGTTATTTTTAATATATAATTACTGTGTATTTTCATTTTATTTATAAAATAAAATAATTATTTATTTATTATATAAAATAAAAAGTTCTTAGCTAATTTATCAGGTAAATGCACATTTACAGATTGTTTTCCCCAACAATATTTCAGTCAGTTTTACTAATGTATTTATTTAGCTAGTTAATTTTAAAAATATATTTATTAGCCGTTTATTTTTGAGTTGACTGCACAACTTTAATTACACATATTTTTGAAAATATGACTAACATATTTAAAAATATAAACATTTTTATTTTTAGTTCTTTTTTTTCTTTTTTTTACTATTTATTAGCCATTTTCAGGTTTTTGCACATTTATAGGTTGTTTTTCAAAACAAATATTTTAGTCATTTTTACTACTTGAATATATATTTATTTGTTTACTTATTTATTTAAAAAAAATATATATTAGCTGATTTCAGTAGATTGCACATTGATTGCTCCAATAATTATTTATTTTATTTTACTTCATTTTATTTTTTGATACATTTTTATTTTAGAATTGATGCAAGATGCTATATTGGTACAATTTGCATTTGTTGACACTGCACCCACATGTTTATCTCTCTTCACAGTACCCGAGATTGTACGAGAGACCCATGAACTGATCGAACAGGGTGAGCTGCTTCAAGCTCACCGCAAGCTAATGGACCTGGAGTGCTCCCGCGATGACCTCATGTACGAGCAGTACCGCATGGACAGCAAGAACGTCCATGACATGAACCTCATTCGTAGCTATTTCGGCCAGGTGCAGGGCCTGTCGGAGGAACTCTCCAAACAACTCTGGATGGTCCTCCAACGTGCCATGGTCACCGTCCGCCGCGACCCCACCATGCTGGTGTCTGTGGTTCGAATCATCGAGCGTGAAGAGAAGATCGACCGCAAGATGCTGGACCGTAAGAAGCAGACTGGGTTCATCCCACCCGGGAGGCCCAAATGCTGGAAAAACCGCATGAATGAAGTCCTAGAGGGCACCGTGAGCGGTCGCATCGAGAGCACGCAGTCAGAAACACGTGAGTCTGACAAAATGTGGTTGGTGAGGTTGCTGGAGATCACTAGGAAGTATGTACTGGACGACCTGATCGTGGTGAAGAACATGATGGTACAGTGCTTCCCTCCACACTACAACACCTTCCAGGTGTTCTTCGACCTCTATCATAAGTCGGTGTCAGCGCGGGTGCAGGAGCTTGCAGCAGAGGATCTAGAAGCCAATGAGATCGTGTCTCTTCTCACATGGGTCCTCAACACGTATAAAAGGTAAGATGCAAGTGGACTGCATTTATCATAGTACTTGAGTGCTCTGAAGTGACAAAAATTAATAATTACTTTTAAACTAATATTTGTAATGGCACATCTTGCAGTACAATTACTTAAAGTGTAACTTCGCCAATTTTCAAACCACTTTGAATTGTTACAATGTCGGTAGTTTATGTAAATAAATAATGTTTACTCTTTCTCAGTATTACCTGGACTGATAATTCCCATTTATTTGTCAGCCAATGTCCGCCAGATGATGCAAAACACTCCAGAGCCTTAATGAAAACTACAGATTGTACTTCCGCATTTTTGTATCCCCACCCACAGAAAGTTGGATTGACAGAGGGTTATTAACAGAACAGTCATTGTAAGAATAGGTTTATCACTAAGAATTGTATCATACTATGTCTGCTCTTTAAACAGTGTTATACTTTGGCAACAGCTTTATTATCTGTATGCAACGGCGTTTTGCTTCAGGCAGAACTGATGGCCTAAAACACTGTTCATGGTCATCCAGTTTGAAATGTTGACTACAAATATGGAGGTTTTTCCAGATTTTCGTTGCTACATTCTCTCCATATTTATGATTCTCTGCAGCCTTTAGCAGCTGCCTACAATGCGTTAGATCAGTCACTGGAAACTGAAATTAACTCTCCGCTAAACGTTTATTCTTGTACCCGGGAACAATACAACACGACACCATTATGAAAAGTTTGCTAAGGAGTATTTCCTACTAAAGCAAGGCAGTATTTGACTCTTGTCAAGCGTATCCATAGCAGACTGGTGGGAGTGGCCTTGGACTGCATCATGCCCAGTGCATTATGGGTGTTGAAGTTTTCCTACCTATTCAGCAAAAGGGAACACAAAAGCCTTTTTTTCTGTGTTTTCTCTAGTCAGGTAGCACCGATTTCAGCTAAATTCTTTGCTTTCTACTGTATTGGCAGCCAAGTTTTAATGAAAGCCCATTTTGCCAGCAGTGAAGTTGAGACTATAACTGTATAAGGTCATTGTATTGTGGCAGTGACAGATTACACAACTTAAATGTTTTTTTTTTTGTTATACTTTGAATATCGTTATTGCAAATTATGCTTAATGAGGTGAAGTAAACTCATAGTTGCACAATTAATTTACAGGATCAAAATGATATCTTAATTGAGTTTTACCAATTAGTCTGTCATTTTGCAGAGATACGTGATTAAAAATGAGATCTGTTGCATATTCACAGGTTATTTCCCCAAACAATATTTTTTTGCAATTTAACAATTTTTTATTTACATAATAATAATAATAAAAATACTACTAATAATAGCTATTATTAATATAATAATATTAGTAAAAAGACTTTAATATAATATAATAAAAGACTTTGATAATTGCATTATATGCCATCATTTTCCAGCAAAAATAAATGTATAGCTGTATTATTTCCAGCTGTTATTGCAAATAATAAACTTAGTAGATTTTTTTTTGTAAAGAAAATATTTGTCAGCATTGCATTCTTCAGTGGCAGATCAGTCTGTCAAAGCACAGCAGTGAGCAATTAGCTCATTGTTTAAAGCAAAGCAGAGCAGCAGCAGCACAGCTTTGGGTGCTTAAACTGACTGATGGACTCAAAACAGACCATCACATTGCGTGCGCTCACAGGATTGGAGTCAGGAGGATTAATGCACTGATGTGCAGGAGAGAGGGACAGACAGGCAGTTCTGCCTTTGGTGCTGTTTTACATGCTAAAGTAAGGTAGTAGGACATGTTAGGATGCATTATGGACTAGGCATTGCATTTCTTTTATTTCTTTGCATGCATAAGTTTTATTTTATATTTATATACTATATAGTATTTACTATTATTTTGAATTAGCTTTCATTTTTATATTTTCAGTTTTCATTGTAATTTTAGTTGAGTTAGTTAAGTTATAGTAATTATGTTATGGGGTTTTATTTCTATAACTTTTTTGTATATTTCTATTTAGCTTATATTTTTATTTCAGTTTAGTCATTTTAGTACTTCAACTCACATTATTTTAGTTTTTTAAAATAATTAGTTTATTTTTCATGTCATTTATAATTTTTTTTCAGCTTTAACGATTTTTAATATTAATAGTTTAATAGTTAGCAATAACAAAATGTCCTTCCATATGAATAATTGTGATTTTTATGCTATAAAGATCTTATCTTCATCATATTTCACGCCAAAAAAGGAAGAAATAAGAAACTATATTTAAATGAAGCTTATCTTAGTACTGGAAGTACATTTTCCCTGCACATTCTCACCTAACTTCAATTCCAAAATCAACAGTTCTTTGCAGTAGGAGTGGAACGGATCACGATTGATCGGTGATTCGTACGGACTAGGTCGCGTGTGATTCACAAATTAATTGCAAAGTTTATCATTTGCACGTGTTTTTTCTTGGCAATTTACAAATTCAAGCAATTTTAAACTATTTCAGCGCAAGAAGAGGCGAAAGAGAACTCTATTCGGTATTCACACGCTGTCATCTGTGCGCAAAACAGCACGCACTCAAATGCACACAGAGAGGCACATTTCAGATGAACACCGAAATGGAGTAAAGACATTTTTCTGACATTGACACAGAACAGAAACAGGTGTAATTCTTGTGTATTCATGTGACGTCTGATTCTGTCTCTGGCAGTGTGGATATGATGGGTCATCCTGATCTGCAGCCCGAGTGTGACGTCAAGCAGTTGGAGCCACTGTTGCCTGAAAATGTGGTGGATGATTTGCTGGGCAAATACCTCAAGACGTTCACTGTGAGTCCTTCAAGTCTGCAGCACTGGCTTAAAAATAAAAATATATCAGCCTTTAATTTTAGTGTTTAGTGTTTCCTTTTGAAATATTGTTGGTGCTGGGTAGTAATTGATTATATGTAATCTGGATTACATAACCAGATTCCAAAAATGGTTATCCTATTCAAATCTATGTGATAAACAAGTTAAGGCTAAAAAGTAATCAGAAAGTAGTCAGATTATATTACCTAAAATGTGTAATGTAATAGATTACGTTACTTGTATTCATTAATGGACTACAATTTGTAAGTAATCTACCCAGCACTGAATATTGTGTGTTCAGAAAGTCTTTATTGTTTTCCAATTCTCTCCAGTCAAACATCACAGGCTGGCTGCGCAAAGCTCTGGAAACAGATAAGAAAGACTGGCAGAAGGAGACAGAGCCTGAGGCCGATCAGGATGGCTACTACCAGACAACCTTACCTGCTATTGTCTTCCAGGTACAACAACTTCAATCTGGCCTCGTACTTTATGCATGCTTTATCTTATTCGATAAGAGATCTTCTTTTAATCCAAATGTCCCTCTTCATCCTCAGATGTTTGAGCAGAATCTCCAGGTGGCCGCGCAGATCAACGAGACCTTTAAAGAGCAGGTGCTAAAAGTCTGTCTGAAGCAGATGAACTCATTCCTAGTAAGGTATTGTGATCTCAGACTGCCCATTTCCTTTTGTTTTTCCCCACCATTCCTTATTAAAGATGTTAGCTTAGTAACAGGCACACTTTCACCCTTCATACGTGTATGCAGGTACAGAGAGGAGGCGATCGCCTATAAGGAGGAACATATGAAAGATCGTCAGCTTCCACAGTGCTACGTTCAGTACATGATTGCCATCATCAACAACTGTCAAACGTTCAAGTGAGTGTCTGTTAATCAAATATTGAATGTTATTTTTTTGAGTAACATTACATAATCCATACTCTTAATTCAGACACAGCAAGTCCTTAAGAAGTTTTAAATTCAAATTTAAAGGGTTAGTTCACCCAAAAATGAAAATTACCCCATGATTTACTCACCCTCAAGCCATCCTAGGTGTATATGACTTTCTTCTTTCAGACGAATACAATCAGAGTTATATTAAATAATGTCCTGGCTCTTCCGAGCTTTATAATGGCAGTAAATAGAGGATGAGATTTTGAAGCCCAAAAAAATGCAACCATCCATCATAAAAGATATCCACAGGGGGTTAATAAATGCCTTCTGAAGTGAAGCAATGTGTTGTGTAAGAAAAATATCCATATTCAAAATTTTAAAAACTAAAATAACTAGCTTCCGGCAAACGGACAGTTAATTTTTGGTTTAAGATCCAAAAAGTCTTTAATATGGTGTTTTAAATGGTATATCTTAATTATCATTTTAAGATGTCTTAAATTTGGGGATGTCTTTCCATTTGAAATAGAAGTATTACTCACTCTTTTAGCGCATTTTTACCATAACAGCTCTCAAGGTTAACTAATCGTGAAAAGTGCTGCATTACATTTAGATCTATGGCATTATATTTAGATTGTGGTGTGAAAGGCTGCAGCGATGAACAGAAGAGCATGAAAGTAGCGGTCTCATGATTTCAACTCAATTTCTGCACACTAACTAATGCTTTAATCGTCACTAACAGTGCAAATGAGATATAACTAAGAGGATCTTTGAATAAAACGGGAGATTTGGCGCATGTCCAAAACTCGCGCTGTTTGATTAACAGTTCCAACGATTGCAAAGGGAGCTTTCTTTCATCACTTTCTTTATGTAATTAAATCACCGTTTAAATAACAGATTATTTTCATCCTACTAAGAGAAACAATGTGAAGTCGACCATTTAGTCACTGGTTTGATTTACTGACACATAGACAAAGAAAATCTGACTGTACATGAATCATTACATATCAGATAAGGCATTAGAATTAACACAGTTACTTACATATTGCTGCATTATTGTTGAGTCCATATCGAAATGCAATTGATTTACCAAGTGAAATGTAGCGAATTTTTACCCCTAGAATAGAATATTTTGACCCCTTTAAATTTGATTTTAAGATCTTCGGATACCCTGATATTCATTTTACAGTATACTTTTTCTGGAAAGTAATGCATTATTTTTGCTAATACTACATGTTGAATGCTTAAATCTGATTGGTTGACGAACGTTCTAAGGTGTGCAATTATTTTCAGGGAAACGCACAGCTAAAGTAGTTCTATGCAGGTTTTGATTTCAGTTATTTTAAAGGTCCTTACAGCCTACAACAGCAAAACAGTACGGATGGACACATAATCACACAGAAACATGTCAGCACCTCTCTGGCTATTCCATATAGTGCAATAGTTTAAAACTTAAAAACTACATGACATTTCTCACTAGCGAGGTAATGGCTAGTGAAGCAGATAAACGTACAGTTTTGCTATTAGTAGAGACTCTGCTGTCGAATACTGTTGAGAGACGCTCAGACTCAGGTAATTCACACACCCTTAATATCTCTATCTCATAACTGAATTAATAACTGCATTAGTTTGCTGTCGATGACAGAAAATAATGCACACCCTTCACTTCGTGTTGTGGCCTCATTACCACTTGGGTGTCTATTATTTTCTAATAATTCAAGTATTCAACAGCTTGTCGTCAATTCCTTACATATTTTTACCATCAGTAATGGACTGCTAATGAACCAAACTAATGTTTTAGTTAATGTCAATATGTTTGTTGTCAGGGAGTCTATAAATAGCCTGAAAAGGAAGTACTCTCAGTCAACTGAAACCACTCAGAACGACGCCACCATAGATAAACTCCTGGATGATGTGGCCGGAGAGGGCTGCCAGTTCCTGCTAGATGAAGTCTTCCTGGATTTGGAGGTAAATGCGCTCATGTCGTGTACGGTCAGTTGTTAAGGTTTAGTGACTGGGATAAACATACTAAATTTTGACTGTTTCTTGGTCTCTCGACAGCATCATCTTAATGAGCTGCTGACCCGGAAGTGGTTGACGGGCTCTCATGCTGTAGACACCATCTGTGTGACCGTGGAAGACTACTTTAACGACTTTGCCAAAATTAAAAAGCCGTATAATAAGGTTTGCACACTAAAACTTATCAGAATAAGTGTCCTCTTATAGTAGATGAGTTGTATTTGTTATAATGATATTTTTATAAGATCAAAGAGCTGTTCCGTACAATCACGTATTATTACTGTTCAAAAGTTTGAGGATTATTTTTCATATATTTTTGAAAGAAGTCTCTTGTGCTCACCAAGGCTAGATTTATTTGATCAACAATAGTTATATTGTGAAATATTATTAGGATTTAAAGTAACTATTTTCTATTTGAATCTGTTTGAATATACATTTTAGAATGTAATTCCTGTGATGTAAAGCTGAATCATGATCCTTTAGAAATCATTCTAATATGCTGATTTGCTGCTCATGAAACATTTCTTGTTATTATCAATGTTGAAAACAGTTGTGCTGCTTAACATTTTAGTGGAAACCATGGTAAATTGTTTTCAGGATTCTTTGATGAATAGAAAGTTCAAAAGAACAGAATTTATTTGAAATGGAAATCTTTTTTAGCATTATAAATGTCTTTACTGGCACTTTTGATCAATTTTATGTATTCTTGCTGAATAAAAGTGTTCTTTTTTTTTTTTTTTTTTTTTTTTTAAATCTTACTAAACCTAAACTTTTGAGCGGTACACACCGTATAGAGTAGTATTAATGTGATTTTACTGTTGTGATTTACTTCTGTGTGTGTTAAACAGGAAATGACGAGTAAGGCTCATCGGCGGGTGGTGGTGGAGTATCTGAAAGCCATCATGCAGAAACGCATCTCATTTAAGAATGCTGACGAGAGGAAGGAGGGAGCAGACCGGATGATGAAAGAAGCGGATCAGTTCAAATTCCTCTTCAGGAAACTTTCTGCTGTGAGTCTCACTACAACAAAGACACTGAGCGATGGCTCATTCTGCTATAATCCAAGAAGTTAATCAGTGTTGTGATGTATTACGAAGTTTTTCTTTTTTTTTTTTGCATCACAGTCAGTGGCGTATCCTGGCAGTATAGGCAGTCGCCTAGGGCGGCATAGAGCATCGCCCATGCACACGGCTTTCAGACACAACTTTCTTCTCCTTTATAGTTAATCATTCGCAAATTTCTCAGCACGCAGGCAGATTTGCTTCAAATTCACTCTCACTCAAATAATGACGCGCGTTCTCATACACCATGTTCTCTTATGAATTTTTTCTGCTCTCCCTCATAAATTTTTTGGGTGCGTGCTCTTTCTCTAGAATTCTAGAAATTAAAGATCCATCTTTGAATGTCAAATAATTCCATATAGCCTACAAATTTCAGTAGCATTTTCAACCTGATTTTAGTCAGCCAATTCTCCTTATGTTGCTTGAGAAAGCTAACATACTGAAATGCTATTTAAACTTAATATTATTCTTCTGAGACTAAAAATTTTTAACTCTAAAGGCCGGTTCACACAGAATGCATTTTTGCTGTTAAAAAGTGTGAGGCTCATTTTTAGAATGCTGTGTCATGCACGAGGAATGGAAAAACGCATTCTGTGTGAATGGCCCATAACTCCTCCTAGGGCTTTTAAGCTAGAACCACCAAAATCAGGTCAGACCTGGCTCGATTGCTGATGTCTGAGGTAAAACACACCCTCCTTATTAGCATACAGACAAAGAAATATAGAAATAAATAAATGTGGAAAAAATACAATTATACATAAATAAGGAAATAAAAGTATAAATACTCATTTATTTATTTTTACATTTCCTTGTATATTTATTTATTTATTTTTTTACATTTATTTTTATATATATATTTTTTTTACGCATTTATTTATTTATTGTTATTGCAGATTTGGCCCTCCATACCAGACTTAGAGTGCTATATCTTTTCTAACTGATCCAACTCACGATTTTAGTTAAACGTATAACGTATAATCAAAACTACGAAAAGTCCCATAGACTTTCATTAAAGTCCCTTTCAAGGAAAGTCTGTTCATATTTGCAATGCTTCGGGGCAGCTATTTGGGCATCCAAGACCAAGTCCTATCTATTTGAATGGGGAATCCTGAAATCTCAAAGACTGCTTGGCGAACTCCCAAATAAAATTACAAATTTGAAATCAGCAACAAAATGTAACATCCCGTCCCATAAATGTTGTTTCTTATGCTAAAATAGCATTAAAAAAGCTATGGCAGCTGCAGTGACGCAATGACTTTGCACTTTCTCCCATTCATAATAGAAGTAAACTGTCTTTCTATATCTATAGTATTTGCTTTCATTCAGGGGCTCAAAACTTTTACACAGTAACTCTATTTAACTGCCATGTAGCAACGTTAATTCATACTAGCAATGTGTTAAAACATGCTAGCAACATGGTAATTCATGTTGGCCATATGTTAAAACATGCCAGTAATGTGCTAATTCAGGTTAATAACATGCTAATTCATGCTAGTAATGTGCTAATTCATGCTAGCAACATGTTAACAATGTGCTAAAACATGCTAGTAACATGTTTTTATCTATCTTATCTGTCTGTCTGTTTTCTGATTGCCTTCAGAACCTTCAAACTTTAAGCTTTAAAACTACTTTAATCTGAAAACCTATATACTTTTAAGACTTCTCAAGCCAACATAAGATTTCATCTTGACAAACTTTGTCTAGTTTACTTTATTTCAGTTAAATACTTATTGTAAGTAGGTAGCCTATTTATTAAATACATTTATTTAAGTGTTTTTTTTTTTGGTATATAGTTCTACAAAAATAGTAAATCAGTGTAGCTGATGTAATGTTGTTACATATGTCTGATTTCACCTAGGGCACCAAATAAACCAGAACCGCTACTGATCTCAGTAACGTGTAACCTCATCAGCAACTTTTTAAAGAGCTTGTTTTGAAGCATATTTGTGTGTGCTCAGGGAGAGGACTCAGACCGGCTGTGTGATTCCATCCGTGCGATCGCTGAGGTCTTCAAACTGACCGATCCTGCGCTGCTCTACCTGGAGGTGTCCACCCTGGTGTCCAAATACCCTGACATCAGGTCAGACTTCAGACTTCTTCACATTAAAAACATTGTAAAAAAAGGGGGAAAAAAAAAAAAAAAAACTCTTAAGATCTTGTGCTGGTTATATTTTATCCAAAAATTACTATTAAAAAAAATGAAATTATATTGCTTTTTTTGTTATTTATTATGTTAGCCAAGATTTTTAGCATTGGGATGATGTTTCTGTGACAATTATGAATCATTAACAATTATCTAAATTACCATTTATTACTGCACCGTAATTACATTACTGCATTTGAGTAATAAACGTAAAAATGATAAAAATTCAGACACATTGCAGTAATTTGAAATTGGAGGGAAAATTGACAAATTGACAGTGTGAAAAAAAAATGTAATGCCTATTATCTTTCAGCAAAATATAGTTTCTCATTTCTTTCTTTTGATTTTGTGGTGAAATGTCTTTAAGTTCACCTGTCAAAATATGTAAGGAGCTCAATTTCTCTTTACGTAACTCTATCTTTCATTACCAGTGATTTGAATGGAGTATTACATTTAAACAAGGTCTTCAACTCAAAACCACTTTTCTCTCTCTTTCTCTTTCATTAGAGAGGACCACATTGTGGCCCTGTTAGCTGTCCGTGGTGATGCCAGTCGAGAAATGAGACAGATGATCATAGAGACTCTGAACCAGAATAAACCATCCTCTTCCCCTGCGTATCAGCCGGTCTTCAAAGAAATCACCGTGCCATCCATGACCATGACCGCCATGACCTCTATGACTGTACCTAAACTGCTAAAATAATCTGACCTTTGACCCCTGGAGCCTTAATAAGCCACAAGAGACTCCACTAATGCACTTTGGAAATACATTGGATGATGTTGTGTGTTTGAATGGCAGCAGCTCATGAGGAGGTTGCTGTTTCTGCAGACGGCTTTGATGATTTATAATGACTTGATGTACAGAAACATTTCCAGGTTTTTTTTTTTTTTTTTGAGACTGCCCTTTGTAAATGGTTAAAAGATGAATTAAAGGAATAGATCACCCAAAAAATAAGTTCTAACAAATCAAGAGGTGTCATATGCATTCAGCATATTAAATGCATTGCCGTTTAATTTCTTTTTCACTAGAGTGCAACACTTTATAAGCGTGTTATCATGAACTGTAACAAACCACTGAATTCATCACTTCAGTTTTCATTTCAATAAAATCTCGATTAATCCTAAGTGATCCACACAGAATGATGTATGATGTTGGATTAAACTACGGGTCATCTGTTTATACACACACACATGACCTGGATATGCCAGTTCATGAGGTGCTGGTGCAGCGTGCAGGCAGCTTGCGTGACTATTCAAATTTTTAATCATCCCTCTCTTCTCATTGGCTGGGCTCATGCATGTATAGGATGGGGGAGGAGCTCTGAGGGTTCCTAATGGGTAAGTGAGGAGAGATGTGCAGGATGACATGAATTATTGAAATCTTCATGTAATTAATACAGTTTTGATTACATAGTGCGTAGCATACTGCTTCCTATTTTACATTAAGAATGAATGTCACATTATGCAGTATGCAATAAACAGTTCAAACAGCTACTTTGCTGTCAAGTATGTTTAATTCAGGCAGTGGTGCCCGGTTACATTTTTTTTTTGTATTTTAAATCGGCAAGACCTTACAATATGGTCTCATTTGTAAACATTAATTGCAAACAATGAATGAACAAAATATTTTTTTATAGCATTTATTAACCTTTTTTAATATTAGCTAATAGAAATGTTCATGTTAGTTCACAGTACCTTCGACTAACGGATACATCTTTTGTTCTTAATGTAGGCTATTAGTAAATGATAAGATTAACATTAATCAAGGTTAATAAATGCTATATATGTACTGTTCCTTGTTAGTTCATGTTAAGTAATGTAGTTAACTAATATTAACAAATACTGTAAAGCGTTGCCTTGTTTCGTTTAAAAAATGTCAACGTTTGTCAGTAAAAATGTTCATAATCATGGTTGTTGTTGTTTCCAGAAATATACCATAATGAATATAGTGTATAGTGAATGATGAATAATGAATTTATGAATTAACTACGTTCGTGTTGTTTATATTATATGCACTTAGGCGCCTATTGCCAACAAAAAAGACATCTGAAGCAGTTTTACTCACCACCTGCGGTTCCGACTCATGACCAGTGTTGTGCAAGTTACTTCCAAACTGTAATACATTATAGATTACTTGTTACTGTTATTTAAAAGTAATTCTTTACTTTACAATATTACTGTCTCAGAATTGTAATGCGTTACATTACTCCTGTATTACTTTTGAGTTGCATTCACCAAAATAACTACAGAAGTAGAACTTAACATTCTAAAATGACAAAATGTACTGCAGAGCATTTTACATCCAGTAGAGGGCGATATGATGGCTACTAACAATATAGCTTGTAATTAGCAAAGTGAAGGCTCAAGACAGTGCAAGAAAGGATGACAGACAGAATCACAAACGATCCAAGTCTGTTAAAAGTATGGTAGAGGTATAAAGTGATTATTAACTTGAAGTAATGCGCATACGTCCATCTCGCGAATGTACAGACTTCTTCTGCCATCTTCACCCATTAGCCGCGTTTCCACTGGCCAGCGCGAGCACAGAGGCCGAAATCATGCCGCGCTTCCACTGTCAGGCCAGTAGCCTCGCGGCACTCCTGTAAAACCCGCCTTAAACACGCCTTCACTGGACTACGTCACACAATACAAAGTTACACCAGCGAGAGGGAGATGAATGAAATAAATCACCAAACAAATATATAAGAAGCTGTCATTTAGTCTTTATTTACAAACTTGGACACCACACGCGACCACGAACAGGTAATAGAACTTACTTGTGGCATTTTTCATTCGTTAAAGTCCACTTTCTAATAAACATTTCCTGATAATTTACTCACCCCCATGTCATCCAAGATGTCCATGTCCTTATAGTGGACTTCAGTTGGCCCCAAACAGTTGAAGGTCAAAATTAAAGTTTCAGTGCAGCTTCAAGGGGCGTTATCTAGCGAAACGATCGGTCGTATTCTTCAATAAGCTTACGCTGAATATCCTACACCTTCCCTATTCAACTTACGGAACGAACGCGGCGCCAACTATTTTTTTTTTTTTTTTTTAGTAAGTTTATTAGGGAAGGTGTAGAACATTCAGCGTAAGCTTTTTGAAGAATACGGAATCGCGGTCTGGAGGAAGCAATTGTGATGCGATCATTTGTGTCTATAAAGCATACACATTTTCATTTTTTTAAAGAAAATGACCGATCGTTTCGCTACAGAAGACGCCTCCTCGTCTGGGATCATGTAAAGCCCTTTGAAGCTGGGTAATTTTGACTTTTAACCGTTTGGGGCCAATTGAAATATAAGGAGAATAACCCTGGAATGTTTTCATCAAAAACCATAATTTATTTTCGACTGAAGAAAGAAGGACATGGACATCTTGGATGACATGGGGGTGAGTAAATTATCAGGACATTTTTATTAGAAAGTGGATTAATCCTTTAATACAAAAAAAAAAAAAAAACATTTCGCCACTAGATGGCGGGCCAGAACAAAGTCAAAGGAGACTTGAATAAGCCCATTAATGGCATGTTTGAGTCATGCTCAAAAAATGTGTATAAATGTGTATCATTTTAATTAGCTTGTTACACAATGGATCCTAACTTAATGTAATAATTATTTGACATAGCCTACTTTTACACTCAGAATTATTCCTTGGCATCCTCACGTACTAAATTGCATTTATTTAAACTGTTTGCGTGCTGTAGGTACGCTATTACGTCGTGTACAGGGTGATGTTAACATTTAAGATCTGGTGAGAGAAAATGACACTATCAAAGAGTCAAAAGAGGAAAGCTGAAATAGGGCATTAAAAAGAAGAATGGAAAAACAACTATGCGTTCATCCTACCTGATTTTGTGAATGCAAAGCCGGTGTGTCTTATCTGCAACGAAGTTGTCGCTGTTTGCAAAGAATATAATATTAGGGGCCGTTCACATATCGCGTCTAAAAAACGCGTGGAAAGGAGTCTTTCTCCTCCTTTCCAAAGGGCTTTTGCGCTCCCGTGGCTTCTGTCTTGCTATGCAACCATGAACCGCGCTCTCCAGACAGATCTACTTCAGAACCAGCCGCTTTCAAAATAATCTGGGCTAATTTTGGACTAAAAGTGTGCTGCGCAAGCGTTACTGAAAAAAAAAAAAAAAAAACATTTCGTCACTAGATGGCCCGCCATCTAGTGGCGAAATGTTTTTTTTTTTTTTTTTCACACGATACGAAACGACACAACTTCATATTTATTTTGATACCGAATAAAATATTACTGAAAATGGATTAGTAATGCCTTACACAACTGCGTTACAGCAAAAAGTAATATGTTACTGTAATGCATTACTTTTGTAACGCGTTACTCCCAACACAACTCATGACCGGGATCATTATCGCTGTGACCACTCCATCTTTCAATTTCAAACGATCTGTAAATCCAGCGTAGAACTGGGCCTTGTTTATGAAATCATGAGCGCCGATCCTGAGGGCTCGAGCGGCCACAGAAAAACACAAGATATTCTCTATTCATTTTAACCAATAAAAAACTGATTGCAACTATCAGACACAACTTCATCTTTATTTTGATAGTCAGTTTATGCATGTGGTAGTTGTGATGCTGTTCCCAGGATGCATTGCGAAATGACACTTTTGATTGTCACCACTGTTTCTTGATGTCTTTGTGTGTCATCTTAGAATAATTGTTGTGTTTTTTAATCTTCTGATCGGTTTTGTTCCATTATATCATTTCAGTGACTGTCAATTTTGTTCAGTTGCCAGATCTCAGTTGGCTTCATTTTGCTACAAGATTTTAATGTCAATTTGTTCCTTTACAAGATGTCAATAGTAGTCAGTCTTGTTCCTTTACGAGATCTTAATAACTATCAGTTTTGTTTCATTACAAGATTTAAATGACAGTCGGTTTTGTCCCTTTACAAGATCTCAGTGACATTCAGGTTTGTTTCTTTACAATATTTTAATGACTGTCAGGTTTCTTCTGCTATGAGATTTCAATGACAGTCCGTTTTGTTCCTTTATGAGATTTCAATGACAACCTTTTGTTCCGTTACTACATTTCAATGATGGTCAGTTTTGTTCTGTTACAAGATTTCAACAACGGTCGGGTTCATTTCGTTACGAGATTTCATTGATGGTTGCTTTTGTTCCTTTGTGAGATTTAAATGACGGCCAGTTTTGCTGGGTTACGAAATCTCAATAATGGTTTTCAGTGTCAGTCAGTTTTGTTCTGTTATGAGATTTCAAAGACAGTTGGTTTTGTTCCTTTGTTCTTTTAAGAGATTTCAAAGACAGTCGGTTTTGTTTTATGACATTTCAATGATAGTCGATTTTGTTCCATTACGAGATTTCAATTATGGTTGGTTTTGTTCCATTACGAGATAAAATGACTCAATGACAGTTGGTTTTCATTGTCAGTCAGTTTCGTTCAGTTACAAGATCTCAATGAAGTATGTTTTGTTCTTTTACAAGATCTTAATGACAGTTGGTTTTGTTCCATTACAATATCAATGATTGTTGGTTTTGTTCCTCTACAAGATTTCAATAACGGCTGTTTCAATTATGGCCGCTTGAAGGGAATTCAATGATGGACTTTTTTTTTCTTTACGAGATCTCAACGACGGTAGGTTATTTTTTCCTTTACAAGATTTCAAAGACAAGATTTCTTTACCAAATTTCAATGATGCTTGATTTTAGTCCTTACTAGATCTCAATGATAGTTTTTTTTTTTTTCCTTTACAAGATCTCAATGGTTGACAGTTTTGTTTTGTTATGAGATTTCAATGACGGCTGGTTCTGTTCCCCTTCTAGATTTCAAGGACGTCAGTTTTGTTTAGTTATGGGATCTCAGTCGGTTTTGTTCAGTTACGAGATCACAGTGACTGGCTGTTTTTTGTTTTTTTTCCCCCTCTCCATTACAAGATTTCAATGTCACTCGGTTTTGTTCCATAACAAGGTTTTGACGATGGTCGGCTTTGTTCCTTAATAAGATTTTAATGACAATTGGGTTTTGTTCCGTTACGAGATTTCTATGACGTTCAGTTTTGTTCAGTTATGAGATTTTAATGACAGTCAAGTTCGAAAGGATTCAAATTGTTGGTTTTTTATGATGTATGTTCTGGGAATGTTCCCAGAACGTTCTTGGAACCAAAAATTGTTAGCTGGGATTTTACCACTGGATTTACAGAAATCATTTTGTGTTTTCTTTTCTCAACATTGTATATTTAATCAGCTCCCGGTGGACACATTAATTATAATTTCAATTATCACGCAGCTCAATTTAACCATGTATTACTTTTTCTTTTTTTTTTTTTGTCAGCTGAACCTCTTTAACCTTATATATTTACAAACATACATTTTATATATTAGTACCCCCTGATATTTTAAGGTAATAAGTTATTAAGTCAATAATCTAAAAAAAATTGCAGGTTCTCTTATGTCAGTTAATGGTCACATGACATCCAGGTAAACAACAAGAATATTTAATCTTATTTGTAAGTGTTTATTTAGAATTTTTTATTTAGATTTAATTATCAGATTTTCATTAAACTGCACAAACACATTGCAGTTCCTTCACAAACCCCAGTCTGGGAAACCCTGACGTAATATAATTTTAATGCACTTCATGTTGTTGATAAAGTATGGAATGCAATTTTTCTCTTTGTATGTTTATATAAATATGATGCAAGATTATCCTTTTTAAATCAATAAGATAAACGAGTTCGATCAAAAGTAATCTAAAAGTAGTCAGATTATATTACCTAAAATGTGTAATTTATGATTACATGACTAACTACAATTTGTCATGTAATTTGGAATCAGTAATCGACTACAATTTGTAAGTAATCTACCCAGTGTGTGATTTAACTATCGTTGGCTTTTCAACATCATGCATCTCTTGACAAGATTTCAAATCAAAAGCAACACAACAAAATGGGTTTTTGATATTTATTGCTAATATTTCTTGACATAAATGATCAATTTGCCAAAAAATGCAAATGTGATCAGATTAATTTGCCCTCTCAGTACAGATTAATCGACATTTACATATGAAATACAGTAAACGTAAACTCAGAGGCAGATATCAAACCTCGTTCATACAGTACAGCTTCATAAATCTATAAAAAGTGTAACGAATACAGTCGACATGGTCTGAACCTCGAGCAGTTAACTCCCTTTCGAGTCTATTTACAGATTAGTAACAATTTACCAAACCAAACGAAAGCACATTTAAAAACCTGCAACACACGTCTTCTCCACCGCATGTTACTAACCATAAATGTGCTAAAAACTCCTGGACAAGCATTAAAGGCCTTGAGCCCTTCATCAAAATCTCATGAAAATATCAAAATAAAATCCTTTCATGTATTTTCTCAATACAAACATGCCAAATCTGCTTTTCCTATATATATAGTATATAAAAAAGAAAAAAGTTAGGGCTGCTTTGGCAAAACTGCAACAATATTTCAGAAATACAACTTTGAAATTTTAAATATGTACTTTAAACACAAAGAATTAAGAGTTTTGAAATTATTTTCAACACACTTCCAGCTGCTTGCATGGCAATAGGCACAAATGTTCGCCTTCACAATTCGCCGACAATTTTTTTTTTTTTCAACACACAAGCAAGATACTATGGATGCTCAAAGCTGTCCTACGTTAACAATAACTTTTCTTTCTTGGTTAGAGAGTAACTTGCGTCAAAATTATCTTTGAATTTCCTTGAACAGTGCTTTAGGCTTAGGATGAAGATATATGAAGGATTTTGTCTCCTGACATGAGTAACTGTGGCGCCCTCTAGTGGTCAGAGCGTGTAAATGAGAGGCAGTACTGCAGATCTGGATATTTCAGTGCATTTCATTTCAAACACCTGACTCACATTTTTCGGAGAACAACAGTTGTAGTGCATCACGTTCAGAAAGAGAACAGGGCAAACCAGCAGCGTATAATATCATAAGAGCATCATCATAAGCCCTCAAAAACTTCCTCTCCGCTATCAGAGAGAGAACTCTCATCTTCAATAACAAAACAAGAACTTCCAAAATATGTTTACATTTTTTTCTCTTGTCGTTTTCTCTCGTGGCATGTATAAAAGCCTATAAAGATTAACCCGTGTCAGAAAACAAAAGAAACACTGCACTATAGGACTCAAGTTTCGTTTTCTCATTAACTTCGCCAGACGCTGCTAATGAGAACCTCAGCTTGTATAAAATCCTTCTAACAACAATGAACTACTCTGGACCTAGAACTCCTCTTGCAATCCGCCCTACTTAAGCTATAACATTAAGATAATTTAATTTCTAAGAGAACCCATTAAGTTTAGCAACTTGTCTTGTCATCAGTGTCGTTTGCATTGGCTCTTTTAAAGCAAACCTCTCCAAACAAGGATGCTTATACAAACAGAACAAACTCCATCTAAAGGGTCTCTGGAATCGCTGGCTGACAGGGCTTTGGTCCCCTGCTTGCTGTCAATCGGTTTTGTCAAGTGCTTCCGAGGAGTTTGGGGCAACGTACTTCAGCCGGAAACCACCTGAAACATACGGAAATGTGTCAGTGTGAGCGCTAAACGCATCAGGGAGCTGAAGAATAAAGCTGGAAACAAGTATGTGGACAAAAAGCACATATCGGATGTAACTGTCGCCCCCTTGAGGTTTTTTTTACTGCCACAGCTCACAGCAACACAAGAACATTTAAAAAGATTCTGCACCCAAAAATGAAAATTCAGTCATCATTTACTCAGCCTTATGTTGTTCCAAATCTGTATAAGTGTCTATCATCTGTTCACAAAAAAAGGTATTTTGAAGAATGTTGGTAACCAGACCATTGATGGCACCCACTGACTTCCATAGTAGGAAAAAAAAATACTACGGAAGTCAATGGGTACCATCACCTGTCTGGTTACTAATATTCTTCAAAATATCTTCTTTTGTGTTCAACAGAAGAAAGAAACTCAGAGGTTGGGAACCACATAAGGGTGAGTAAATTATGACAATTTTCATTACTGGGTGAATTATCCCTTTAAATATATAAAACGGAGCCACGCACATGCACATGTTTACTGCGTCACAAGGCATTTCCAAAAAAAAAAATCGTTCACATTCTACATTCAAATCTACTATGGCAAGCCACTTTAACATTTAATCCTTAAAATGTACTAGTATCTATTTTCATGCTATAGTACTTATTTTTTTAGATACTAGTATCTATTATATTAGACACTAGTACTTATTCATTAGTAGGGCTGTGACGGTGGCAATTTTTTTACTACCGCGGTGGGAAACACATATATACACACATATATATATATATATATATATATATATATATATATATATATATATATATATATATATATATATATATATATATATATATATATATATATATACATACACACACACACACACACATCAATTATTACCCGTCTTTTTAATTTTTATATCTTAATGATAAGACAATTAATAGCTTCTGATTTCATCCACATTTTCATTTTTATTCACGGACTTACAGGATAAGCAAATAGGCATAGGCTATGCATTTATTTATATTATGAAAAGAAAGTTGATCAAAGACTGCGTCACTTTTCATCTTGAACACTTGTCGAGGATCGTTAGTCAATGCGATCATCCTTTCCTCTTTACTACTGTACAGAACGAAATAAACATGAATGAAAATCAAAAAATATGTTTAAAGATACAGTAGCTTACCGAAATCTGTATCACGTCAGTTCAATCAGTGTTGCAAACAATGTCACGTAACATTATACCTCAGAAAAGCCAGTCGTTGACCATATACTTACAGTCAGCAAGAAAAATAACAAAACGAACCATTTAAAACAAAACGAACTGGATTAGAAACTTAATTGTGTAAGTAAGTATAAGTATTATAACTTTATTATTATAATTTCCGTCAATAACAGAACATTTTCGGTTAACGTGACCTTTGAGATGTGTGTGTGTGTGTGTATATATATATATATATATATATATATATATATATATATATATATATATATATATACACACACACACACACACACACACACATACATACATACATGCATATATATATATACACACACACACCCCACACTACCGCAGTGGAGTGGTTGTCATGCCTACCGTCACAGCCCTATTCATTAGCTACTAGTGCTTATTCTTTAGGTACTAGTACCTTTTTAAAAGATACTAGTACTTATTCGTTAGATACTAGTTTTTATTTATTATTTACTGGTACTCAATCATTAGATACTAGTACTTATTTATTAGATAATAATAATTATTATTAAATACTAGTACTTATTCATTAGATACTAGTACTTATTTCAATAGTGACTACTGTTAACACATTTCAAAATTTGCCATTGACTTCTATGAGGATCTGTCATTCAGATATGAGCTATTCAGTTTTGACTCTGTGACCAGTACATATATATTTTTTATATACTAGTAGTTATTCATTATTCATTATTCATTTTTAGATACACATACCTATTAAATAGATACTAATATTTATTACATACTAGTATTTATTCATTTGATACTAGTTCTTATATTTTTAGAAACTAGTAATTATTGATTAGCTACTAGTATTTATTCAATAGATGCTAGTACATTTATATACACTAGTACTTATTCCAATTGTTATTAGTAAAAAAAAAAAAAAAAAAATGTTTTAAATACAATTTTTAATTGAACACTAAAGTGGCCATTCTGACTAGGCATAACATAAGAGGAGCAAAAAAGCAGTTGTGACTAGTACAATTCAAAAGATACTGATGTCTAATAAATAAGTAGTACTGCTACCCAATGAATAACTACTAGTATCTATTAGTACTAGTATCTAATGAAAAGCATAGTATTTAATAAGTACTAGTATCTAATGAATACTTACTAGTAATTAAAAAGATACTAGTCATTATTGGAATAATTACTAGTCAGAAGAATAAAACAGAATAACTACCAGTACCTATTCATTCGGAGATATCTTGAACCTCATAAGGAATTAGTGAAAATGTATTTGGAGATATCTTCAATCAAACAGATCATTACATAAACATGAGTACATCTCAACCATCCAATCAGAGTTCACATGGTAATACAATATATTAACATAAACATACTGAATGAAATTGATTGTAAGTAACTGGCTTCTTATGTTAGCTTATCTTACTAATTTGTCAGCATGAAAACACAAGGAAAGATAAATGTTTAATATGTTTAATATGACATTTCTTTTTTTTTTTTTTTTAATGTACAATATCATAAATACTTGACTGTTTGGATTTGATTATTGGCAGTTAATTAGATCCAGAAACCAGTTCATGCACTCCAGCCACAATATCCACAATACCCACCCAAACAACCATAATAACCACGACATCTAGCACAGGAGATTTTGGAGTTTCTGCATTTTTTGGAGAGTATTTATAATTTCTTAAAATAAAAAAATAATTAATATTTATCTGCATCTGAGAATGAGAGGCATGCCAAAATAAGAGTCCTTCTCACTGTAAAATAGGCCTACTCAAAATATGTTTCAGCTATTTGAAGATTAAAAATTTCTACAGTTTGTGAATATATATTTATGAGTAAGGCCCTTTGATAATAAAAAAGGTTTATGTTGCCCCTATAATGTTAAAATGCAACACACTAAGAATGTTGTGTCTCTTAAATTTAATAGTTGTTCTTTCTATGAGACAGAAGATGGTCTTATTGTTGGTAAAACTACTTCACTTGTACATTCATTTTTTTCTGCACCGTTTCTTAAGGGTCAGTGTCTCTAATACAGCGAATTCACCTGATGACAGTGATGAATCACTGGTACAACAATGCTAATAAATGAACAATAACATCAAAGAAACATGAGAACTGCCAAACAATGAAACATAATTGCATAAAGAGGGAAAACAATAAATAAATAAAAAATATAAGTGTCTTATTTCTCTATACCTTTCACATTTTACATATATATGAATTTAAAAATGAATGAATTCATATCATCATATTCTCTAGTGCCATCTCCTTATTTCTAATCTCTCTCTTATGTTGTTGATTCATTAATATTCATTGCATTATTAGCATACTAAGCAGAAAAGTAAATTTAAAAAGTACTAGTACCTATTACATTCAGGATATCTTTGGTCTAAAAAGTTACTAGTAACTAAAAAAAAAAAAAAAAGTACTAGTTCTAATTTTTCTTAAGTAAAGTATAAATTAAATAGTAGACACTATTGAAACAAGTACTAGTATCTAATAAATAAGAACTAATATCTAATTAATAAGTACTAGTTTCTTTGAAAAGGTATTAGAACCTAAAGAATAAACACTAGTAGCAAACGAATAAGTACTAGTACCTAATGTAATAGATACTAGTATCTGAAAATAGATAATAGTACATTTTAAAGGTTAAATGTTAAAATGGCTTGCCATAAATACGCTAGACTCAAAAACCAAAAACTGATGCACCTCTTGATGGAAATACCATCACAACATTGATTTCCATCAAGAGGTGCTTCGATTTTTGGTGAAGATCTTGTATTGACAACGCAAGAGGTGAGCACTCTGTAAAGTCTCCTCCAGCACATCCCAAAGACTTTCAATGAATTTAAGGTCTGGACTCAGAGGTGCCAATTCATGTGTGAAAATGATTCTTCATGCTCCCTCCCAACCATTCTTTCACAATTTTGAGCCTGATGAATCTAGGCTGTCATCCTAGAATATGGTCATGATACGTCTTACTACATTCTAAGTATTAGCTAAATTACTAAAAATTTTTGTTCATTATTCAACATTTTTAAAAGACCCAATCAGACAATGGGGATGATGTGCAAAAATTGCAAATTGGAATGTGGAAAAAAAAGAAGAAAAGAAATAAAATTCACATCTGTGTTTGCATACTTGTGTAGAGCATTGCTGCCATCATCGTACCTGTCAGCCCGGCGTCGATGGACGGTTGCTTGCAGTCTTGAGCGTAATGTCCACTCATGCCGCAGTTATAGCAGGACACGTTGTTGGTCTTCTTCATGTTTGTTCCGCCAGACATCAGGCCGACTGGTGGAAAGACAGGTGGGTAAAAGCGACGGAAGGGGGGCATCTGAGGCAGGCTGTAGCCCGCCTGCGACGCTAGCATGTGATCCGAGTGAGCGTGCAGAAACGCCGCAGGAGGACCACTATGGGCGTAGAAGGGCAGAGGCGTCCCGTTATTCTGATGACCCTGGGCAGGGAAACTGTTGCATAGAGACGGAGGGAGGTGGAAGAAGGTAGCAGGGGGCCCAAACATCTGACGGGCAGGTTGGGGCGGCAGGAAGTAGCTGGGTGCCTGGTGGGTGCCGTTGCCCCCACAGGTGCCACGGCAGCCGCAGGTGTTGCAGCCCCCCTGCTGCTGTGTCCCACAGGCCTGTGGGGTAACTGGCAGGCTGGAGCTGTTGATGTAGGACAAGGAATCGCTCTGAGCGGTGCTGTGTGTAACCGCAGGGGCTGGCAGGGGCCCCGGCCCCGGGGTGTGCGTGGGTACGCTTGTGGGGCAAAGTCCCGGTACTTGGCTACTGGAGAGAGGGCAGGAACTGGAGCCGGAAGGGGCGCTGGCAGTAACGGAGGCCTTGGCATTTGTTTTTACAGGATTGTTGGCGGGTTGTAGAGGACACTGACTGGTCGAGAGGACGCTGAACGCCCCCAGCGGTGGCTGTTGCTGTGGTTGAACGCTGGCCGATGATGTTCCCGGGTCTCGGGCCAGTGGAATGGTGATGGTTATCTTACCCTGCCCAGTGTCCCTCTGGGTGGTGTTGTACTGCAGGGAGTAGGGGAGGCACGCGGTCAGCGCCAGCTCCACAACTGAAGGCGGCGGCTGCGGAACATTCTGGGGCTCAGCAACTAATGGATTCACCATGGCAACTGCTTTTCCGCCAACGCCTTTGGCGAGGGGAGTCTTTTCAGCTGGTTCCTGGGCCGAGTTATCCGACTGACTTTCAGTATCTGAATAGACACATCAAGTTTAAACATAATCAATTAAAAATGTCAATCACTGACAACAGATTAGAGTTATTAAATCAAATGACTTTTTAGTGGATGTGATTAATCTAAAAACAAAAGTAAAGCAGAAGTTAAAAATCACTGAATTAAAAATGAAAATAAAAACAAAAACAAAAGCACAGACTAAATGTTAACTGGTTAGAGGAACACACATTCACTCAATCTGATCTTAGTAATTATATTAGCCAACATTTGATTAGCCCGTTACAATAGTCAATTTACAGTTAAAGGCACATTTAAATGTCCAACAACAAATATTTTAGCAAAACATATATTTTAGTCAGAATTATTGCGCTTTTTCTGTTTGGAGCACATGCGTGCAGCGGCACTTGTTCATTGAAATCTGTGAAGTTTCGTTTGCATAAGGCTCGTCCACTCCTGACAGCAAAATGTAAATATTTGCGTGACTTTCTAACATTTACAGATGGAGAATACACCTGTGAAATGTAAGTTACGTACTAAGGAAAATGCCATATTTAAAATATGACAAAAATGCTATTAAACAGCACAAGTATCTGTAAGAGCATCTGATGAGGCAAGCAACACTAAACTATATACATTAACTATATCTTACCAGTTATTTTGAAGCCCTTAATATAAAGCATGTCTTATGTTTAGGACAAATTGGATTATGCACTTTCCCCACAGCAGCTCACTCTGCGTCCTCCGCTATTTTTCAGATGTGCTTGTAATATCATACTACTGTATACTGATATAAACGGTATTGTCTCATCCTATATCGTTTATAAAAATATATCAATATATCGATAAACTGCCCAGCCCTAGCATGAGTATATTACAGATTTTTTGGATGAAATCTCTCTTTAAAAAAAACACATTCTGAACAATACATTTTGCATTCCTCCTCTTCTCTTGCTTACTTCCCAATCTAGTTGTCTAATAAAACCGGCATTGTATATTATGAATATTGCTGGCTCTTTGACAAATTTATTTTGTTCCTCTTTTGTAAGTCTTTTGGCTAAAAGCATCTGCTGAATGCATAAATGTAGTGTAATGAAATGCAACAGCCGATTGCCTCGTGGGCAGTGCTCTGACATTTATCACAACTGAAACTCCGTCAACACGAATTCGACTCCCGGCTTGAGGCTTTTTGCCGATCCTGTTCCTCTGATTCCACCCCGTGCTTTCCTGTCTGTTCTGTATACTGTCCACTCCAATAAAGGAATAAAAAGGACAAAAACATAACTTGTATAAGAAATGTAACACACCTTGGTCCTCCAGGCTCTTCTGATGAACAGGGCTAGACGGCACGGAGTTTGAGCTCTCTGATGAGGTGTCCCCATACCGGTCCCTTCCTGTGTCTAGAAACCAAAGGATAGGAGAAAACAGGGTTGTAGGTCACTGTAAGGCAGTAGTACATGTGACGATGTATTTAGAGATGCACAGATATTGATAATTATCATTTTGTCATTTTTCTAGCCATGGCACAAACACCTTTGCAAGATGCCTGGTTGATCATCAGTGTTGCAGAAGGTTTCTGGATCCCATTAGAACTCTTGACACCAGTGACTCGCCGGCCTCTATCTCTGTAAACATACAACAGCCATACAGCAGCCATTACTAGAAGCACTCCTGCTGCATCAGTGAGTACAAAGAAACTGTCTTAAATCATTTTGTTTTTTTTGTATACATCATTTCGTTTCAAAATTTTGCCAGTTCAGACATAAAAACCAGGCCAACATTACAATCTGCACGCATATAGAAGGAAATTCAACACAGTAGTGTATGTGTGTGTTTGTGTACCTTTTTCCAGCTGCTCTTCCTTTGTTCTTCTGTCCAGCTGTAAAGATTCTTCTGTCGCTGGTGCAGCTCTGCAGGGAGGCAGAACGAGAGTGTGTGAGCATAACATATCTAAAAAAAAATCTGTGCATTACTTCAAATTGTTACAATGACTAACTGTGTCTGTACTGTATGTTACTTTATTGTTTAAATAGTATGCAAAATAGTTTACGTGTAAACTATGTGCAAGTATGCTACACTGTCATCACATTAGTTCATTAGGTTGCATGTTGAATTCAGTGAGTAGCGCCCTGTCCTCATGTCAAAAATAAAAATGGTTACTGCTACGGCTGCATGATTTGGGGAGGAACTTTTTTTTTTTTTTTTTTGCGATTTTACTGTTGAAAATGGTGATTGTAATTTAAAAAAAAAAAAAAAAAAAAAAAAAAAAAAAAACACATCCAGGCTTGTTGTGCTTGTTTGTAGGGCACAAAATTGATTTGTGATTATATATATGAATATTGCTATAAAACAATACTACTACTACTAATAATATTCTTTATTATTATTACTGCTTAAATACTAAAAAAAACACAAAATAAGAAATATTATTCTTGTAATGTCACTGTAAAAATAAAACAATTAGTGCTGTCAAACAATTAATCGCATCCAAAAGTTTGGAAGCGATTAAATAAATAAATAAATGTGTGTGTGTGTGTGTGTGTGTGTGTGTTATATATATATATATATATATATATATATATATATATATATATATATATATATATATATATATATATATATATATATATATATATACACACCCATATATATACACACACACACGCATACATACACACATATACTGTATATACATGTATGTGTGTGTATTTATATCTACATAATAAATATACACACATTATGTAAACACAAACTTATTTTGGATGCGATTAATCGCTTGACCACTAAAAAAAATTTATAAATCAATTAAAAAATACTTACATTACAACTGTAAATTTACAATATAATTATGGTTGTCTTAATTTCTTAATTTTAAACATTAAACCTTTTTATTTTTGATTTATCATGCAGCAATATTTACTGTATATTTTTAATTCCATGCAAAAACCTTTTGACAGAAAGAACCTTTGACAGATTTGCTGGGGAATTCATACTAACTTATGAAAATGGAACTTGACTACGTTGAACTGTAGGATTCAGCATTTCATTATAGACAGTATGCATTCAAAATTGTGCACTGTGTACACTGTATACATACTGCAGAAGCACTATCAGCAGTATACCATTCCAAGAATACCAAACAGAGAGAGAAAAAAAAAAATTTCACAGTCTCACCTGTTCCAATTCAGTTTCTTTCTTCCAAACTCGCTCTCCATTCTGCTCACAGTTTCCTCTCCTCTGGCATTCAGAGCGCTGATTACTACAGGGAGAGAAAGACAGATTATGTGACGAGAGAAGGCCACGAACACAGGCTGCATCTGAAATCGCACACTCTCGAGTAGGTACTTATTTTGAATAATTACTGCTAAAAAAGTATGCAGGATGAATGTGTGTAGTATGAATGTATTCTAGATGTACTACATTTGCCATGTTGTCATTATCATGTGACCTACCAGGGTCAGTTACGTTGCTTCACTGCCATTCATAAATCCTCTCCTGTTGCCTCATGGGATAGTAAAGTGTCCATCATATGGCACACTTCAGAATCTCACCAGTTGTGGGTACTTTTTGCCCACTCTTTTATAAGTACTGTGAATTCGGACATACTTCTTTTGTCACATGCTGTTTTTGGCCTACTATATAGAAGGGAAGTATGCGATTTCTACTGATCCTTACAGGACAGACCTGATTTTAATCATACAGTGGCCCCAGAATTATTTGGATACGCAAGACATATTTCATATATGAATGTCACTGAATTAGATAATAAAATATCAAACATTTCAGACATTTAAAAAAAAAGATTGCACAAGCAACATTTCACAAGTTTGTTAGGTTTAAAATGATGAAATAACAGATACATTACCATTAGAAAGTTTGAGATTCTTTTTTTTTAAAAGCAGTCTCTTATGCTCATCAAGATGGAATTTATTTGATCAAAAATACAGTAAAAAAGAGATTATTGTGAAATATTATTACAATTTATTACAATATTACTATTTGAATATATTTTAAAATGTAATTTATTCCTGTGATGCAAAGCTGAATTTTCAGCATCATTACTCCAGTCTTCAGTGGAAATATTTATTTTTATTATCAATGCTGAAAACAGTTGTGCTGCTTAATATTTCTTTGGAAACTGTGATACTTTTTTTTGTCAGGATTATTTGATAAATAGAAAGACCAAAAGCATTTATTTGAAATAGAAATATTTTGTAAAATTATAAATGTCTTTACTGTCTCTTCTTTTGATCAGTTTAATGCATTATTGCTGAATAAAAATATTAATTTGTTCAATGAAGATTTACCCCAGTCCTGCTGCTCTGACACTGTAAGCCTCCACATCTGTAAAAGAGAAAAGACACAGATGAGGCTGTAACAGTCAGTACAGCATTAGCACTTGTAATGGTGTTGGTGTGCGTTTCTAGGGCAGATTTGACAGGTCTGTTTCTCTCACCCTCCTCTAGGCTGGAAGTCTCAGAGCAGTCCTCAGAGAAACCACGTTCAGGCTGATGGATTCTGGTCACGGGCGCACTGGTACCTGCAGAGAGGAGCAGATGGGCAAGTATTACAAAGAAAGATCAGGTGTAATAAAAAGCTCATATTTGGTCATTTTTAACATTTGGTCATCAACTGATAACATTCTCTGATTGGCCAGTCAGAAGGTTCCTCACAGTGGCTACATGGCAGTACAGAAGCATCAGACAGGAAGAACCTGGAAACGTCACATCTCTGAAGGACGTCCTGTGATAAAGACAGGAACTTCTCCCTGCAAATGAACAAGAAAGAGAGGTAAAGGTATTAAAACATAAAATTTTTCTTGCTGGTACAGACGAGCACAATCTTTGAATGCATCTAAACTGTGCTACAGGAAGTAGAATCCCCTCTGGTCCTGACATCAGTGTTACTGACCTAAATACTGCCATGTGTTGTGGGACTTGAAAAGGACACTTTGTTTCATGTGACAAAAAAAGAAAGGAATTGAACACTGATTCCCTTTGACAATTTGATGACGAACTTATCGAAATCTTTCAGTCTCTGAAGAATTTAAAACCATCTGCATACTGCTATATCATTTGAACATTTCTAGGCAGGAAGAGGGACTGGATAGGTTTAGGTTGGGTTAGGTTAGTTGTAGTATTCCTAACCATGTCTACCTCATGTTCACACTTTAAAACAAATAAAACTAATGCTCTTGTATTTTAAAATATTAATTTTAAAATAGGGTGGCTATGCATGGCTAAATGTTGACTATAATGTGATTATAATGACAGCGAATAGTGCTTCAAATTGTACGATAAAATGTACAAGCGTCCCTTTCTGGAAAAGATAGAAAGCCCAAGTGACTAAAAGCTGAGGAAAAGGAATGCAAAAGTAAGGATTTGCTGTCAAATCGATTAATCGCGATTAAATCGCATTTTACATAAAAGTTTGTTCGCATATATATATATATATGTGTGTGTGTGTGTGTGTGTGTGTATTATATTATATATATAAAATGCTACATTTATATTATATATATATAAATGTTATAATATATATACACACATATGTTATGTAAACACAAACTTATGTTAGATGCGATTCATCGCGATAAGTCGATTTGACAGCACTAAGAGTAACGCAATGTAACATGTTCCAATTAAAAGTAATGTTCCCCAACATTCACTCAACACTAAAATGAGAATCACCTGAGGTTTCTCTCCAGTTCTCTGGATTCACATTGATCTCCACGACTGAGTAATCTGACGATGCCCTTCTCAAAGCTGGCAGGGCTCTGCTCCTTAGGAAGCTAGAGACAGAGGGATTGTTTAAGGGATTATTTTACCTCACATTGCACAATTTACATTGTGTACAGCTAAACAGGTGACAAAATGCCAATAAAGCATACTAAACTGAAAGATAGAGTGAGGCTGTTTGAAATGGCATACTACTATACTGCGCATTAGGGCTGCACGATTTTGATAAAAAAATAAAATAAAAAAAAACTGACATTGGGATATTTTGTTTTTCTGCGATATACACAGAGATATAAAAAAAAGAAAAAAACAATTCACCATATGACTTGAATAGCTCAATTTGGATGACTGGGGTGATTTTGTAGGTGAGTAAATAAACACAGAAAATAATGAATGAAAACAGTGCTTTATATTTTTCAGGTAAATCTAACAGTATTCAGGTACAGAAATTGAATAATCAAATGTAAAATAACACTGTACAGTCTTCACTGTATAAATTAAATATAATTAATCTGTGTCAAAACTACAAAAGTGATTTTTCTCTTTTTCTTTTGTTGTTTGATTAACATTCATGATACAGAAAGCAGCAGGAATATTAGGCTGCTGTCACTTTAAGACCAAATGCGCGGATCCAAAATACTGTTACACATCCGGTTTTCTTTCTCAATTGTTTAGTTCACCTAAGATATAAGCAACTGTGTTAATGAGGATACTCAATGTTTTACGTGCATTTTGACAATTTGCATGTATGTGTTCGTTCAGGCACAAATAGACGCAGAAGAGAACACCATTCGGTGTTCTGTGTGTGTGTGCGCGCGCGCGAGTTGAGTTGAGTTCTTTCGCATCTTTGTGTGCTCAAATGGTTTAAAATCACTCTAATGTTTACACTGAAAGAACCTAAAACACATTCAAATGATAAACTTATAGGGTATATGTCAAACGTCAGCTGACCAAACCGGAAAACTGGTCTCATTGCATCTGCTTGTCAGAGAAAGTGTTAACAGCAGTATGAAATGACGCTATATCTATGGACTTTTAAGGTAATCAGCAAAACTACCTAGTTCACATTGTTATAGGTGTTTTATTCTGTTAAATATCTAAATGATAGTGTGAAGAAGAAAAATGAAAAAAGCTTTTAAATATCAATCTGCATATGCGGGAGACATCAGTTATGCTCATCTTTGCTCACTTCTTTTAAGTTATCTTGAATAAACATTTTTTATTTTCAAGCACATTTTTTCATGAAGCACATACCAAAGACCTAAACCGAAAGCGATCTGATCTGTTTTACAGAATACGGAAGTTAGATTGCGCATAACACCTATGATGGTCAAACTTTGCATTTAATCTAAGAATGACATGCGTTTTGAACCGTGGTGTCTGGTCCGTACGGAAAAACATGATGCGATGTGCGCATCCGTTATAGTCACAATTTCAATGCTAAAACGATATATCGTGCAGCCCTACTGCGCATACTACATTTGCAGTTTGCAAAATGAATACCTTGCACAGTATGAGAATTTTCTGTATGCATAGAATACCCAGATGACCCAACTATATACTTTACACAAGATGTGCAGAGCACAACCAAACCACACTATGGAATACGGTTTCCCACAATTCAATGTGCCCGACCTGACCTTCCATTTCGAGTGTAATGTCTTGAGTCTTGATTCCGTCATTTGATTGGAATGTCATTTTCTCACGCTCTCTCTCTCTCACACACACACACACACACACACAAAAACATAACTATTTCCAAAATGATAACATGCTAATGTCATGTGAAAATAACTTGGCATACTACTGTTTGAAACATTTCTTTGCATAATGCTGTTTGGCACAATATTTTTAAAGGTAGTATGCATGCAGTACATCAATGTTGTTATTTTTAACCAAAAGTAATTAAAAAAATCTGAAATAAAAAAAACAAATATTAGATAAAAAACTTAAATGAAATTTAGAAATGTTTCTAAAATAAGTTTAAGTTGAGGTACTAAAAGTAAAAATCAAGCTTAAACTAAAATTGAGAATGAAAATATGAAAATAAAAGCTAATTCAAAATATTAATAAATACTATAGTACATAAATAATAGTAAAATAACACTGAAGTACACACAATGAAGTATGCGGAACACTAGTATTCCATTTCGAACAGAGCCAGAGAGAGGGAAATAGAAACAGAAACAGATGGATATCCATTGCTGGTCTGGCCAGGTGGCATCTTGCCCAACTGGTGGGCACATTGGCATGTGCGACAGATTCACGTGACTAAACAAATACAGCACCAAAGACCTGTCTCTCTGCTCACCTTTAATAGAAAATCCTCCAACTCACGATGAGTTTTGGTGACAGCAGTAGAAGAAGAGTCTGACCATTTCACCTGCAACAGAAGAGAAGCTCTGTGAGAATTGACCAGTGCTGCTGTCATCAGTCTAAACATAATGGATCTTTTTCTTGGACTCCCCAAAGCTCATCGTATTTCACTCAGACATGACTAACTCTGCTTGTCCACTTGCCACAGATGCCTTAACATGGATTTCTTCACATTGTCCTCGGTCAAATATTCCAATACTTTGGGTTCCAGAAATTACATTACAGCAAGAGAAGAACATTTGAGCTCTTAGACTATTAGCTCATTTTCAAAGCTTACGGTGTGTTAAGCAAATAAAATATTCCAATGGAATCTCCCATTGAAATATGGGCATACCTGAAATACTTAAACCAGCCCAAATAAAGACAATGACATCAGCATGGGGCGTATGCCCAGAATCTTTTCCTGCCAAACTGGGTCACTGCACTTTTTTATGCCGCTAGCGTTCAATTTGTTTAAATGAATTCAAAAAGGCTTCAGCTCATGAAAAAATTTTGTAGAAAAGAAATCAAAGTCTTGGTGCTAAACTAAAAATAACATTTAAACATGCAAAACTAACATATTTTTAAATCAGTACAGACTAAAGTTTATTTTCTTCAAACATACCTTAACCTACACTACGGTTAAAACGTTTTGGGACAGTAAGGTTTTTTTATTTTTTTAAGAAATTAATACTTTTATTCAGTAAGGATGCATTAAATTGATAAAAACTGACAGTAAAAGACATCTATAATGTTACAAAAGATTATTTATTATATATATATATATATATATATATATATATATATATATATATTTATATATATATATATATATATATTTTATATACACACACACACACTTTTCAATTGTAGTCTTTTAAAAAGTCATCTGAAATAAACTAAGTGCAATGTAGTATTGTCAAAAATATTGATTTTGATACATATTGTTACTGAAAAATCTGAAACGCTTCCAATACTCGTTTTCCGCAGAATACATACACAACACCAGCTGCGCTTACTCTCTCTCTCAGCTCTCTGACAGCGAGTTGACACACAAACCCGCCTCCCCTCACTCATTTGTTTCATTTGCTCCAGATGAATATTGTTGGTGTTACGGGGGGGGCTCAAATTTTTGCATTAGATTGTGCGTATTGCACATAATTTTACTCATTCCCACAGATATTGTGCTCACACCCAAAGTGCCTCTCAGTACTAAATTGAGTTCTTTTTCATTGCTTATTGCACTTAAACAGTCAAATGCCAGTCTTGTGAGTATTCATGTGTAAACAGTGTTTTAAGTGAATGTAAACAGTTGAGAAAGAAAATGCATGTTTAACAGTATAATGGATCCTTGCATCAGGTCTTAAAGTGACAGCAGCCTAATATACCTGCTGCCAAATTATAATTATAGTTTTTCCCCATGGAATCAATGTCAAAATTGTGACCTGTGAAAATGCTGAGTGGCTAGTAAATTTAGAAAATCACTAGCCACAGTGGCTGGTGAGCAAAAACGTTAATGTCAAACCCTGTATATGTGTCTGTCTGTGTATGTGTGTATTTTATAACAACATTAACTGCAAAAACCATGATAGTCTCTTAAGCCATTTCATGTTTGTGGATTTACAGAAGAGAGGAACGGTTTTCACTGTGGTAGAATTACACAATACACGTCCAAATAAATTACAGTCGTTGTCAAAGTTCTGGCAGATATCCACTCAGAAAGACTCAATTAGAGTATGTCTGTAATTGGGGCAATTTCTCTATCGCAGATAACAAGAGAAAGTGTTGAAGTGTTTATCTGTAACTCCAAACCAGCTCTTTCAACACCCGGGTAGCCAATCGCACTGAGTAAATATTTTAGCCTTAACAAGGGCTGGCACGCTGTTTCGTCTGCTTCTCCAGTGAATACTGATGTCTTAATCGTAGGGTTTGGCGAGACACAGGTGGTCAGGGTTCAGTGGTAAGCCTGGGAAAGGGTGGAGAATCCGTCTTCTAGTGATGCATGGGGATTTCTGATTGGGATGCAACTCACATTAAGTTGGAATACAAGACTTCATGACAGACAGAGAAAAGGTAGTGGCTTGAATTTGGGGGAGAACACATAATACTTTCCTTTTCCTTCAATTCTTGTTTTGATTAAAATGGATGAGGTGAACTCATCCTGGATTGGAATAACACCACGTACTAACCAGGACCGACAGTGCACAAAACAGCGTCTAATGTTTTTATGTTCACACTGAAAATAAAAACATTTCATGTTTAATAATGTGAAGTAGCATTTACTTATGCAGTTTATGATGATAACGAACAAAAGTGACAGTGATTGTGATTTTAAACACTCTGTCAGCACTGTTTTCTATCTTAATATATCCTGGGGAGAGTAGAGCAAAAGATGTCCTCACGGGTGTCCTCAATACGTCTCCTTCCCACTTCAGCCTCCAAATAACCTTTAGGTTACGAAAACTGAACAACAGCACAACAGACAGGCTGTTATGGAAATTCTGTTTATTTGTAAGAAATGAAGATTTTTTTTGTCACTGAACATTTAGCTCCTGAAAAAGAATAGTTGTATACTGCCGAACCAACAGTCAAGTAATGTTTTATTAACTTGTCAAAGACAATTTCACTCACACACTGTCTGTAACTTTTAGGCAGGTAGTTCCGCATGACCTTTTACAAGGCCTGATTAATAGTGAAATTGTCAAAGCCATTTTAAAAAGTTGAACTAGTTTAAACTGTACATGTATCCTAAAAACACAACACTCAAAAAAAAAAAAAAAAAAAAAAAAAAAAAAAAAACACACAGATTAGGGCTTTTCACACTGCGCTTAACCCTGGGTTATCTTCGTCTAAACACTGCTTTTAACCCCAGGTAAAGGAACATTTCACACTTGTACTCTAGCTTTTGCGGTGTTAACCCTATACTGCGGTGCCAGTGTGAAACGATGCGGTGTTAGAATGTTACATCTAGCAACAGACAACCAAACATGTACTCATATTTGCGTGATATGGACAGTCACGGAAACACTGCGCATTGTATATAAACAAGAAATTCAGCGTTTGAAAGGAAAAAGTCAAATGCTGGCAGAAACCACGACAATTTTAGTGTTTCATTCTTACCTTTATGCCACCGAAATGCCAATTCTTTATAAACTCCATAGCACAGTCGGCAAGACGAGGAATCGCAATGCTAGAGTTGTGTAAACAGGTCATGTGCTACGTTCATCCAATCAATGACACCGCAAATATGCAAATAAGAACGTTAACTCGGTTTAGGAACGTACAGTGTGAAACATCAGTTTATGAATACCCAGGATTAATTGTTAACTCTGGGTAAATTATGAGCAGTGTGAAAAGTGAAGCAAGATAACCCAGGATTACCTGTGGTTTAGAATGACCCAGGGTTAACTATTTCAAGTGTGAAATGCCCTAATGAGTCATAACGCAACAGCTAAAGATGCCAGTCTTAATGAGTATGGCTGTAGCAGCAGTTCTAGCTGTCAATTTAAAGACTAATGCCTTAAAACCAGTCGATAGATGCTGGATAATTACTTGCTCGATGTCTGCTATGACTTCTTTTCCAAGCTCTTATTTTTCATCTTTTCTCCTCCAACCACCTTTAAACGGTCCATGGACAAATTCAAGCGCTTAATTTTTTTTCTCATTCAATACGGTTTCCACCTGGTATTAAGATGCGTTGTGGTCGATCGGATCACAAGTAGATGAGGGAGACACATACCCGTTTACACGTGGTATTTCAATCTGTCTCTTTTGTCCATTTTCGACCACTTCTGTCCTGATTTCTTCAAGGGGAGGGTCTAACAGCTTTTATTTCTGCTGACAGCCACAAGACCACGCCGAATGCAGCGAGCGCACATTAGAAATCAGGAACTGTAATAGAACATTGTACTTGGTACGTTTTTTTGTTTTCGAACCAAACTTGGATCTTCAGCCAACAAAGTTTAAATCCCATCTGGCTAGAGCGCTTCCCACAATGTTTACGCGATAGGTCAGCAGGCGGAGAGTAGGTGGTCTTTTGTGGCTGTTCGAACACATTGAGCAACAAGAATACTTTTTGTGTGTTTTTGTGTGATGACTTTTCAACAATATCTAGTGATGGGCGATTTCAAAACACTGCTTTGAATCAGTGGTTCGGAGCACCAAAGTCATGTTATTTCAGCAGTTTGACATGTGATCCGAATCAGTGATTCAAAACAAAAGATTTGAAGCAGTGTTTTGAAATCGGCCGTTACTAGATATTGTTGAAAAGTCGTTATTTTGGCACACAAAAAGTATTATCGTCGCTTTATAATATCAAGGTAGAACCACTGTACTCACATGAACTGTTTTAAATATGTTTTTAGTACATTTCTGGGCATTTGAAAGTGTAAATTAACTTGCTGTCTATGGAGGCCTCCCTGAGCCATCAAAAATATCTTAATTTGTGTTCCGAAGATGAACGAAGGTCTTACAGGTGTTGAACGAAGGGTGAGTAATAAATTACATTTTCATTTTTGGGTGAACTAACCCTTTAATACCATGTATAAATAAGGCCAAAATATAATGGGTTGTGAGTTTTAATTGTGTTGACCAAAGACCATTATTCAAACAAAACAAAAAAAATGACTCATTCGTCATTTATGTTCGACACATTGTGAAATGATCATCTTGTTTTCCTCAGTTTCATATTTTGCTTGGTACACTACAATGCCTTTCTAAGGGTATTTATCATAGCATGACCCAGGTTTTGTGATAAAACTGTATTGCAGGGTTCCAGGGCAGTTTTTACCCCTGAAAATTACACAATACATTAAGCAAAGAAAAAGAAAAGCACTTCTCTCAGTCAGGCCTCTCTCTCTCTTTCTCTCCCCGACTGTTTTGGCACTGGTCCATACTCTCACTGTGAGCTGAGCCAAAGCCTCTTTGGTAAGGCTGTCAACTCTGTATCAACAACCGGATGTTTACAGCTCAGGCTTTGCATGTTTCCTCACTTGTCCCAGAGAGACAGGAATCTCATGTACATAGCCGAGAGCGTAGCTCGGCCTTCAGGACATGTCTGGAGCCATAGAGGCTGAGTGTATGCTCATTTAAGGCCTTTTTAACACCATGAATAATGCATAGCATCTATGCAAATCTAAAACAACAGCTTCTACAAAGACATTAACTGTGATTAACTCACACCTACACTACATCAATGTTCTTTTTAACCAACCACATAAGCACAAATACAACAAATTGTTTTAAAGTCAAACATGATATTCAATAAGGGAAAAAAATGGGAATCGGGAATTGACTAAATCGTGAAACGTGGGTGTTAACATACCAGAATGCAGCCAGGCGGTTTCTTATTGGAAAAACGTGCAAAATAACACCAAGAACATGTATTAAAGGGATAGTTCGCCCAAGAATGTAAATGATGACAGAATTTTCTCACCCTTGTGTTGTTCCAAACCTAAATGAGTTTCTTTCTTCTGTTGAACACAAAAGAAGATATTATGAATAATGTTGGTAACCAGACAGTTGATGGTAGCCATTGACTTCCATGGTATTTTTTTCCTACTATGGAAGTCAATGGCTACCGTCAACTGTCTGGTTACCAACATTCTTTAAAATATCTTCTTTTGTGTTCAGTTGAACAAAGAAACTCATACAGGTTTGGAACAACATAAGGGTGAGTAAATGATGACAGAAGTTTAATATTTGGGTGAACTATCCCTTTAAAAAAGTAAATGGGGTCCATTTTGATTTCATGTTGAATCTAATCTTTTTCGTAGCAATTTAAGCCCACTCCATATAGCTGTATAATATCAAAAACATCAAATATTAAGGATGCACCAGTATTAAAATTGAGCTAATAATCATTTTCACTGTGTGGCCAAAAGAAAATGTATTTTAAAAATTATTAAAACTATTATATTTAGCAATGATTATGCTGGAAATAAATCTGCCGATAGGGTTGGGATTTTTTCACAATATGAGAAATTTAATTTCACAGATCAATATATTACAATATAGTCATTTTATTTTTGTTACTAAAAATAAGAACAGAAGCAAATTACAAACAACAAGAGAAAAAGAACAAAAGATACAAAGTTTCTCAGGTTTATTTACCAGAAACTGAATAATCAAAAACACTGCATACTCCTCACTGCATTATTAAATATAAATTGATGTTTATTAAAGATACAAAAGTTTTCTCTTAGTCTTTTGTTGTTAACAAATGACAGACGGCAGCAGGTATTTTAGGCTGCTGTTACTTTAAAGGGGTCCTTGATTATGATTTCACTTTTTTTTTACTTTAGTTAGTGTGTAATGTTGCTGTTTGAGCATAAACAACATCTGCAAAGTTATGATGCTCAAAGATCAATTCAAAGGGAGACATTTTCTTTTATAGAAATCACTTTTTAAAGACTGCAACAAAATGCTGGTAGAGACTACAATAAGTTTCTTCCTGGGTTGGTGACATCACAAACCCCAAAATTTACATAAACCCTGTCCCAGAGAACACACAATAAAGGAGGTGAGGCCATGTTGGGCTGCTTTAGATAATAGGAAGAGTTGGATTTGCACAAAAGATTAACATGATGGCACATGCTAGTCGATGAGCTGAATCAACTCCACAGCAACTACATAAATTTATCCACTAACCATTCAGAAACATCCAGTTACATTCTAAAAGTTGTAACTTCTTCCTGAGTCTCTCCATCAGTGTCCATCACTCTTTGAACAATGTACGGCTAAACACCGTTACTGACAGTCATCATTTTGGCTGCGTGAGATTATCCAGCTTTGTTGTTGTTGAGCAACTGAAGTGTGAGCTGTTAAAGCTGCAGCAGCAGCTCATTTGCATTTAAAGGGACACACAAAAACGGCATGTTTTTGCTCACAACTAAATAAGGGCAAAACTGAAACTTCACAGACTCATTCTGGGGACACCAAAGACTTATATTACATCTTGTAAAAGGGGAATTATAGGTCCCTTTAAGACCGAGTGCATGGATCCAATAAACTGATACACATACGGTTTTCACCTAACTATTTACGTTAATTTAAGACAACTGACTGTATTTTGTGAAAACTCCACACTATAAGCATTTTGACAATTGTGTGTGCATTTGACCATTTAAGCACAATAATCCGTGAAAAAAAAAAAAACTGATTTTGGGAAAAAGACAAAGAACACCGTTACTATCACTACACAAGCGCTGAGGAAGCCTCTGGAGCTTATATTCAGATATGGCAATAGGAGTTTAATTTCTGACACGCACTTTTAATTGTAGACCACTCACAACAGACTGGGCCGTCTGACCAATCAGAGCAGAGTAGGTTCTTGGAAAGGAAGGGTTTAGAGAGATTGAATCCTTTATTGAACCGTTTAGACGCGGTGAAAAAACATATGCTGAAAATGTATATTGTGAGAAAAATAAAGTATTTTTTGACCTTGGACGCATGTAAAACTTTTTTAGGAGACCCCCAAAAACAAAATTAGGAACTTTTAAAATAGTATATTTGGGGCACTTTAAATAAGAATTTAATTCAAATCATTAATCATTCAAATTCTGTGGAAATCTGTAGATTCGGTGCAGATCAACCAACATTTCTTTTCTTGCCTTCTTAGGAGACTCTTTCTTACGGTTATGACAGCTATGGGCACATATCATTCTAAATCATTTCCCACAACTGTGAAAATCCTGGAGCTCTCTAAGCTTCTTTTAGATGAAACGTCAGTGCTGAAACTCAGATGTCTCTGAGGGGTTTTTGAACTTACCTCGAAACTGTACTGCCTGCCATCTCCTCCAATGGAAACCTCCTTCAGAATGATCTTCTCAATGTGCACCACTGCAACATCAAAGAACATCATCATTACAGTGCTGCAAACATGGCTTTTTTTTCTCTGTGCTGAAAGGGTTTTCAACATGCGAAGGTGAGATACCTTCCCTCTGCGACGTGCCGCTGAGGTGTGGATTGGCGTTGCTGCAAAGAGTCCAGTCTACGTCATTCTCCCGGTGTCGACAGAGGAACCCCGGTCTGGGAAACTGGCTCTGTGACAGCGAAATAAAAATAAGTTATTAAAAAGGTGCATAAACATATAAATTTCCAACATCACACTTTCTGAAAAGGAAAATAGACACACTTTATAATAAAGTTTATACAGTTTATAATCATGAATTCATATACACAGTGGGTTTTTTGTCCTTTCCATACTAAAAGCAAAAATGTAATGTTAAAGAAGTCCTTGATTATGATCTCACTTTTTTAAACATTAGTTAGTGTGTAATGTTGCTGTTTGAGCATAAACAACATCTGCAAAGTTACGACGCTCAAAGTTCAATGCAAAAGGGAGGTATTTTCGCTTAAGGACTACAACAAATGGCTGGTAGGGACTTCTTCCCAGGTTGGTGACATCACAAACCCCAAAATTTACATAAACCCTGCCCTCTGGAACATGCAACAAAAGGGGTGAGGCCATGTTGGGCTGCTTTAGAGAAGAGGAAGAGTTGTTGTAGTAGAGTGTTGTTACCATGCCGTAATTTTACGCCGGACTGCTTCAAAAACGAAGATCAATTCAACGCTGGATTTGCACAAAAGATTAACATGACCACACATTCTAGTCGATGAGCTGAATCAACTCCACAGCAACTACATAAATGTATCCACTAACCATTCAGAAACTTCCAGTTGCATTCTAAAAGTTGTAACTTCTTCCTGAGTCTCTCCATCAGTGTCCAACTCTGGTTTGAACAATGTAAGACTGAACACCATCACTGACAATCATCATTTTGGCTGCGTGAGATTCTCCAGCTTTGTTGTTGTTGAGCAACCAAAGTGTGAGCTGTTAAAACTCCGCCCTCTTCTGGAAAGGGGGCCGAGATCAGCAGCTCATTTGCATTTAAAGAGACACACAAAAACGGTGTGTTTTTGTTAACACCCAAATAGGGGCAAATTTGACAAGCTGTAATAAATGATCTGTGGGGTATTTTGAGCTGAAACTTCACAGACATATTCTGGGGACACCAGAGACTTATATTACATCTTGTAAAAGGGGCATTATAGGTCCCTTTAAATCAACAAAACTACAGCCATATGTGATGTTTAATATACAGCTACGTGAAGAAACCAACAAAAACATTTTGTCTAAGGTGACAAGGTCTCCTAAAATTGCCTACTTTATCATGTCAGAGCAGGTTAGAATATGGTATATATATAAGGTATACACAAACAGCCATCTAACAATAGCCTACTATTTTTAAATAGTTGATGACTGATATAATTTTTTTAAATGGACAATACCTATCTAGCAGACAGCAGAATGTCCATTATAACGTCAATAAATGTGGGGCGTCGATCAAAGCATTGCATCTGAGGCGCAACACTTAATACACAATCAAAGCCATTCACATTCAGTCATTCAAAATGTGTCAATTAATTTGGATTGAACCAAGTGATCCCTCGTTTCCTCTTGTTTTATAGCAATTGAGCATAATGCCTCAGCTTACATGTCTACGACTCATCACCATCATTTAAACCATTAACATCATTCTCAACTTGACATCAGCAACAAACAGACATTCATAAACAGAGGGATAATGTTGTTTTGGAGACCCGATTCAGTCTAATGAGTGCGGATGTCCCATGCGACGAAAAATCCCACACATGGCCTCATTTACAAAATGCAAAGCCCACAATAAAGTCATTCACATAGAGATCAAAGGAGATCAGGGAGGATAGAATTGGACACACTTGACCTACAAGCCTATAAGATGGATGAATTTAGCAAAGCAAATGTCCCATCATGTGGTTGTATTGGATTAAAGGGTTTGTTTATTTGAGATGGCATATTCCATATTCCTATTAAGATGGAATATGGAATGTGCTATAATTTGCTGACACATAACTCAGTGGTTACAAAAAAAAGTGATGTTTCTGTGAATATTCTATATTCTGTGAATATTCTATATATCTATATTATTCTATTCTATATTCTAGAATAATATTCTGAATATTTTTAATTTCATGTTGGTGAATATATTTGTTCACAGTATTTGCCAGGATTTTTCCTGTCAATGACTCAACATATGTTGACAGCTGCCAATCATCTGACATGTGCACATGAATCCTGCTGATGTATGATACATCTCTGACTGTCCCTAGTCAAAAATGAATAAACAAACAAATAAAGGAATCCTATTCGAGTATCTGAAAATAATCTGAGTGGGAATTTTCTTACAAGATTTCAACATAACTAAACAAAACTGCCTCTTTTTAAAGAACTCAAAGTTCTATTATGGTTCAAAACAAGACAAGAAAAGGCATCTGCAAGACATAAAATGGAATGTAAATAAAATCTCAGTAGGGGTAAAATCTTTCAGGAACCATGCGATTCCTGTAAATGCCCGACAGGAAGACATTATTCCAGTACAAAACCTTTAGAACTTTAATAAACATTATACAATATCCAATGAGACTCATAATAAATCAAGAAATCTTGTAGGAGTTTCAGTTTATCCAGTAGAATCTTATTTTATTCTTACTCTCATTGGGATCCTTTAGGATTGAATTGAAAGTATGATAGAAATTCCAACAGGAATCCTGCAAAAATTCCTTTTAAACTAGAGGTTATTCAGATTCCTGTACCAGTAATGTCAGTTTAAGTGGCGGTACCATGGAGCACTGATGGCATCACATGATAAAACCATGGTATTTTAATATGTATGGTACTGGCATAATGTTCAAGTTATTCTATGATATACTATAGTACTTTCTGTTAGTGACTTTGAATCTCTATTCTCTACATGATTTTTTATTGGTACTGAATGTTTACCATGGTATGCTTCTCAAAATGCTTTGGTCATTTGTATTAGTAACTTTAGACAATACATGAAAAGTATCATGGTACTACCATGTTTTTGGACAACATGTACCATAGTAGAACGATTATATTCCCTGGAGTACCATGTAAATACAATAATACATGAATTTCAGAACCTCGGTGTGTGTGTGTGTGTGTGTATAAATATATATATATATAAATATATATAAAGTACCATGGTTTTGCCATCTAATGTACCATGGTACTGTCACATGACTTTTCTGTAGGGGTGGTACTTCAAACTTCCATATTTTTTTTGGAGTACGTGTTTTGTGTGTGTGTGTGTGTGTGTGTGTGTGTGTGTGTGTGTGTGTGTGTGTGTGTGTGTGTGTTTGTTTGTGTTTGTGTGTTTGTTTTGTGTAATGCAAGTGATTTTGAGGTAAATATCACACACCCATCTTTGGAGTCTTTCCAACTGCGCACGCAGCTCTTCCCGCTGATGGAAACTGAACGCCGGGTGTAACGAGCCCATCGTGAAGAGCAGCAGCAGTTGGTCCACAGTCTCCGGCTCCGGTAGAGCCCCGCACATCCCCGCGTCCATTCGACTCAACGTCCTGAAGAGAATCGCGGCGCATTCCCTGCTCTTGGATCCGAGCAAAGACAAATAAACTAGCAGTTTGGACAGCACCACGGGGTCGCTTACGTCCACCAGCCCCTCTAGATCAGCGGGGCAGTTGGCCCGGATCTCAAAGTCCCGCAGGACGGTGAAATCTCTCCGGGCCAGATCCTCCAGACAGGCGCCGAGGTAGCGCAGTTCAAGCGGCTGACACATATGCAGCAGCCCGCACAGCAGTTCTACGCGTCCGGCCGGGTTCAGCTGTAAGCCGAACCACTCGAACACCGTCTCCTTATCGAGCGGAGCCGCTCCGGTGCCGCTTTCCCGATCGGTTCCGTTAACGGAATTCAAGTCGCATCGGTGATTTTCGCCTCCCGCCGCTCGCAGCTTCATCTTCATCATTATCAGCTCTCAAACACGATCATCAGAGATGGAAGTCCATGGATGGTACTTTCTTGCCAATATGTCGGCATCAAAACGCGATGAAATTCCCGATTTGGGGTGGAATTTCGTTAAAATTTGCTGTCTGTAATGTGACGGTGTGGCTTTGGTCAGTTTGCCAGATTACTCGCCTGCCGTGCCTCCAGAATATCCTGTCAATCATTCGTGACTCCACCCACTCGTCATAGGAATCGCAGGGTCCTAAACTCACCCTTTTGCTCATATTTGGCAGCTCGAAAGATCATTTTTATTTAATGATTCGATATACAAACTATAACAAATATATTTACATAATTAAATATATTTATGAATTATTATTACATATTACAATAATTAATTACATATGGCACGAAATATAATAAATGGTTTTACTGTGCTATAATCATATACCCGAGTGACCTTGTGCTTTTTATATAACGACGATTATAGACATTAGATAAGAGACACCAATGTTCAAGTAACATTTATTATGACAACAGTAATCACAATAAACAATTCTTCCGCCAAGTCAAATAGTTCCATAGGAAGAGACAGTTTATGCTCATTAATACATAAATTCAATTGACCCATGACTGAAGAACTACTTTCCACCTCTTGAGTATGTCACGTCCAAGTGTTTTGTGTTAGATATTTGCTACTAGCCATCCTGACGAGACAGGAATTTAAATGCTGTCTACATGTAAAAATGCACAATATGTAGCCTAACAAATGCAACAGATAACGTAATAGCACTTTGCTAAATAAGGGCGTAAGGATGTATGTTAGTCTTTGTACAAATCTAACCATTATACTCTTTAAATACAGTGGATTGGAGGTATTAACAGTACACGTGCGCGTTTTCAAATAATATAAACCACAAGTTTATTTTACTTATAATAAATCCAAAACCCCAGACAGAACCCACACATCATTTGGCTCAAAATGATGACGTCATGAGACATGAAGAAGTCTTCAATCTCAAGTGAGTGTGTATGATTTTAGGCACTTTTTAGTTTATTTGAGTTTTTTTTTTTTTTTTAAATGATTACATTTAAAAGTACACATTTAATGTAGTGTAAAGACCATTGTATCCACTAGAGGGCGACATTGTATAGCCGTGACATGCATATTTTTTTAGCACGCATTCACTTCTCAAAGTTTCAAGAACATGTAGAGTTAACATTAAACAAATGTCACAACCACTCTCCCCAATACCACCATTTCATTGAATATATTAGGACAAGCAGAAACATTCCTCATTCTTGAGATGATATACTTCTGTGCATGACACATTAATTTCCAGTGCTTTTCCACCCTAGATCCAGTCCACACAACAAATGCATTGTAGTTCAGCGTCATTACATCATATTAAAAACACTACACACCATTAAACTAAACTCACATGCTTCAGTTCAGTTGAGTTGTTTATGTCTTCTCTATTTTTGTCTAATGTGATTCCTCTGGTAACTGGAGGGGCCCACCTTTGATCCAAAATAGCTGTGCCAATATATAAAAGTGTTTGAACAGTGGATATGTGTACAATTCTGTGGTGTATAAATATATACACAGGGACGTTTAGCAAAGCAACTCACAGGTACATATTCCTTGCCCAGGTACTAATGTGGTTAGATGTGCTACTTTCTTTCTAAATATATTTTTATTCATAAACAAGCCAAAAGACGGTGGTCCCCTAGAAGTTATTTCACAGTATTGGGATTCAAAGGAAGGTGCCAACATCTGTGTTTAAGTATCTGGCCTAAACAAACTACGTGCTGCTACTGGAAGAATAAAGACATAGTCATCGCTGTAACACAAAAGACATTGCACAGACATGATGTTAATGTAATGTCAATGGACTCTTCTAAATAACTCAATGCATGACGGCAGAGAAAATAAAGACATTTTGGACTGTGCTATTTGTGGAATGGGCCTTGGGATTGGAGGCTTGGAGCCATTTGGCTTGACTTTCTTTGAAGATGGTTTTGTGGAGGGTTAAATCCGTACTCCTCCCTCTCTCTGATGCCTGTCGCTCTTTCATTCTGCCCAGAGAAGGCTGTACGTCACTGTGGGTGCAGATATAAAATAGTCTTTGGCTGTATCTTGCCATCTGCGCACTGTTTCTGCTGCACTGGACTGTAATTCATGTCAGTGATGAGAGCTTTTTTAGCTGTTGCCTTGTAACGTGTTGGTGGCGACTGACTGTTTAAACTTGTGGATATCCGGGAGTCGCATTGTTGGTGAGAGAGAGTTTTTTTTTTTTTTTTTTACTTGTTTATTGACATTTTTAATGTTCTCCCAGTTTAACTTTTCCAAGGACCATGGTATAACTACAAATTATACCATGGAAAATTTGTGTGTATATATATTATTATATTTATATATGCCTATATATTTATATGTACCTATACACACAGACTAATATATATATATATATATATATATATAAATGTAATATATACACACACACATATATATTATTATGTAAACGCATACTTTTATGTTAGATGCGATTAATCGATTTGACAGCACATCTGATCATTGAAACATGGTACTTCCGCAGTACTTTTTTGAAAGTGCAGATTCAGAATGTTTTAATTTTATTGTAAAATTTCATTTTAAATAATAAAAAAATGTAAATATTCTGAGAATGCTCAATATATATATTTATACTTTACATAAAATGTCATCTTTTTTACAGGATTTTCTACCTGCTGCTTGGCTTCTAGTTGCCATACCATGAGGACATGGAGGTTTCGTTCACTGATTGTTTGTGTTTTGTTGCCGTACATCAGTGGATTCCAGCAAGAGGACACTCAAGCTGGTTTGTTATCTTATTCATAGTCTTATACTTTATGATGTATTAATCAAATTTTAACAATATAAATGTGCATTAAAGTGACACTCTTGAGGAATTTGTAGCTCAAAAAGGAGCAACGTCAAGGCCATGGGTTCAATTTCCAGGGAATGCATGAACTGATAAAATGTACACTGTATGCAATGTAAGTTGCTTTGTATAAAAGTGTCTGCCAAATGCATAAATGTAAAGTAAATGAATACACTTGACTTTAGTAATGCTTATTCAGTCATTCTTGTGTAGATGCTGTAGGGTGAATTCAGGTAAATTAAGCAACTCTTGACAGTGAGACAAAATGTACCTGTCTTCACTCTACATTTCCTCAAGAATTGTGTGCATGTGGACTCTATGGGCTAATGTTTTCCTGGGTTTGCAGGTTGTAGCACAACTCCCAATGACCTTGCATTCATCATCGATGGCTCCTCAAGCTTGGGGATCCCCAACTTTGAAACAGCCAAGCGCTGGCTCATCAACATCACCAGTGGCTTTGATGTGAGCACCAGGCACACTCAGGTGGCGGTTGTCCAGTACAGTGACACCCCTCGACTGGAGATTCCTCTGGGAAAGCATCAGAACAGCCAGGAACTCATCAAGGCCATCACCTCCATCTCGTACCTGGGAGGCAACACGCGAACCGGCCGCGCCATCAAGTTTGCCACAGACCACGTCTTCGGGATGCCTAACCGCACCTCCCAGTCTCCCAGAAATCGCATCGCTGTGGTTCTCACCGATGGGCGTTCACAGGATGACGTTGAGGATGCTGCAATGGAGGCCAGGGCACAGAACATTGTTCTGTTTGCAGTCGGTGTGGGAAATGAGATCACTAACTCTGAGTTGGTGTCTGTGGCCAACAAGCCAGCCTCTACTTACGTGCTACATGTGGAGGATTACAAATCTATTGCAAGCATATGGGACCTGATGGAGCAGAAACTATGTGAGGGTGAGTCATGCTTGACTTTGGAGCATATTTTTTATAATCATTACAAGGACATAAACATGGGGCCCAGTACATTTGTTTACTCCTGAAGAGAAACTGTTGGTCATAATCTACCAAGACAGGATGCTTACAGACCAATGGAGATCTTTGGAGAGTTTTTCTCCATATAGTGGGCTTCAACAACGACCAGCGGGTTGAAGGTCCAAATTGCAGTTTCAGTGCAGCTTCAAAGGGCTCTACACGAACGATCTCAGCCGAGGAATAAGGGCCTTATCTAGCGAAATGATCGGTCATTTTCAAAAAAAACAAAAAAAACAAGACGTTTCGCTAGACTAGACCCTTATGCCTCGTCTGGGATCACGTAGAGGCCTTTGAAGCTGCAAACTGAAACTTTCAACTCGTTGTAGCCCAGTGAATTTCACTATATGGAGAAAAATCCTGGAATGTTTTCCTCAAAAACCTACATAAACATCGTGGATGACATGGGGATAAGTAAATTATCTTCTGATAATTTAATTCTGAAGTGAACTAATCCTTGATTACAGACTTTGGTGTCTTGGCAAATATGAGGCTTTTTTCCAGAGTTGAGATCTCTTCTGAAGAGTCTGAGAATCTGAAGATCTAAGCCTCCATTTGCTCTCCATTTAATCTCATTGCTGTTTAGGAGAGACAACTGAGATATTAAAGAGACCTCATTAAATTAGATCTCTTATAATGGACATTTTCTTATTCTGTTATGGTTGTCTGGTTAGCAAAACACATTCTGCTGCAAAGCATTGCACAACAGTTGAAGTGCAACTAAAGGCTATAAAGTGTCTGTGAATTGAGTGGCTGCATTCTCTCATTCACAGAATCGGTGTGTCCGACGCGGATCCCTGGGACAGTGAACGATCAGAAAGGCTTTGATCTAATGAGCCTGATGAAGATCGAGCAGGTGGCTCAGAAGGTTCAGGGCTCTTTGATATCAGAGAGAGCGTCACAGCTCAGCCCTCGCATGGACATCACTCACAACACCAGGTGATTTTTGCAATCTATAGTTGATAGATATATAGATATATTCTTGCACACATTGAAATGCTTGAATTATGTCAATGTGATGTAAATGAGATGTTGAGTGAATTCCTGTGGTTAGAAATTCAGGCTACTTTGACCTACACCTGATGTTCCTCACAGAGAGATCTTTCCAGAAGGCCTTCCACCAGCTTTTGTGTTTGTGGCAACTCTACGCTTGAAAAACCCAGCTCACTGGATGAAGTTTGACCTCTTGAGGGTGTTATCTCAGGATGGGGTTAAGCAGATCGCTGTGACTGTGAACGGAGCAGACAAATCAGTCACTGTTACCTGCACCAGCACTCTGAAGAAAGAGCAGACAGTCATATTTAATGACAGAGGGATCAAGGTCTGTGAAATTTTTGTCATTTTTAAGATAAACACTGGCTGCATCCCAGTTCACACAATATCCATGCTACATAGTAGGCAAGATAAGAATTATTGCATCCCATATCCTATAGTAGGTTGATAAGGTGCCTAAATTATCTACTATTTCCAGTGTTGGGGAAAGTTACTTTTAAAAGTAATGCACTGCAATATTGCATAACTCCCTTAAAAAGTAACTAATTGCGGCAGTTACTTTTCATGGAAAGTAATGCGTTATATTACTTTTGCGTATGTTACTTTTGGCTATTTGTTTGTTTGTATTACAACTAAAAGGAGAGCTGTCAGTCTTGCATTACTTATTTGAAAAAGTAACTCAGATATTTTGTTGTAACTTTAAAAGTAATGCGTTACTTTACTAGTTACTTGAAAAAAGTAATCTGATTATGTAACTCGCATTACTTTTAATGCGTACCCCCAACACTGACTATTTTTGGTGGAATGAATTTTTCATCAAAATGTCCCATTTAACATCAAAAAGTAAATACTTTTAGGACAAATTGGAAGTATGCAATTTGGGATATGGCTATTTTTTAAAATATCCATACAGTAAGAATATAAAAGCAGAAATTAATTAAGAATTAGTCTCTGATGATTCAAAAACAAAAAACAAAACAAAAAAGAAAATGTGAAATATATCTATCTGGTCTGATGTCACCATGTGACATAACCATGTGACAACAAAAATCATGATTCTAACTTTTATCTCCATAGTTGGCCAGACAGTGATTCATGTTTTCTGAATCGTCTAAATATAGGTGTCCGGTTTTTAAAAGCCTAACTTTAAGGTATTCTATAAATGAATAATGCTCTTAAACGGCTGTTGAGATAGTATTCTCCCTTAAAACGGAGTAGAAGCTTGGATCCAGAAACAGTATTTGATACATCACAACTTAACAATTGGATTGTGTATTTATGTCTTATACAGTTTGTTACCTGTCAGGTGTGTACTTGTCTCTCATAAATTATATGACTGAATGTGTATGTCTTTTAATGATATGATTTATGTCTCCATAGAGGCTCTTTGACACGGATTGGCACCAGCTGAAGTTCTTGGTGAAACCCAAACGCATCACTTGTTTCGTAGATGGTGCGTACGTGGAGGAGCAGCTCCTAGATACAGTTGGTCCTATCTACATTAACGGAAAGACTCAGGTGGCCAAGAAAGTCAATATTGAGACTACAGTCCCTGTGAGTGTTTCCAACATTTTATGCACTTTTGACATCTGACTGATCACAAGTTTGTAGTGGTAGACAGGTAGTTGGAAGTTTGCTTCCACAATATTGTTCAACAAATGGTCAGATCATTACATTTCTGTTGTGTTTTGTCATGCTTTATCAGATTGTGCTGCAGAAGTTACGCCTCTACTGTGACCCCCAGCAAAGTGAACGAGAGACAGCATGTGAAATTTACTCTGTGGTAAGACCATAGTATTATCTGCCACACTATTGGGCATGTGCAACATGGATCAACATCCTTTATTAGTTCTGGAACAACATTCCTATTCAGCAATTACAGCCTTAACCTTATTTCTATCCCTTATGCCCATTCATCCATTACCTTAAAGGGTTAGTTCACCCAAAAATTAAATTTCAGTCATTAATTACTCACCCTCATGTCATTCCAAACCCATAAAACATTAGTTCAGAACGCAAATGAAGATCTTTTTGATGAAATCCATGTGACTACAGTGGTCAATCTGAGGTTAAACCACTGGAGTTTATGTTTGTAAACGTCTGCTCTGCTCATTCAGCACAAGCTGCAGAGTCGCCCACAGTCCAGCAGGAATCACAGTTCACTGATTATGTGACGAGAGTAAGGCGAGATGACTGACAAGACCATGGCAGAGGATTCGTTGCGCAACAGAGCCTAAGTGTCTGATAAATGTCTTATCTTGTTGAATGCGTGCTCAGCATCGACGCTATACACAGAGTATGTGAGATCGCGAACTCCCTGATGCGCACAAATTAGGCTACACACAATAACCTGTCTCCCAATATCAAACCTATCTTAGGCTGGGCTGTGTAGTTGTAACCACCTCTTAGCTCTGGTCTCTGTTTTGGTCTCTGTACTTTGCACTTTGAATATTGAGAGAGTACTTTGATTATGGTTGCACTTATTGTTTGTACTTAATAAGACTAAGACAAACTGTGTTATTTATTTTTGTTATTTATATTGTTTTTATTTCTGTGTTCAATTTGTGGAAAGGAGTTTAATTAGGAGGTCACACACAGCCTCAATAAGAAGTTCTGGAAGCTCATAATTCACGTACAGTAAGGTCTGAAGAGACTCATGTGAAATCATACAGGAGAGAAGCCAGTCAGTTAAGTTTGTGGCAAAACCTTTTACAGTGCGTGTATACTGTTGTCTTTTACTGCATATGATAATTCATACTCAGAAAGTAGAACTGAAATGACATTCATTACAAGATGATTAGTTAAAACATTTCAAAATGCACTTGCAGATTATTTTTCCAGTCATGAATTTTGTCATTGAGAATTTCTTTAAAATACTGTGCAAAAATCTGGTCTTGTTCTTGTGAACCCAATTTCTCGTCACACCCCTAGTAATTAATGACGGAATTTTCACTTTTGGGTGAACTAACCCTTTAATTAATATCCTAAATGAACCTTCTAATCTGATTGGTTGATAGTAATGTTGTTTCAGGACCAACCAGGATGTTGATCCAGGAACGTGTCAATCTAGGTTAACTCATTTAAAGTGTTTATCTGCCACCATTGATTTGCTTCCCACTCTAATTTATCTTTCTGTGTTTGTTATAGGATGATGACAGGGTAAGTTACAAGCTTAACTATTCTTGCTTTTTAAAATTAAAATTTTCTTTTTATTCTGGATTGGTTTATTTTGTTTGTGTTTTATGTGAAATGTTTTGTATCCCCCAGTGTCCTTCGGATCGCTCTCCTGCTGTAGAAGGTTGTGATTGTCCCAGTGGTAAACCTGGTCTGCCTGGTCTACCTGGACCTATGGTGAGATCCAATAGGATGCATTTTTCAACTATGCATCCTATTGGATGGACAGACAAACTTGCTGAGGTCTTTTGCTTGTTGGGACATCTGATTAAAACATATATTTAACTCTTCACTGTTTCAACGCAGGGCTTCAGAGGGGAGAAAGGCAGAGAAGGACCTCCTGGACCTGATGGTAAACCTGTAAGTAGAATTATTACTGGTGTAGGTATAATTATTAGTGGCTGAGGTGATTTGGACAAATGTTTACCGTCATGATTTATTCATCCACCAGGGGAAACCAGGGGAGAAGGGAGCATCTGGAGAGCCTGGTCAAGATGGACAGAAAGTGAGTGAAACATCAAGAACATTTTCTGATATTCTCAAAGCTTTACGTTATTATTTTATTACTTTATTTATAGGGTGAAGCAGGTGAACAAGGACAAAAGGGGGAGCGAGGGCTGGAAGGACCCAAAGTATGTAGATTTTGAGCTTTTCATTGACATTAAAATTAAAAAGTATATAATGTCTTGTATAATTTTTTCCCAACCTTTTAATAGGGAGAAATGGGACCACCAGGGCCACCGGGGCCTTCAGGACCGTCAGTGAGTCTCAAACATTTTTTTAATCTTAATTTTCCTGTTGTTGTGTTTAAAGGTTAAGTGTATAAAGTTTCTCTTTAATAAGCAACAACTATAACGACTGAAATTATTCCCTTAAAATCTCCTTTAGGGCACCGGTTTTTCCAAATTGGATTTAGATGACTTTGGAATTCAAGGAAGCAAGGTTAAAAAAACAATACATCATTCTATATCTATTGAAATTTACATTAAATGATTACCAAGCATTATTTTTGCTTATGCAAACTATTGTGACCTTATAGGGAATCCCAGGAGAGCAAGGGGAAATGGGACCACCTGGAAAACCTGGACCAAATGTAAACAATCTGCTTTACTCATGAATGTTCATACTGTGCATTTGTGATCATTAACAGATTTATCCCACTTGGAAATGTAAGTCTTTGACTGAAGGAGGTCTTCTTATTTTCTTTCCCTTTCAGGGTGAATCTGGCCCACCTGGTCTACCTGGACTTGCTGGTCCCAAGGTAAGACAGATTTCAGTCTGACATTGCATCCAAAACTGTTGTAATTCAACTACCACTACTTCTGTAATCATAATCACTCACAACCAGAAGTTTTGTCCTGAACGTTATGATGATGGAACTCATTAAAAGCAGCTATTAAAAGGCAGTGGCCTTAAGCACTGCAAAAAGACTGTATGTCTTGTTTTCCAGTACAAATATATATATATATATATATATATATATATATATATATATATATATATAAGCATTCTTAAATCAATATACATTTACTTGGAAATCAAGACGACATAAGAAATTAAGTCTTATTTGCTGATAAATTTGTCAAAATTAAGTGAGTTCATGTTTAAAATGAGACAAAATGTCTAATGGGGTCGGAAAAATAAACATATATTTTTCTTTACCCCACTGGAAACATAAACTTACTGTATCAGAAAACAATATTTAATTTCTTATGTTACGTCCCTTTGCTTTTCAGGCTAGTGTCTCTTTGTTTAAGAATGCTTAGATGTTTGTACTGGAAAACAAGACAAAAATACTGAGTAAGAAAATCACTTTTTGCTGTGAAATTCAGTGGAAAGATGCAGTGGTGCATAAAAGCCATATAAAAATGTACCGGTTCTGATTTGTTTTGATTGCATAGGAAGGAAATGCTACATCAGAAGCGCACGTCTTGTTTTCTGTTGACTTGTGCAAAAAAATGAATGCACTTCCTGTTTCAAAGCATTGTTGTGCTGTATAAAAAAGACTGTAAATGCACCTTTTTGTGGTGTATATTTTTAGGCAAACCCCACCTACAAATCTCTAGTCTTGTACCTCATGAATTCAAGTGATGTTGATGACTTCTACCTTGTTTTTGAAGTTGAATCCACTGAATCAGTGGAGTTGTTTCCTGCTCCTAGTACATGGCATAAACAGGCAAACCTACACTGAATTTCAACATCACACCCAGAATTTCAAAGTATTTAAAGCAGCACAGGGTGTACACCATCAGATGTGTTAGGGATACAATCAGACGTCCTCTCACACGAGAAAGTCCTGGATTATTTTAAGCTTTAGGGCATATTTGTGGCCTTGTCGTCGATCCTCTCTGACATTTTTCTTAGCTTTTTGCCAGCAGGAGACTGCCGTCTTGCCCAAAGCTCTATATATAGTGACTTAAACGCCTAGATTATGATGGGTCAATGACACAGTACACATCATGAGCTGCTCTCTGCTCTATATGAATATAAGGTCACATTCCAGCCTAATTACTGTGTGCTGGTTACATTTTACATCAGGTTTAGCTATATTATACATGAATACTGTAGTATTATGATAAATAAAAGATGAATGTTGCTTTTATGAAGTTTATGTTTCATGGCCAAGCTGATTTTCAGCAGGATGTTGACACTTTTAAAAAATAAACTAGCATCTAGCAGTAATATTTGGGGATGCCACTATGAATATTAAAAACATGCATGATGAATATTGTACACTCCTGGTGTTGTAGGTCAACCCAGATGTTGCTCTTTTACAGCTTTTTCTCAGATATTTTTCCATCAGTATCTTAAGAGAAATAAAATAGAAACAAGTACGGACAAATGGTATGCTCAGATAATTTGGACTTGGAAGAATTTGATAAACAAATGTTTGAGGTCATTTTGAAATGACTGGTATCTTGGCAAATCTGAGCAGAGTTTGAGAAAAATCTCTTTTGAATCTCTAGATGTGCAAGATTACTGTGGGGGTTTCTTGGGAATAGGGGTGTTAAAAGTACCGACTTTCAGTACTTACTGAAATTTTAGCAAATGTAACAGTACCACCATTTTCTCCTAGAATTTTGAGCGCTGTTGAGTGGATTCTTAAACACCTCTGATTGGCCATTGTGTTCACGATCTTAACATATATGGCTACAATGATCAATGCTTTAAAAACAGATCCCATATTTATCCACTGATAGACGGATCCTCTGATAGATGCCTGCTTTCAAATGCTCCTGTGAGTATCTGTGTAAGCACTTGGTGAAGAGCGTCAAAGATGTCTATTTACAACATATTTTTGAAGCGTTAATCATTGTAGCCAATCACAGACATATCTGTTGAGCATGTAAACACAATGGCCAATCAGAGGTGTTTAAGAATCTGCTCAACAGCGCTCAAAATGCTAGGGGAAAATGCTGGTATCGTCTCATTTTAAAATTAGTACCAAGTCAGTACTTTTGACAACCCTACACTTTGCTTAAAGGGTTAGTTCACCCAAAAATGAAAAATAAGATAGTTTTGATGTAATCCGAGAGCTCTCTGACTCCTACGTAGACAGCAATTCAACCACCACTTTCAAGGTCCAGAAAGGTACTGAAGACATCGTTAAAATAGTCCACGTGACTACAGTGGTTCAACCTTAATTTTATGAAGCAACGAGAATACTTTTCGTGCGCAAAAACAAAACAAAAATAATGTCTTTATTCAACAATTTCTTCTCCTCTGTGTCATTCTCAATACTGAGCCGGTGTTCTGACGTAGAACCTGGAAGTGCTGAACGTAAACAGCGTAGGAGAATGAGAGGGAAGAGAAGAAATTGTCTAATAACATCGCTATTTTTGTTTTGTTTTTGTGCACAAAGTATTCTCGTCGCTTCACAACATTAAGATTGAACCACTGCAAGTCACGTGAACTATTTTAACGATGTCTTTAGTACCTTTCTGGGCCTTGAAAGTGGTGGTTGAATTGCTGTCTATGGAGGAGTCAGAGAGCTCTCGGATTTCATCAAAAATATATTTATTTGTGTTCCAAAGATGAAAGAAGGTCTTGCGGGTTTGGAACGACATTTTCATTTTGAAAAGTAGACTTAAGCAAAATCTCCATTTGCTCTGAATTTAATTTCATTGCTGTCTTGGAGAGATATTAAAGAGATAGTATATATTTATTTAACCCCTCATTGGGTAGTTTGAGCATTTGAGTTTTTTATACATAAATTGGAAGTCTGTCGCTCAGATCTATTTTCAGGCTACTGCATCTGTCTCAGCATCTGCATGCCGCCTGATCCCTGAAAACAAGTGCCGCCCTGCCATTTACTGCCTGATTAAATCAAGCCTGTTTATCAGTACAGGGCTTTGATTTGACTCTTGGCGGGGCTCAATGTTTGTTCAGGTTTGGATGTAGCTCTGTTTAAAAGCTGTGACATTTAGATTTTGTCCCACAAACCTATTAAATAACCTTTAAAAACTTTCAAAACACTTGTTGATAATGTTCACTGAAATTAAGTGAACATTATGTTAAAGACATGCTTTTTTGGGCCGTAAATAAAGGCGCAAATACCAGTAAATTGACTTTTACATGCTTGATGCATCGCACAGCGGTTGAAGCTACTTGTTTAAAGCGTGCAATGATTTCCGATTCATGTTTGAGACTGTGTGTTAGCTTTGTGAATTAATTTTTTGCATCATAGCTTTTGCTATATTGTGCATTTTAGCACTTTGATAATAAATTGTCTTCCAGTCGTATACAGTAATAAGGGGCTAGCATATGCATGATGAGACTTAAGTGAAAGTTGAACTCCAGGGCTGTGTCTCTCAAAAGCATTGTAAGCCTAAGTCGATCATTGAACCATTGGCACCAATGGTCTCTACAATCAACTTAGCTCACGATGCTTTCGAGAAACGCAGCCCTGGACAGGATCACTATTATCATGTTTGCTAGTTTTCCTTGTTAAGTCCCGACCTTCCCACTTTGGATCTGAGACAGAATTGCTCGCTGTAGCAGCAACATCAGGTTTCCCTAGACCACTGAGGGATGATTAGTTAACCAAAACTTGGTTTTATGTGGCGTGCCAAAAGAGAGCACCCTCGTAAGGGTGGGTTTCCTGCAGCATTAATGGTGCCACCAGCACTGGAAACAGCCTTTAATCATGACATGCAGACATACATGCATATGGACTGTTAAAAGAAACTGAAACACACAAACCCTAAAACCCAAGACAACTCGTGACTAGGTTGATTATACGTTTATTTAAACAGAAATGAGTCATTACTTACGTTTCACCTGCATCAAACATTTAATGCATGCACAACAACCACCAAAAGGTTAAAAGAGATAAAAGTCATGTGGAATCTCATAAATTCCTTTTAATTGGCCTTCTCCTGGATATAATTGCAGAGCGACGGTATAAGGTACAATTATTGTTTGTCATGTTTTGAGAGCATGCTTTGTGTGAGGTCTTTCCAAATGTCAGAGCCTCAGGCTGAAGTCTACATGTGCATCAATTTATGTGTGTGAAAGAGAAATACAGTAAGAGAAAAAAATACACTGGGAAATATATATTTACATTTTTACACTAGCATTCAGTAAAGAACGAGAAGACTGACACATTAGACATGAAACACTTTAGGATTATTCCGTGTCAACTCAACCAGAGGTCCCTGGCTCAGATTTTGATTTTTGTGAATATTTTTTCTGTAGAAAGACAAACATAAATAATGATGAAAGCCAAAATATTAAACGTCACGGATATGTATTTACGGAGTAATTCACTATTTTATTATTATTTTATTTTTACACAGAGATTGGTATATCTTTTAGTAAAATCTGTTGACTTTAGCAATCTTTGTTTTATATATGCCAACAGTGAGAGTTCAAAAATCTTAAAAAGCACTTCATGTGTTTTTTGCCCCAATTTTGCATTCTTGTAACTCAAGAAGTATTAAATATATCTTAATATCCCTTTGGATTCTGGTTCTTAACAAACTTTCCCTTTGGTATCCTCATTTTAAAGGCCCTTGATGGTTCAATGAAGGCTCTTGATGGTTAAAATGAAGATACCAAAAGGAAAGTTTGTTAAGCCACAATCTAAAAGGATATTAAGATATCTTTAATACTTCTTGAGTTAAAGGCATGCAAACTTGAGGCAAAAAAATATTCAAAATCAAAAATTTGAGCTGGGGAAGTTTCCGAAATTTGATTGATTTGACACGGAATGATCCTTTAGAATCTTATAGCACAGCCTATGTATTTTACATTAACACTGCGGGCAATTCATTTAAGCTGCATAAGGAATTGCACAGTATACATATATATACCTGTTTGAAATTCTGGAATCTGAGGGTGCAAAAAAAATAAAAAAATAAAAAAATATTGAAAAAAGTCCTTAGCAATGCATATCCACATATCCACAATTGTTGGCTATATATATATATATATATATATATATATATAATTTTTTTTTTTTTTTTTTTTTTTTTTTTTTTTACTAGTGGGTGTAGGACACTATAGTTCATTTATGTAAGTGAGGATAGCAAAATAAAGTAAACTGTGTCATATTTTACCCAAAAATTCTTCATACAGTGGACTACCAGTAAAACTGATATAAATTTGGAACCAAAAATTTTTGCCATGTTTTGCTACACCTGGAAATGTCTTAAATGTTTTTTGATTAATTAAATATTAATTTCCACATTTTTTTTTCTCTAAATCTGAGCTTAGTCATGTCAAACCCGTCTGTCACAGGACCGAACATAGTCTAAAAGGAATGTGTAGTTACACTGTTTGCCTTTGTAGGGCAGTATGGTTGTGTGTTATTCCCCATGCCTCAGGTGTGTTTCACCATACACAAATTACATGCACATGAAACCAGAAACATGCTATTTTAGAATTCAGAAAGGAGGACATCTCTTACCAGCATTCCCACATGTGTACGGCTTGTAATTTAGTACCTCAGAAAGTGCAAAAAAGTCTTTAGATAAGCTCTCTTTACAGTTGGGTGTAACATGTTTAGATTTTAATGACAGACTGTCTCAAATTTCATACTTACTTTACAATTAGGATGTGTGCATATTTAACTTCTCAGCGCTTGATTTCTCTTTATGTAATTAGTATGTAAAAATGTAACCCAAATTGGAACGGCAAAACTCTAATTATATCTGCAATTAGTGGAATGTACCATGATTATTTAAGGCACAGTGAGAGCCTTTACCTACAGCTTACCACATTTCCCCCATTTCTAGAAATATATTCTGGAAATATCTGGTGTGGTGTTAACACAACAGAAAAAAACAATGTTATTTAAATAATATATTAAATTATTTACTTTTTTGCATTACAATTTGATTTTAACAGCATTTGACCGCTTTGTTTTCATTCAGGGAGAGAAAGGAGATGATGGCGCATCAGGATCAGATGGACAACCAGGAATCCCTGTAAGTTTTACCATCTTATGTGACTGTTCAGTGTATATTTATTCCCTAATCTGTTTTCTGCCACATGGGCTCACCAAAATTGGACAATAGAAGATTGGAAAAACATTGCCTGGACTGATGAGTCTTGATTTCTGATGCGACATTCAGATAAGGTCAGAATTTAGCATAAACCATATGAAAGCATGGATCCATCCTGCCTTGAATCAGTGGTTCGGGCTGGTGGTGGTGGTGGTGATGTAAGGGTGTGGGGGATATTTACCTTGCACACTTTAAGCCTCTTTAGTACCCGCTGAGCATTGTTTAGCCTACCTAAGTATTGCTGTTGACCATGTCCATCTCTTTATGTAACCATCTTCTGATGGCTACTTCCAGCAGTATAACTCACCATGTCACAAAGCTAAAATAATCTCAAACTGGTTTCTTGAACCTGACAATGAGTTCACTAAACTCAATACACATTAGCACAATAATAATGTTGTGTTGTGATGTTTTCACTTTTAATCAAATATTTATGTGATGAGATTGACTGACTGTGTAGTAGTAAAAGGGTACAAAAGTTTCATGCATGATGTTTCTGGTGGAAAGGGCTGTGTCACATGGTTTCCAGGAGGCCCCACAGATTGCTGCTAACTCTAGATTTGTATACTAATCCCCAGAATACACACATATATATATTCTCAACATCAGCTCTGTTTATGCTCTAAATGTTCTTTAAAATCATCCTGCTTCATCACCAATCATGCATATGTGGACTGCAACTCTTTGACTATGAGGAAGGAAAATGCTTCTGTTGCACAACAGATGGTGTTTTAGTCATTCTTATTTCACAATTCCTCTAAAACTTAAAGAGACTAATCTTGCAGTCTTTATAGGGTCCTTTATAGGGTCTTTGTTAAAATGTGTTTGTTCTCATTGTAACAAATGAGATGGCAGGAAGAGCATGTAAACGAACTGCTGATGCCTTGCAAAGTTTCGTGATTGTGGTTGCAAGGGTGTCACTTCTAGAGAATGAGTAAATGATTTCTTTTATTAGAAGCTACTTTTTTAGACATGCATCATATTATTTTCGCTCATACTTCTGGTTAGTGATTTCAGTAGACCCAACCTGAACTATTAAACTTTGGTAACTAGTCCTGCACAGTTTCCGCTATGGACATGAACGGCACGACATGTCTTGTTGAGGAGTGGTGTGTTATTACTTTTGAGATGGAGACTTTTATTTATTCATTCATTTATTTAACAGCTGCGGCTTGAAACTTGCAGCTGTACGTTTCTGCATGGTTAGTGTTAGATAGTTTTGATCCAAAGCTAAATTGAAGTGACTTCAGATTGTTTATGCTTCTAACAGCTAATGACTTGAAGTGATGTGGTTTAGTCCTCACTGTAAATATTTAGATATCCTTGGCTTAGTTTGATATATATTCATATAGTAAGTACTCCCTTTTGGGGGAACGTTTTGGCAAGCACACAGTTTTTCCTGTTTCCAAGCCCTGATGCTAAGAGTAGCTGTATGGAAACTTTTAGACTGTGTCATGTAATTAATATAACAGTTAATACACCCCTCCCTCTTCCTGAGGTTGTGATGAACCTCTGAATGTTCTCATTTCTCTTTCTTTCCCGTGGATCCATTTTATTTGGCCGGATCGCGGATACAGCAGGTAGAGTCAGAGGTATTTCTAGTAACCAATTCCTTAATGTAAATAAATGCTCTAGTGCACTTCTAGTGGTCAGCAGTTTTTCTGCATGCCTCCAACCTCTGTCTCCTTTCTTTCCATCTGAAAAAGATCTGTCTTTCTTGTCTGCTACCATATGCACTGTGTTGGAAACTTTGCAAAGGAACTTTTGCTGTTTGTGCAGTTTTACACTCATTGATTTCACAAGTTGTTTGGCCTGTGCTTCCTGTTTATGGCCGATGGCTCATTTGAAAGAAAAAATTACAACATTCTGAGATTCCTGAAATCTTTTGGTGCAGGAAATGGGATGTATCAGCTGTGGCTGGTTATAGGTGTGGTTATAGGCTTCTCTTTTATCTTTCATCATAAAACTCTCATGTAAAACGCTCTAATGAAAGAATACGTGCTTGCCAGTACATTGACTGGGTTACAGTGTGGCTTGGCAATGAGACAGAAAGGCAGCACTGGGCAAGTAAACATTCAATAGTGGTAGTAAAAAGTGCTGCCAGCATGTTAAAGTCACCATGACATTTTTTTTTTATGGAATATTGCAGTATTTATTATAAACAATTTATCCGTGCACATCATTTTTTTTTTTTAATTCACGTCCTCATAATCTTTTATCAAAATAACTTCCACTCCCTCTTATTGTGGTTTCTCTGATAATGTTTCCTGGCTTGTGGGCGGGACAACCTGTCACTCACATGAGGTCGACCAATAGAAATCAACAATGATCCAACAAACCAATTAATTCCCCATGGACAAAATCAAGCCTCGCCCTACATTCAGTCTTGTTCGAGAAGCCATTTCAGTCTCATATATGTCACAGAAGGAAATAAAAGACTATCTCAGCTTCTGTTTCAGAGTAGATCCTTAATTGTGTATTGCAATCATTGTTTTAAATTTGCACAGATAGAAAAATGCTCATGGTAAGCAAAACTGTACAGCCTAAACCATGGCACATGATTGCTTTTTTTTTTTTTAGGGGATACGGGGGCTTCCTGGAGAGATAGGCCCTGCTGGACCTCAAGTAAGAATTCAAATTGCTTAAAAACTATTCATTAAAAAAAAACTTTTTGCTGTTCTTTTGAATTTTCTATTTATCAAACACAACTGTTAACATTGATGATGACGATAATAAGAAATGTTTCTTGAGCACAAAATCAGCATATTAGAATGATTTCTGAAGGATCATGTGACACTGCAGTCTTCAGTGTCACATGATCCTTCAGAAATCATTCTAATAATAATGTAATGTAATTTAATGAGTAATGTAATGAAAATTCAGCATTGCATCACAGGAATAAAGTATATGTAAAATAAATTAAATTTGCAAAGTGTTATTTTTAAATTGTACTATTTCACAATTTTACTGAGTTTACTGATTTGGTTGAATAAATGCTGCCTTGGAGAGCATAATAGACTTTAAAACATTATCATTCAGAAGTTTGGCTGGGTTATATTTTTTAATGTCATTTTAAGAGTGTTGATTTTGTCACAGCAACTTTTAACAAGTTCTCTTTCATGCAATCGCTCGGTATCTCACAATGGGAACGACCCCAGGCATGATAGACTATGGAAGCACCAATTACACCACGTCTGTCCGAAGGACGGACCAATCACAGATCATTACAAGGAGCCCACCCCCTTCCTATATATATGGCTGTGATCCTGAATACGGCATTCTTGTTCTCTTCCCCGTGAAGACTTTCCTTCAGCACCTGTCCTGCTTCAGTTCACAAATGTACCGTCAAGGTTGATGTTGCCAAACGCAGTGCAGTTAAAATCTGTTGTGGATTCTATGCTCGTTACTGAGTTGAGGCAGCTTGTGGATTTCTGATCTCAGGCAGGGATTCGCATCCGATGTGTATCGCTTGCATGGGTGTTAAGCACGCTCAGGCCGCACTGGCGGATGCAGAGAGTTGCGCGCACTGTCGTGTAATGCCTGCCAGGATCTTAGAAAGAAGGCTTCGGGTAGCTGCATCTTCTAAAGATGATCTGGTCCTCTCTTCCGTCCCTCCTTCAACAGAGGGGGTCCAGCCTTCTCCCCCACGGGATCTTTCTTCGTGGGGGTATATTATGGATTCAGAGTCACCTGAGTTTACGCCACTTTTCAACCAGCAGCTACTTGCGGAAGGTGACGAGGTGGAGGGAGACGAGGAGGAGGATGAGGAGATGTTACCTCGCCTCCTCTGAGATGAGCTGGATTATGAGGAGGATGACGCTATCCTGTCTGCAGCACAAGCGTCCAGGCCCGTGAGCGCGCAAAGCGGCGACGTGGCGTCGACGGTCATAGGCTGTGACCTAGTGGAAGTTTGTAAGCTTAGCATCGCTTGGCCCGTAACTCCTGGGGATCCGGGAGTTAAACGTGACATCTATGACATCTGCTCGCCTTCTACCGGTGAAACAAATGCTTCCCGCGTTGCCAGTGTGTGTAGCAGAGATGAAGCGATCGTGGGACAAACGCTTTTCTCATCGTGTGCCCGTCAAGGGTTACTCGTTGCTCGATGTGAGTGAAATGGAAGGGCTTGGGCTCTCTAACCCATGGTCGAGCAGTCAGTGGCTCACCACCTGCATCCGAACAGGCGGACCACTCTCTCATCTGCCAGTCCCCCCCTCCCTGGAAAAATGGAACGCTTCACCACTTCCATGTACCAAAAAATGTATAAATCCTCAGGATTGGCGGTGCGGGCACTTAACGTCACTTCGTTGTTTATGGCCTATCAAGCCGAGTTGTTAGGAGCTAGGCACTCAGCTGGACGCCGGTAATCCAAACCCGTTGGTCTGGGAGGAGATCTGCAACATAACAGATCTCAATTTACGCACCTCACATGGCGCGGTGCAAAGCTGGCCATACCATGGCTCTTGCCGTTGCGGGTGAGAGTTCGCTGTGGCTAAATCTCTCGAGTGTTGGGGACAAGGAGCAATTTGATTTTCTCTGCGCTCCTGTGGATTCGAGTGGATTGTTTGGCCCGGCCGCTGCGGCGATGAGACGGAGGTGTGACCTCCAGAAGAAGGAAGGCGAGGCATTTGGCATTCTGCCACGTAAAAGAGCACCACGTCCTCCTGTTCCCCTGCGTCCTGCTCCTCCGACGCAGAACAGGAGGTTTTTGAATGCGTCCAGGACTGCAAAACCCCAGAGCATGGAGCAGGCGGCTCGCCCCCCACTGCTTCAAACGTTAAACCGCGGGGTAAGCAGTTATTCATGGCGGCGGCTGCAAAGTCCAAGTCCGCTAACCCTTCCAACAAAAAGAGGAGGGATATCTAGGATGCAATTTCTGTATGTAAGAGATGGGCAGCACCTAGGGTTCTCTGTGATGTCCTCTCCCGAGCCCACCATATCTGTTCCCCCACCTGCGAAGAAGCGGAGGATGTGGAGTTTGGGTGGAAAAATGGTTCTGAGTTGTGTTCAGGCCAGTTCAGCTTCTCCTCAGCACACAATGTTCCGTCAAGTTCTAGTGCAGAATACTTAGCCACCAAAAGAATGTGGTCTGTTGGGTACAAGCACAAGTTCTCAAGTGTATTGTCACAAAGCACTTCAGCCCCTGAGTTTAAAGCAAATAAAAAATTCTCTGTCGCATCCAGGCTCAATGCCGAGAGCGCCAGGCCGCTATTAGTAGTGATGTACTCTGCTTTTTACAAAGCTTAATGAACAATGGGAGAGCGTTTTTTACTATTAAAGTTTACCTGGCTGCTATTTCGGCTTGTCATGTAGGCTTCAAGGGAGTTTCAGTGGGTTTTATGAAGGGAGTGAAGCATTTGAGACCAGTATCTAAGCGCCTGGTCCCGTCATGGGACTTGTCCATGGTTCTTAATGCTTTAACTCGGCCTCCATTTGAAGAGTGTTAATATTAAGCTCCTATCTCTGAAAACAGTCTTACTACTTGCTTTAGTCTCAGCTAAGCGAGTGTGTGAGTTACACGCCTTGTCGGTTCATCGGACATGTCTGAATTTTAGTCCAGATAACAGCAAGTTTACGCTATTATGTAAACAGGACACGATCGTTCAGGAAGAATGATCAGTTACTCGTTTCATGGGCCACTCAATGTAAGGGTAAGCCGATCTCCTTGCAGCGCCTTTCCCATTGGATGGTGGAGGCGATTGAATTGGCCTATACATCTATGGTCCTTCATACCCCAGCGGGCTTAAGGGCTCATTCAACAAGGGGTATGGCTACCTCGTGGGCATTGTTCAAGGGGATTTCAGTAGGAGATATTTGTGCAGCGGCAAGCTGGGCTTCCCCTCATACATTTATCAGATTTTACCGTCTGGATGTCACTGCACCTTCTATGGCTCATGCAGTTCTCAATGTTGGCTCTTTGGAGAATTGAAAGTTATCTTTCATTCTTGCCGGGTCTGTTCGGCGGTTTCGGAAAGCATGCGTTTCGGGAGTTGGCTATATCATTCCCATTGTGAGATACCGAGCGATTGTTTGAAAGAGAACATTAAGTTACTTGCGTAACCCCGGTTCTCTGAGAACAGAGCGAGGTATCTCACCAAGCTTCCCTACTCGCATAACACAGGGGGAAGAGCATGCTTAGAATGCCAGGGATCACAGCCATATATATATAGGAAGGGGGGGGGGCTCTTTGTAATGAGCTCTGATTGGTCCGTCCTTCGGACAGACGTGGTGTAATTGGTGCTTCCATAGTCTATCACGCCTGGGGGGGTTCCCATTGTGAGATACCTCACTCTGTTCTCAGAGAACCGGGGTTATGCAAGTAACCTAATGTTATTTTGACAGGGTGAGCGAGGCATGCCAGGACCAGCAGGCTTTACTGGACCAACAGGACAGCAGGTATCTCATAATTTCAACAGAATTATGTTTTTGTTTAGTGCAAATTGTTGGATTAATGCTAAAAATGCTAAGCAGTAGCTGTTCAGTTTCCTAATCAAGGCCTCTATTTTTGAGCAAAATGTCCAGCCTAAATGTTCCTAAACAAAATCATGCACCTATTACTAATGTAAGAAAACATACTTAAGACTGGATCATTTAAAAAAAAAAAAAAAATTCCATAGTTTTACTTTAAAACGGTGCTTTGATGTCATGCACCTATCGCTATGCGAGAAGCCGATGCATCTCGAACAAGCTTGGTGTGTTTATGTTTGGCGCTGCGGCACTAGCTTTGCTGTGAAATATGAGACGTATACAGTGACGTAAGACCTGGCTCTGTGCTTGCTCTCTGGCCTGTGCAAAGGCAAACCGGTTCTTAGAAGGCTCGTCAGTTGAACCAAATCCGAACTGGCACTAGCACTAGCTCTGAACTAGCACCCGGTTCGTGTGGAGCAGCGCTCTTTTGTAACCACCTAGCAACCCACTCATAACACTTTACCAACCACATGGCAAAATCGTGCCAACCACACAGAACACCCTAGCTCTTTGGCACCACATTTTACAAAATCTGCCACTAAAAGCTGGCGAATCAGACAGCTCTCACAAGTTTAGGTGCTGATTTAAATTTTTAACAGCGTTTCTTAGCTTTAATCACTTACTGCACCTTTAAATGCTTTAGCATTGAATTACTGATATTTGATGCTTGTCTTATTGCAAAGTTGTCTTTAAAATGTCTTTAATTTCAGGGACCCCCAGGCCCAGCTGGCCCACCTGGCATAGAAGGTCCTCCTGGTCCAAAGGTAAATCATCCCAGTTAATATGCGTTGTTTATTGCATATTTTGCATTGTCATATTTTATATAACATATTTATATAACTTGTTAAATGATATAAAAAAACTAAAACAATGTTTTTAAATACACACACACACACGTAATTAATATAATTTTTTAAAGAGTTTAAAAAATATATTTTAATTAGCAATGATGCATTTAATTGATAAAGTATTTTTATTTTTTATATCACTTCTCAGAATTGCTTTACATCTTGATTATAAGTGTACTATACAGGTGCTGGTCATATAATTAGAATATCATCAAAACGTTGATTTATTTCACTAATTCCATTCAAAAAGTGAAACTTGTATATTATATTCATTCATTACACACAGACTGATATATTTCAAATGTTTATTTCTTTTAATTTTGATGATTATAACTGACAACTAAGGAAAATTCCAAATTCAGTATCTCAGAAAATTAGAATATTACTTAAGACCAGTACAGGATTTTTAGAAATCTTGGCCAACTGAAAAGTATGAACATGAAAAGTATGAGCATGTACAGCACTCAATACTTAGTTGGGGCTCCTTTTGCCTGAATTACTGCAGCAATGCGGTGTGGCATGGAGTCGATCAGTCTGTGGCACTGCTCAGGTGTTATAAGAGCCCAGGTTGCTCTGATAGTGGCCTTCAGCTCTTCTGCATTGTTGGGTCTGGCATATTGCATCTTCCTCTTCACAATACACCATAGATTTTCTATGGGGTTAAGGTCAGGCGAGTTTGCTGTCCAATTAAGAACAGGGATACCATGGTCCTTAAACCAGGTACTGGTAGCTTTGGCACTGTGTGCAGGTGCCAAGTCCTGTTGGAAAATGAAATCTGCATCTCCATAAAGTTGGTCAGCAGCAGGAAGCATGAAGTGCTCTAAAACTTCCTGGTATACGGCTGCGTTGACCTTGGACCTCAGAAAACACAGTGGACCAACACCAGCAGATGACATGGCACCCCAAACCATCACTGACTGTGAAAACTTTACACTGGACCTCAAGCAACGTGGATTGTGTGCCTCTCCTCTCTTCCTCCAGACTCTGGGACCCTGATTTCCAAAGGAAATGCAAAATTTACTTTCATCAGAGAACATAACTTTGGACCACTCAGCAGCAGTCCAGTCCTTTTTGTCTTTAGCCCAGGCGAGACGCTGTCTGTTGTTCAAGAGTGGCTTGACACAAGGAATGCGACAGCTGAAACCCATGTCTTGCATACGTCTGTGCATAGTGGTTCTTGAAGCACTGACTCCAGCTGCAGTCCACTCTTTGTGAATCTCCCCCACATTTTTGAATGGGTTTTCTTTCACAATCCTCTCCAGGGTGCGGTTATCCCTATTGCTTGTACACTTTTGTCTACCACATCTTTTCCTTCCCTTCGCCTCTCTATTAATGTGCTTGGACACAGAGCTCTGTGAACAGCCAGCCTCTTTTGCAAGGTGTCAATGGTCGTCTTTTGGACAACTGTCAAGTCAGCAGTCTTCCCCATGATTGTGTAGCCTACAGAACTAGACTGAGAGATCATTTAAAGGCCTTTGCAGGTGTTTTGAGTTAATTAGCTGATTAGAGTGTGTCTTCAATATTGAACCTTTTCACAATATTCTAATCTTCTGAGATACTGAATTTGGGATTTTCCTTAGTTGTCAGTTATAATCATCAAAATGAAAAGAAATAAACATTTGAAATATATCAGTCTGTGTGTAATGAATGAATATAATATACAAGTTTCACTTTTTGAATGGAATTAGTGAAATAAATCAACTTTTTGATGATATTCTAATTATATGACCGGCACCTGTATAACATTTCATATATTGTATAGTTATTATATAATATTATATATATGTTATATTATATAACATTTTATTGAAACTTGTTTGTTGACAGGGTAATTCTGGCTCTCGTGGACAGGATGGGCTCCCTGGTGCATCTGGTGCTAAAGTGAGTAAGCTAAGGGAGGGGGATTTCCACACCTCATTCAGTGACTTACCTGCCACTTTCACAGACAGCTTCAGGAAATAACTTTGAGCAGCAGATGCTATAATAACCCTTGATCAAGAAAATGTGTGCATTTTACAGAGTGTGAAATGGTTGCAATTTTTTTTTACATTCATTGTACATTAAGCAGAAGAGTTAAGTGATAGGTCACCTGAAAATGAAAAGGTCTTCTGAAGCCATACAATAGCTACAGTGTATGCGAAAAACTGAAATGTATGTCTTTATTCATTGAGAAGTGTCTGTCCAGGATCCCTGCGGGTCCTTAAATTAATTTTAATCAAACTTCAGGGCCATTGAAAGTCTTCTTAAATATCTTAACTTGTATAACAAAAGTCCTAATTATCATTTTAAGAGGTCTTGTATTGGGGGACTGAAAAATGCGATTACTAAACTTCAAAAGTGGGCTGCTCCAGTCACAGGAACGAAAGCACATTATTTAAAACATCATTTTAATAGAATTATTCATTATATAGATTTCACTAGTATCGGCACTATAATCTGTTTATTGCATTCTTTAAACATTATTATCGTATCAGCAAAATCCAATATCTGTTTAAATTTGTATGCGTTGATATATTGGTACAAAACTAATTAAATGATACCTGTTAGTAAGTATAGCGATGTTGCACAAGTGACCCATCTAAAAATGTTCTTATAAAGGTGTATGCATGTATCCACAGGGTTCAGATGGAGAGCACGGCATTCAAGGTCCCCCTGGTATTAGAGGTCTACCAGGGTTCAAAGGTCATAAGGTACGTTCTTCAACACAGACAAACCTTGCTTTGGGATGCTTTAATAAAGATGTCCATACTATGGATGGACTCATAGAGAATGATTCTTAAAATCATCATGAAATCAAAATGGATGATTTTTGTTTTTTATGCAATATGGCAGTATTTATCATAAATGATTCATTCACATTCTAATGAATGTGCACATTCTGTTTTTTTTATTTTTTATTTATGTGCCCTCATAATCTTTAATCAAAATAACTTTCCTTCCAGTGACATCTCTTCTCTGATGATGTGTTTACTGGCATGAGGGCAGGACAACCAAGAGGCTGCTCACTGCAGAGCCAATGGGTGGAGCTAGACGGTCCAACTACACCCTAACCCTACCAATAACCCTATCACTAAACATAACTCCACCCATTATGCTCAGAGAGTGGGAGCTGGACATCATTTGGCTCTGCAGTGGGCACCACTCGGGACACCCTGTCAATCACACAAACTCACAGCAATAGCAAACTACAAGCATCCAGTCATTTCCCTATTGACAAAATCAAGCCCCACCCTACATTTTTTTCTTGTTTAAGAAGCCATTTCACACTAATATATATGTCACGATAGGGAAGAAAAGACTGTCACAACTTCCGTTTCATGCTGACTTTCACACAAAATGATGAAAAGTGTTGCATTTTAAATGTAATTCAGCAAATTAATATTTTTGGTTAATGCAACCTCTGAATGGACTGTAAACTTTTGCACTTCAATGTATTGTTTCACCAGTTCACCTGCCCATCCAGCCTGTTAATAGTTAATGGTAAACGAACTCGACTTGCTGTCCTTAATGGAGGCTTACATACCCTTATAATGATGATTGACAGAACTGAATGATTAGGCTCCTCCCAAAACCTATGTTTGGAACTTCATTAAAAATATTCCTTGTTTCAGCACTGTTAAATGTCATGCTCTTTCATGCTTGTGCACTTTTGCAGGGTGACTCAGGATCATCTGGACCAAGGGGAAGTCAGGTACTGTTACTGCTCAGTGATCACTGACATTTTATTTCTCACTGACTGATTAAAAAAAAATGTCGTATGAGAGAGAGGAAAGAGGATGTTTAAAAAAAGGTGTTACTGTTGCTGTTTTTTTTTTAACAGGAATTCCTATCTACAGAAGACACAAACGCACGCACATTTTTCAGAGTCAAAAAGTTTTTAACAAAGTACCACACATTTTATTGGTTAATGATGATTTGGTGCTGGTCCAGCTTGTGGATAAGCACAATCATGCTGTTTACCAGCAAAACAAAGTAAATTTGTTGACCAAGACTTTCTGGTTTCAGAAATTAAGACCAACCACTGTTTGCTGGCCTTTTCGCCATGGTATTGTACAGTTTTGTTAGAGCAATAATGACATTCTGATGATAAATCTCTCATTTCAGGGTGAGAAAGGAAACCAGGGAGACCCTGGAGTTGCTGGAAAACATGTATGTAATAGTCTTTATGCTTTATTAGTGATGTTGCTTAAACACATGTACTTCTGGTTATGAATTTGAAAAAACCCCTAAAACCTACATATTAATCTTTGATACACAGCTTGCCCCACATTGCTTGTGCAATGAAAATGAAAACATCCCACACACTTGTTTTGAAGGAAGAATGCAAGTCTTTATATTTAGAAACCATAGAGACTTGAGTATGGGGTTAGATTCCTGCCTAAAGTATTGCGATCATAGATCAAAAAATAATAAGTGTGAATCAAAAATTTAAAAACACATGTAAAAATATATAACACAAACTTAAAAAAAGAATGCAACATGATCAGAATGACAAAGAACGTGGTCACAGATCGAAATATAATAAGCGTGAATCGAAAAATTAAAAGCGCATTTAAAAAAATAACAAGCATGAATCAAAACTTTAAACACATTAAAAATTATATTGCACAAATCTTAAACTTGTGTTTATGTTCTTAAAAGTTGTTTTCCTTGCTTTTTTTATTATTATTATTACTCTGTACTTTGTGCTCTCTTACATTTTCTGCTCATATTTTACTCTTTTGTACGCTTGTGCCGTTTTTCTCTTTGCTCTTCTTTCCATGTTTCGCTCTTGCGTTTCCAAATGTTGCAGTTCGATGTAGTTTCATGTAAATTAGGCCGGGCTTAAGCGTCACCAGTGGTCCACTAGTTCTAGATCGACAGCTCCTCCTCTAGCCAATCAATGGAAGAGAGGGAAATGACATCACTTCAATGTGACTCATGGCTGCTGATGCTCACACTCATGCAGGGGAAGATAACAGTTTAATTTGAAACTTTACAAGGACTTTCAAGCTGTAAAGTTATCTGAAGTATGGACAAATAATTCCTCTTTTTGAGATACTCTTTTTAATGTGCAGTCTTGTTATGATTGTTAATCTTTATGTTAATAATATATGGTATTTGGTGTTAAAATATTACTTAGCTCATGATGCTAATATGCTAAGGCTACTATAGCTAATATACTTCTTAATTGTTGTTGTTAAAGATCATAGGTAACCTGGTAAATGAATTCTAAGACTGAATGTATCGTTTCTGCATTGACTACGATAATGTTACAGAAAACAGGTGGATTTAATATGCAGTGATTTATTCACACATTTATTGTGTTTATTAACATAACTACATAATTGCACAATACTATAAGATTAATGTTTTAAATATAGCTTTAAAAACAAAATTATAGATCAGGGATAGGCAACTTCAGTTCTGGAGTGCCACTGTCCTGCAGAGTTTAGCTCCAACCCTGAGGGGGAAAAAAATAAAATAAAAATAACCTCACCCGTCTATAGTATTAATAATCCCGAAGACACTGATTAGCTAGTTAAGGTTTGATTAGGGTTGAAGCTAAACTCTGCACTTGCCCATCCATGTTATAGAAATATTAATTTAAATTGCCAGTAGGTGGCGGGAAGTTACTGTCTTTATGAGTGAGTCTTTCATTTAAACGTCTCGTTCAAATCGGGAATGCATTAACGAACATTTGCAATCGCTCTAATATTGGGGAAAACACTCTTGCTGGTGTGAAGGCTATTGCTTAACCTTATCATTTTATAATCTCGGTGCTAAAATGTGATAAAATTCATAAACCAACACCCTTGTCAATGATATACTGTACATAGAAGACAAAATCTATAAACCTGTTTACAGGAAAACAATACATGACAAAATATGCAGACAGTTTACAATTACGAGCAATATACAATGATATAAACAATTTCGATGGCTTATCTTACTCATATAAATATATTAGTAACGTAGGTTTCATGTTATATTCTCTTGTGCTAAAGACAGGAATTGAAGAGACAACAAGCAGGCATAGATTATTATTATTGTATGAATGCTAAAAATATCTAACAGTAATATAACAGGTAGACGAGCCAGGCACACATAAGAGTGACGTTGTGAGGCCAGTGCACAGTGGCAGTTGTGTTTCATGGTGCCAGGTCCAGTGGTAGGCGCATTAAAGGTCCATATAACAATGATCGATCGTCAGACAGGCACAACTGTGACAGGATGTTGTTAGCATAGTGAATTTAACAATAAAAGATTGTCCAGGTAGACGTATATACCGGTGACAGGTCGAGGTGCAGACATATATACAGTATAACGGTGTCCTGCCACAGAAAGATTTTACCCCAGCTTGGAAATTGCCAGCTGTGACGGTTATCTTCCCCTGCATGAGTGTGAGCATCAGTAGCCATGAGTCGCATTGAAGGGATGTCATCTCCCTCTCTTCGATTGATTGGCTAGAGGAGGAGCTGTCAATCTAGAACTAGTGGACAAATGGAGACGCTTAAGCCCGCCCTAATTTACATGAAACTCGAACTGCAACATTTGGAAATTCAAGAGCGGAACATGGAAAGAAGAGCAAAGAGAAAAACAGCACAAGCGTACAAAAGAGTAAAATATGAGCAGAAAATGTAAGAGCACAAAGTACAGAGTAATAAAAGCAAGGAAAACAACTTTTAAGAACACAAACACAAGTTTAAGATTTGTGCAATATAATTTTTAATGTGTTTAAAGTTTTGATTTATGCTTGTTTGTGTTATATATTTTTACATGTGTTTTTAAATTTTTGATTCATGCTTATTATATTTTGATCCATGACCGAAATACTTTATCTAACCCCATACTTGAGGGTGGACAATGCTCTAAAAACAATTAGAAACCATGTTGAAATGCTCTGGCAACCCCTTGGTAAATTTTTATATGGAAAAAAAAAAAAAAATGGTTATATACACGCACTACTGTTCAAAAGTTTGGGGTAAAACTTTTTTCTTTCTTTCTTTTAATAAAAATTAATACTTTTATTCAGCAAGGACACATTGAATTTAATCAAAAATCTTAACGCTTTGAAATGAAATTTCTCATAAAATGTCAGAATATTTAAATGCAGATCAACTGCACAGCACCTAATGTGTGTGATGTACCTCTGTCATTCTCAACAGGGTGAACCGGGCCTGAAAGGGAACAAAGGAGAGGTACGTAACCAACTACTCTAAAAACATAACTACTGTTGCCAATTACTCACAACCACTTCCCGATAAGTCAGAATCTGAAAGTCTCTCGGTTTCTTAGCAAGGGACAAATACAAGCTTCATATACATATACAGTGTTGCAACATTCAGGGATCTTGTTTGCAACTCCAGAATTTAAAGTGCCCCATTATGCTATTTGAAAGGTTCCTAATTTTGTTTACGAGGTCTTTTACAACAGGTTTACATGCATCAAAGTTCAAAAAACCCTTTCTTTTTCTCATAATATACATTGCTCATCACCACATTTTTCGATGATTCTCAAAACAACTCGTCGGATGAATCCGTCTCTTTAAATCTCTCCTTTCCGCAAGCCTACTCTGCTCTGTTTGGCCAGATGGCCAAGTTTCTTGTGATTGGTCTACTGCTTACAGCTCCAGAGGCTTCCTAAAGCTCAGCAATTGTACACACTGTAAAGACAGTAACAATGGCGTCGATTTTACCATATCAATCCAAGCACGAGTCCGATGATGAAATATTGGAAGAACTAGTTATTCAACCCAAACCTCCATCGCAAGGATGACTTGAGCAGGACGTTTCTCAGTGATACGCTACTCAGTTTGTCGTACATTATGAGATGTTGCAACTGTAATTCCTCACCATCAGCATTAATAAGTGTATGTCCATCAACAAACCGATGTGTATATTTCTAATTTATTGCTATGCACATGTGGGAACTGTATTATTAACTGTATCAATAACAGCACCAATGTTAACTGAGCACTAACGTGAATAAATGATGTAACATTAAAGATTGCAAAACAAACTCAGAGTAGTAAGAACGACAGACAATCTGCAATAAAGGGTTAGTTTACCCAATAATGAAAATTCTGTCATTAATTATTCACCCTCATGTCGTTCCACACCCGTAAGACCTTCGTTCATCTTATAACACAAATATATATAATTTTGGTCAAATCCGATGGATCAGTGAGGGCTGCATTGCCAGCAAGATAATTAACACTTTCAGATGCCCAGAAAGCTACTAAAGACATATTTAAAGCAACTAGAATTCTTTTTGTGCGCCAAAAAAACGAAGTAACAACTTTATTCAACAGTATCTAGTGAATGAAGGTCTTACGGGTGTGAAACGACATGAGGGTTGAGTAATTAATGACAGAATTTGAATTTTTGGGTGAACTAACCCTTTAATGTACACAATTTTAGGTAGGCTAATAGTGAGCTACAGCTGATTAGCAGAACTATTTTAATAAGACAGTAATAACGTGAGTTAGCCGGTTAGCCGGAGACCAACACAATACCTATAGCTAAAACACAAAACTATGTATTTTAAACACTCGGTGTAAAATATATATATCAGTAATTAATCATACTTACAGGTTGTGATTCTGAGGAGCAAGTTGCTACAAGATACTGCCCCATCTTTAATGGAGAAGCGTTTTGTAAATCCCATTTAGACCTCACAGAGATTTGTAAAGCAATCTTCAGAAGGTTATACTGCTGTTGTATCGCTGTGGTAATTTTAACCACTGACTCTTCACATCCTCGTCCTTTGGAAGTGTTTAAAAAAGAATTTGCTTTTGCTGAGCAGAAAACAGCATCTTCTCGACATGTACACAATACAAACCAGGCATCTCCAGTGTTTGAGCTTGGTTAAAGTTTTCATGGCATGTCCACGCAGAACATAGGCAGACATTATGCAAATGTGTTAACTTGTGACGTGCAAACTTCATAGAAATAAGATTCGAATTAAAAACAACTCGTTTAAGCGGTTCAGAGTGGACTGTTTCTTTTGAGAGACAATAACTTTATTTATGATGCACTTTCAGCTTTACAACTTCGCAGACTGTTTACATTCACATACAGCTACTTACACACTGCATGAAAGGTAATCTTCAAAAATCCATAATAGGGGCACTTTAAAACACTTCCACTCAAATTACTCAAATGTGCACAAAAAAATGAAGGATTTAAAAAAAGAACAAGTATTCTTTTACTGATATTTCGGAATTCATTCTATAACAGTGATGACACTGATTTGAATTGTTCTCCCCACTCCCTCTCAGCCAGGTGTAGCAGGGGATCCTGGGAGCAGAGGAGCTGATGGGAAAAAGGGAGATGTGGGTCCATCAGGGCCACCTGGATCTCAAGGCTTTCCAGGTCTAGATGGGTTACCAGGACAACCAGGAGTTCAAGGTTACCCAGGGAAACCAGTGAGTGTGATGCTGCTTATGAGCATTTATAAAGTATGCATGATGGTGATGGTCTTGTTCAAATATGACGCACTGTGTTATAGGGCAAGCCACCTTCAGAAGAGCAGCTTATGAAGATTTGTGCTTCTGTGCTACAAAGTAAGTGTTCATGTTTTGTACTGTTAGTCTTTTGTCTCATTTCAATGGCAAATACATTTTGTGAGGTAAAGACAAATGAACAAATTCATTAAAAATACGCTTATACAAACATCACTATCACTATTGCTCATACATTTGGTTAGAATTTGATCAAACCCTTAACCATTAGTATTAAATTTAGTCATGTAACTCATTCTTACCAAGAAATTATCACACTAGCAAACAATTAAGTGCCAAAAACCACCTTAGCAACACACCCACAACATCTTAGAATCTTGTCTGTGACAATTTACGTTGCTCATCAATCTTAAAATCTAATTATCTAAATTTATTTTAGAAGAAAGGAGAAAAGTTTTGTCCCAAATGACGCACTATACATTATGCACTTATACGCTATGCATTTACTCAACCATGTACCAAAGACAAATCTAAATAAATTTATTTGTTCTGCTATACACAAAGGAAGATATTTGGAAGAATGTTTGTAACCAAGCAGATCTCGCCCCCCTATTGACTACCAGTGTTTTTTTTGTTGTTTTTTTCCTACTCTGGTAGTCAATGAAGGGGCGAGATCTGTTCGGTTACAAACATTCTTCCAAATATCTTCCTGTGTGTACAGCAGAACAAATACATTTATATAGATTTGGAACAACTTGAGGGGGAGTAAATGATGGCAGAATTTTCAGTTTTGAGTGAACTATCCCTTTAAAGCTGCAACGGTCAATTGTGCATGAAGTGTCCAACATTCCACACTTTGTTTTTTCGGTCAACATCATAGAATAGTGCATAAGTACATGAAATGGGATGCACCTAAAGAAACTCCTGAGGAATAGCATTTAACTCTATGATAACTCTATGATAAATAGAGTGTGTAAATGGAGGAATGTGTTGGCATGCCTCATGGTCAGATAGCTGGAAGCATCTGGAGTGGTGGGGCAGTGATGCAACTTTCAGTTCTCTGTAAAAAGAAGAAAAACCTAAATGCGGCTGTAAAATCAATGTGTTGAGCCAGCACAGCTATTTTCATATAGGTGATACTGCCACAGACCTTACACCATTTTCACCACACACCACAATTCTGTGGAGTCCACAATAACTGTGCTTGTCGCTTGCACATAGTAAGGGTTAACGGACAGTCAGATGGTCATTATTGCAAAATAAATCACGTCAGAATGATCATGACGGACAGGGTGGCCCTTCTGTCAGATGGCTCCTCCGCCATCCTGTCCATAGACACTGACAGAAGGGCCATCCTGTCCGTAGACACTGGGCTCTGGAAGATCAGCGGAGACGTGACAGGGCTCTGGAAGATCAGCGGAGACGTGACAGGGCTCTGGTAGATCAGCGAAGACGTGACAGGGCTCTGGTATATCAGTGAAGACGTGACAGGGCTCTGGAAGATCAGCGAAGACATGACTTGGTTCAGGAATGGCAGCCATCTCAGCTGAGGGATCAAGCGTAGCAGCCATCTTAGCTGAGGGCTCAAGCGTAGCAGCCATCTTAGCTGAGGGCTCAGACGTGGCAATTACAGGGCAGGAAGAGGCATAATAATAATAGTAATCTTTAAAACAGTACATGCTGGTAATAACCAGATACATGCTGCCCGCCTTTTGTAGGCTATGAGCATTAATGATGGAATATAGTTTTCCGGGGCTATAAGTAGCCTACTCAAGTGACTGGTTCAAGTGATCGCGCCGGCGCCTCGCGCGCACACACAGTTTGATAATTTATTTATACTTATTTATATGTTTGTTGACTATATTTATTAGGGCATCCTCAAGTAGAATGGTTTTGACTGTGATTAATAAAACGTGCCAAGTGGGGCACTGTCAGTTAACACGCTATGAACGGTCTTGGAAAACTTGGTATAGGTGAAGGAATATTAAAAGTGTGGTTTCTAGACCTGGAAAAATCAGGGAAATTAACAAAAACTGAATAAAGGTCATAGAAATGTTTTTTTTTTTTTTGGGTGGAAATTACTGTTTGTGACTAAAAAATTATTTTTAAAATCCCCATGGTGGCAAACGATTAGATAAGATAAAAAGTATAAACCCTAAAGAAGTTTCAGTTATTTAAACTTCTGGAATTTAATGATTTTAATTATCTTTTAATTATATTATTAATACATTTTAAATTACATTTAAAATTTCAACATTTTATTATTGTTATTTTTATTTTCTATTTCATTATTTTTTTTTATTTTACTTTAATATATTGCTGCTCCTAGTTTACTACCAAATACCAGTCAAACATGTTGACAACCACTGCTGTTTTTGTTCCTTCAACAGGTCAGTTGCCACAGCTCCTGCAGGTGATGGGCCAAAGAAGTTGCCAGCACTGTGAAACCATACAAGGACCACCAGGCAATCCAGGTCCCCCAGGCCCAATGGGCCCATCTGGACCCACAGGGTATCCCGGCATGGCGGGGTCTCCAGGCTACCCAGGACCTCCAGGGAGGAGGGGACCTGAAGGGGTAAAAGGTGAGGATTATCTGAAGCTGTTTTGATGTTTATTTTTGGATTAAGTGACAGTACTGAAGGGAAAATGTCACTCAAATGTTATTCTTACAGGTGATATTGGCCCAATGGGTATGAAAGGTGCTAAGGGACAAGGTGAAGTCGGGTTGCCAGGTCCACCTGGCCCAGCAGGTAAAAAACAAATGTCAAATCATACTCGTGATGATAATGATCCCTCCCGTTTTATTATTAGGGGCAAAGTACCAAAGGTGCGTAGGCACCTATTGTATCTGTTGGCGTTCTTCTTCTTCTTCCGCTCTAAGAAGTCTATGGCAGCCCATAGAACTGCTTGCGGGAAAGTTAAGAAATTTTCCACACTGATAGAAGTCAGTCCCAACATTAGCAACACAGATTTTGGAGTCTCTAAATCAGTGCCTCTAGCGCCACCACCTGTCCAAAGTTTCACTCATGTTTATGCCAATAACTTTTGAATCATAAGGGTCAGAAACAATTTTTTTTACTCTAATTCCTTGGCTCAAGACGATTCCATTGCACCCTATGACATCATGAAAATGTCCCTGCCATTTTGAATTTTCCGAAAACCTACTTTTTCTAACACCTCCAACAATTTTCAATTTTTACGAAAATTGAACCAGATAATCTTCAGATCATGCCAACAAAAAGTTTCAAGTCGATTTGTCAAAACGTGCGAACAAATTTTAAGTAGCGCTTCCAAAAATAGACGTAAGGCTCTATCTCCTTAACGCTATATCATATTCAGACCAAACTTGGTCCATGTCATCGCAAGCATAAGATTACCTGCTGCGTTTTGGCGCAGCGCCACCTACTGGTCCGGAGATACGAAAAATGACTATTTTTTGCTTATAAGTTCTGAACGGTTTGTCCAAATAAAATAAAAGTATACATTTTTGGCATCAGCCATTTTGTATTTTGTCACAAAATGCTGTATTTTACAAATTCATGAACGTATCATTGCGAAACTTGGTATGGGTCATCGCCACGATGCCCTGAAGGAGTGGATTTTTTTTTTACATGCTTATAACTTTGAATGTGGTTTACTTATTTTCACGGGAGTCATCTCCTTGGATTCCTGAAGTGTTCAATGATACTAAACATGCTAGGTTTTGCCTTATGGTTAGTGCAACATTGTGATTTAGCGTTTAAACAACATTCGCGAATATCTTCTAAACCTTTAGTCCGATCAAGATGAAACCACCGTAGGAAAATCGGAAATGGGTCGTTGACTAAATGCTAATGGCCAAATGTCAAAATTCTCATAGTATGTGGCAAAAAAAATGCAATCATAGTCAGGTGTGGGTAATGTGTTCATACATATAAATGTCTATAACTCTTAAATGAAATGAGATATTTTCACCAAATTTGACACGCTTATGTATGGAGGCACTCTGGTGGGACTGCGGCACTTGGTGGCGCTATAATTGAACAAAACATGAAATTGTCTCTAAATACAGTACTGTTGGTCTGATTGGCTTCATAATTGACACGCAGTGTCTTTGTCTCAGTTGCTATCATAGTCTGTTATGACATTGTTGGTCTGCTGCTAGCTTCCTTGTTTGCTTCTGTTGGGCTTGGCCCCTTAATTGCTGCTTGCAGCTATATTTATTTATTTTTTTGTCCTTGTAAGCACGTCCTAAAGTAACTTTCTCTTCCACAGGTTTGCAGGGCCCACGTGGGGATGACGGTGAGGGATATCCTGGGCCTTCTGGTCCACCAGGAAAACCTGGCACTCCGGGCACCCCAGGCAAACGTGGACCCCCAGGATCCATGGGGATTTGTGACCTGTCCTCTTGTTATCAAGCCTATGGCTTTCGGGATGATCCATTTAGAAAAGGACCTAACTTTTAGCATCAGGACAGTGGGATCTTACTGATTCTTTACAGTCTTTTCTCTCTCAGATGAACATTTCTGGTGCTCAGCATTGACCTCAAGAACTCATAACCTCTAAAGAATGATGTCATGATCTTGAATCTTGATCTTAAATATGTGATGTGTTTTCCTGTCTGAGAATCTTGAATGTGGTAAAATCTCTAATTTGAATGAATCCTCATTTTTGATGCCGCTCTTTTCCATACGATGGGGGCAGGGGCTGTTGAGCTTCAAAAAATGACACAAGTAGCACCATTAAAATGGTCAGTACAACTCATGCTTTATATTCCATGTCTTCTGAAGCCTTTGTGTGAGACACAGGCTAAAAATTAAATCATTATTCAGTGAAAATGCTCTTGAACACCATACATGTTCATGTACTGTATACATACATCATTGGTTCTCATGTGTTCTGTGACAAATTTAATTTTCAATTTCAGATTTTCGTTTTTGAGTGAACTGTTCCTTTAAAGAAAATTTGCTATACTGTATCCACTGCACTGCCCTAGCCAAGCTACCTCTGTACGGGATGTGAAGCAATTTCTGCGGGCTATACATTGAACACTTATGTTCAAATACTTCTACTCAAGGGCTATTTGTTAGTTTTTATAGGAACATTTTTACTACTACAACATTTTTATAACATAATTATTTAATTATACTTTCAATTGTTTGAGAATTTGAACATGTCTTGTAGAATTTAGCAGTACTCTTATCAATGTAGCTTTGGCATGTCTGATTTGTACAAAGATCATCAATTAACATCTATTTATTATTTAATGTTTCCTGTTGATGTTCTTTTTTTAATGCACGTAGGATTTTAGCCTTGTCATGTTTTTTTTTTGTTTTTTTGTTTTTTTACAGAATTTTTTTGTGCAGCTGACATTTCAAACTCTTTAAATTACAATAAATATTTTAAAATATTTAATTAAATAGTTTAATTCTTAATCATTTTGCTTGCTACTCTGTCACTTCTGCCTCTCAAAAAACTGTAAATAATTTTTACATGACATTTGACCAAGAATAGTCATGGTGACATTTTTTGCGTAGTGCTGACGAGTTGATTTAAATGCTCTTGACAGTTCCTCATTCAGGATGTATGCTTTTCTCACTAAGCCACAACGTGTTTGCATCAGTTCTGTCACGGCTGCAGGAAGTTTCTCACATTCAGTTACCAAAGGAACGGGTAAGTCAAGCCAATATTTGATGCTCAGAATGAACCTCAATACAAATGATTAATTATTAACTCTGTGTTTGCTGTTGTTTTATTTTATTGCAACAGAATCTGACCTCAGACACCAATGGATTATAATTTGGAGGACATTGAAAATTTTTTCCTAGATGCCAATAACACGGTACCAGAAAACGTTGTAAACACAGAGGTTCCTTTATGCAAGAAAAGTCATGTCCTCCAGTTTGGTGCAGCATTTCTTCCAGCGTTCTACTACACCAACTTCTTGCTGAGCTTGGTGGGGAATGGACTGGTGCTGTGCATCATCTACAAATATGAGAAGCTCACCACGGTCACCAACATCTTCTTGCTTAACCTAGTCATCTCGGACCTGATCTTCGCCTCCAGCCTTCCCTTTTGGGCAGTCTACCACAAGTCAGAATGGATCTTTGGCAGTGGCCTTTGCAAGTTGGTGGGAAGCTGTTATTCCATCGGCTTCAACAGCTCCATCCTCTTCCTCACTCTCATGACTTTTGACCGCTACCTTGCGGTGGTCCACGCCATCAGTGCAACCCAGAGCAGGAGGAAAACATACGCGTTCGCATCGTCCGCCATCGTCTGGGTGCTCAGTATATTGGCTAGTATAAAGGATATAGTTCTTTATGATGTGATGATTGGTTCAAATGGTAAGCTGTGCGAAATCACTGGTTACTACCAGGCTACCCTAACAAAGTGGGAGCTGATCGGCTATTATCAGCAGTTTCTCCTTTTCTTCCTAGTGCCTCTGGTTATGGTCCTGTACTGCTATGCCCGCATAACCATCAGGATCATGTCCACACGCATGGCAGAGAAGTGCAGGGCGGTCAAACTCATCTTTGTCATTGTCTTCACCTTCTTCATCTGCTGGACGCCTTACAATGTGGTCATTTTGTTAAAAGCCCTCAAGACGTCCTTTGGAGACCTGAACAATTGCTCAGAAGCCCTCGACTACGCGCTGTACATAACGCGTAACTTTGCCTACCTGTACTGCTGCATCAGCCCTGTCTTTTATACCTTTTTGGGGAAGAAGTTTCAAAGCCATTTTCTGAAACTTTTGGCCAAGCGTATACCATGTTTGAAGATTGATACCTTGCTGTCAATGCCAAGTAGTAAAACCACATCAATCAGGAGCCCAAACACTGATTATTGACCAACTGCGTGACTAACAAGTTTGTGTTTGGGAGAGAAAGAGAAAAACAAAGAATCAATGTATGTTGTTTGACCATAATTTAAAAAAAATAAATAAAAAAATATATATATATTCAATAATTTCTCATTTAATGCATATTAATAGTGTGTCTAAAGAGCTCCATCAATTTTACCAAATGTAGCAAAAGTACTGATAAAAAACAAATTGAAAAATATTTTACAGTTCATTTGATGTACGTATGTAAATATTCCTTCATAAACATCTTTTTGATGACAAAAAATATATATATACAATTATTTTCTCATTTAATGTATATTACTGAATAGTATATGTCTAATGGGCTCCATCAATTTTACCTAATTGAGAAAAGGCATTTAATAATTATTATTGTTAATAATGATTACCATATTTTACTGTCCATTTGATGTACATGTAAATATTCCTTCACAAATGTCGCTTTGATGATATCAAAACCAAAAAAAAAAGAAAAGAAAAAAACTTCTTCTATGAAAGAGTATCATTGCAATATAATCCTAATCTATGGGCTCTTTAGCAACATATAGCTATCAGATCTCTACGCTCTTATATTTTATTCTGTAAGGACTAATATTGCTTTGTGCTTTGAGTTTTCCAAGTATGGCAAATTAACGATTTTATATTGCTGTTAATTGCTGGTGTAGCCTATTCTGAGAAGTAAAATATTAGTGACAGGAATCTTCCTGATATTATCTTTTCATTGTATTTAGTGACCTGTTCTTTGAACAATATAAACTCGCAACCCTTTAAAGGTCTCAGAAATGAGTAAGCTTCCTGCCTTGTCAACATCCAAATATATCCTGTTCATAAGATGGTTAGGATGATCATATCTTCATTTTGAGCATGAACTCAGTCTCTACAGTGTGTGTGTGTGCGTGTGTTTTGGATCTCATTTTAATGTATGACAATAAATGATTCTAAATAATCTATTTGATTGTGGTTGTTTTCTTTTAAGACATTAGTATCTGTTATACGGATTGTTTTTTATTCACAATGTTTTGAATTAAAAGGTGAATCCACCAGACCTTCCCAAATAAGAAAGCTGCATACAGAAAAATAGATCCAAAGGAAAATGACTATAATTTTACGAGTTTTTATTTGCATAGTAATTTCTGTCGTCAAAACACAGTTTCCCAGAAGTACTTTACAGCCTAAGAGACCAATAACATCCAATCACATCCAAGCTTAACAATCCATTTATCCAATCACATTTCGTCACTATAGGGACGACTAATCAGCAGCCAGTCGCTATCCAGACATCCAGTCAGCGTCCAAACTCTCAGTGCGGAGAGCGCGTACGTGCGCGGGTGGGGTGGATGATTTAACCACGGTCATTACTGGAGGAAAAAAAAAAAAAAAACAGAAATCAATCTGACGGAGTGTTTCCATTGGTTACAGGCTCCTGGTACCCAGGAAAGAGGATGTAGCATCTCCTGCGGTAGCTTTAGCAAACAGGGCAAAGGAAAAGTGAGGAAAGGGCGGCTGTTGTGCGGGTAAATATGGGACGGCTAATGGCCATATGAACGAGAAGGTGATGATTCACCGGCAGGTGATACTGACCCAGGTAAGTGTTTGTGCATTACACACTAATGTAGCCTAGTCAGGCGTTTGCGATGTCTGTAGCGAGAGGCAGTGGATGACAGCACGATATCAGTCTTCAGAAGTGTAGTGCTCTGCGATGTACTGCTGTTTTAAAAGCTGTTTTGTTTTATTTTGCCTGGCCTTTTTCAGTGGATGTTCAACATCAGTCGCGGCCTCGCGCGTCTTTGTGTGGTGTGCGCGCGCGCGCGTGTATTTGGCCCATATGAGCATCCTCGTTCCTGGACCCTACACTCGACACTGAACCTTAAACCGAAATCGACACAGTAACACTACACCTAAACCCACCATTTATTCAAATATTATATAAAATTGTTTTAAAGATTTTTTTAAGCATGCTGTGTAGTTGTGCTTGACTGGGAGGCAGTTGTTTAATTTGTGATAACGCACTGAAACACGTAATTTATGGCGGTCGTATTGAACGAAATTATAAAACATGCAAATTCAAGAAACCAACGAAATATTAATAACTTATTATGTTTTAGTCAGTTTATGCTTTTTCCAATGAGCTTTTTGCTTTTCTATGCTTTTTGCATTTTCTTTACACCTACTTGAACACTTGACCCAAATACAGGAAATACGTCATGTATGGGTGGGTAATTGGCCAAGGCAGAAGTCAGACATCCTGAATGTCTGAATGTCACAAACTACCCAAACAGCATCTTAAACCTTACATTCTAAGCATAAACTATGCCTGTTACTAAAATATCTACGCCTTAACCCCAATGTAATGGATGCAAATGAAGTTAAGATGATGTCAGACAGTCATCGATTGATAATCATTTAAAATTATCTAACATCTGTTCATGGCTGTATAGTATATTGGGGGGGTTTCCAGATATCGGACCACCAGTTCAGGCTTACTATCGCACCACCATCATATTTTAAACTTGCCTGATCATTAACCTGGGGCCATTTTGGGGATTTCCGCCTGGATTTGGCATACCCAAATTGAAAAGCTTCCCATACCCACATACAGTGCTTTAAATACAAAATCTTCATTTTCATTTTACAGAAAGCCCTTTGAAGTTACATAAAACACTCCTAAAAGTGATTAAAAAAATTATAGTATATATTGTATATAGTATACCTAAATAAAAAGTCTCTCCATACCATTTACAGTGGTATAAATCCAATATTGCAGTGTTATTTTACAGAAAACCCTTTGAAAATACATAAACACTGCTGAAAGTGATATATTATAGTATATTTTGTCTGTGCTATAATAAACAAAAACAAACAAAGAGGCGTTTTATGATCAGTTTTATTCTTTCAGGAGACACAAGACTCTATTACAATCTAGAACATCCTCCAGATTTGTATAATTCCTTATATGTGCATCATTTTTTTTGTCACCTGTGTTGAGTATCACCCATCTGCCTCCTGGAGATGTGATGCCAGCTGCTGCTCACTAATCTTCAACAGAAACTGAAACAAAGAAGTTACTGTTTATACACACAGTTTTTGCACTGTAATAATACCCATTTCACAATATCATAATGTAGATTTACTGAAATGGCCATTCTATTCAAGTTTGCATACTTGTAGACAGCTGTGCAGTGTGCAAGTAGCCTTGCCATATCCTAAATGTATAATTTTTTTTGGTCAAATAATAGTTTATCATATTGGTTGCTGTTCTTTCACATTTTAAAATAATAATAATTCAATCAAAAATGAGTTTAAGCATTGTAATACAGTTTATACATACCAAACACAGAGTCCTCTCCTCTCGTGCGTCCTCCCCATTGCATCACTGGCCGAGGCAATAATCACTTTAGTTTCTCTTTCAAACATCTCTTATCGATGCCATCGATGCTTTTCCATTGCTAGATGTGATTATCGAAATCAAAACAGTCCATAAACTATAAATCCTCACAAATACTTCAGTCAAGCCAGCTCGCGCGTCAACCAGAAACTGAATGTGAGAGATGTGAGCCTGTGTCAAATTTCTCGATTTCTGAATGGACGGTTGGCTTGATATGTCCCCACCAACGCTAACTTTCAGGAATGATTTATATACCATTGACATGTCCTCAGAAAACGTTAGCACGCTTTGATCGATGGTTTGGAGATTGCGTGTTTCTTCGAGAGCGCATTTCCTGTTCTGCACATCCGCATCAAAACATTGGATTATTTACGAACGAAAGCTCACAGAAACGTGAAAATGGTCTCATTTGAAAGAAAATATCCTAAGCTAGTTTGTAGCTTTTTTCAATACTGTTTTAGTTTGATACTGACTTAAGCCCTTATCAAAAATGCGGGGGTCAATTTCTGTCTTTTTAAAACTGCGTCCCCCATGCCAACGGAGAAAATCTCCACATAAAAAAAGCAAGTCACTTTCTTACTTCAAATAGCATTCAAATGAAACTCACCAGAATTATGATGCCGTATGAAAGTCAATAGTAATATATAAACAAACAAATAACATAATAACAGAGTTAAAAGCTGATGTCTGGAGTGGATGATCAGCATGGTTGTCCGTGTTTAGTTGGGGACGTGTTCATTACTCAGGGGTCGTTAGGAGCAGGAATCATTTAGGCGAGGAGCAGAGATGAGGTAGATTAGTATTGATTCATCTGAGACCAGCAGTCTATTGATCTGCTCTAAAATCAGCATCAAGGGACAGAAAAGCTTTAGAAGAGGAAAAAAGGCCTTGTTCCTTTACGGGCAGAAGTGCATCCTGTTAAACAACCTTCACATGATGACGTGTATGTTAATGAGTGAAGTGACTTCATAAGTTTTTATTTATACATGACATTTTCCATAAATGAGCTTGTGCTTGAGCCCCTGCCCCTTTGATCGCGAAAGTGCCCTTTGTGGTCGCATTGCTGTGCCCCTGCGTTCACATACCCCACCCCCACCCCGGAACACGATTTCCACCGAGGGAGAACCCCAACAACCACGATTTGAACACAGGTTATGGAACGTTAAATCTTGTGAACATTAGCATATTGATGTCATTGCATCATCAAAGCATTGCATTTTTTTGCAACCCGATTCCAAAAAAGTTGGGACACTGTACAAATTGTGAATAAAAAAGGAATGCAATAATTTACAAATCTCATAAACTTATATTTTATTAACAATAGAATATAGATAACATATCAAATGTTGAAAGTGAGACATTGGCTCATTTTGGATTTCATGAGAGCTACACATTCCAAAAAAGTTGGGTAGCAATAAGAGGCCGGAAAAGTTAAATGTACATATAAGGAACAATTTGCAACTTATTAGGTCAATTGGCAACATGATTGGGTATAAAAAGAGCCTCTCAGAGTGGCAGTGTCTCTCAGAAGTCAAGATGGGCAGAGGATCACCAATTCCCCCAATGCTGCGGCGAAAAATAGCGGAGCAATATCAGAAAGGAGTTTCTCAGAGAAAAACTGCAAAGAGTATGAAGTTATCATCATCTACAGTGCATAATATCATCCAAAGATTCATAGAATCTGGAACAATCTCTGTGCGTAAGGGTCAAGGCCGGAAAACCATACCGGATGCCCGTGATCTTCGGGCCCTTAGACGGCACTGCATCACATACAGGAATGCTACTGTAATGGAAATCACAACATGGGCTCAGGAATACTTCCAGAAAACATTGTCGGTGAACACAATCCACCGTGCCATTCGCCGTTGCCGGCTAAAACTCTATAGGTCAAAAAAGAAGCCATATCTAAACATGATCCAGAAGCGCAGGCGTTTTCTCTGGGCCAAGGCTCATTTAAAATGGACTGTGGCAAAGTGGAAAACTGTTCTGTGGTCAGACAAATCAAAATTTGAAGTTCTTTTTGGAAAACTGGGACGCCATGTCATCCGGACTAAAAAGGACATGGACAACCCAAGTTGTTATCAGCGCTCAGTTCAGAAGCCTGCATCTCTGATGGTATGGGGTTGCATGAGTGCGTGTGGCATGGGCAGCTTACACATCTGGAAAGGCACCATCAATGCTGAAAGGTATATCCAAGTTCTAGAACAACATATGCTCCCATCCAGACGTCGTCTCTTTCAGGGAAGACCTTGCATTTTCCAACATGACAGTGCCAGACCACATACTGCATCAAATACAACATCATGGCTGCTTAGAAGAAGGATCCGGGTACTGAAATGGCCAGCCTGCAGTCCAGATCTTTCACCCATAGAAAACATTTGGCGCATCATAAAGAGGAAGATGCGACAAAGAAGACCTAAGACAGTTGAGCAACTAGAAGCCTGTATTAGACAAACTTTGCACACGCGTCAGAAGTGGTGAAATTTTACGTCTAATATGGGTTTCAGAATTAGGTGTGGCAAAATGGCTCGATAGCACCACTTACAAAATTTCAATTAAGCACACTACATTTCAGTTACAAGTATGACATTAGGCAGACACATGTAACAGCCCAATACCTACAAAAAACTGCTCGTGGACGGGGTGTACGAGCCTTCAACCAGCTGTAGTTTAGGCTACAGGTAGGCACGGGTAAAAAGTTGAGCCATGTATTATTACTATGAATTAGGCTACTACTAAGTTTATTTGACAGTCTACAGATTTTCTAAATATTGGCGTCGGTATCAGCCAGAGAAAAACCCATATCAGTCTACCTCTAAATCTAAAGGCCTTCGCGACATTAAATTGTGAAGATCTTGAGTTTTTGCTGAAGGGCGTGTCCGTGGCGGCCTGACAAAATGTGATGCTTCGCCTTGAAACAGGAAGTTGTTGTAATTTGGGCATACAATGTCCGATCTGCCACAGACTTCACATGTTTTATTACAGTCCTGGCCTGAAGACATCTACGTGCCAATATTTAGTTACAGTTGTAGCGCCACCTGTGTGCAACGGGAAATGTCATGTTTTACACTGTGATTAACTCCTTAGAGAGATGTAACCACATCACCATCATATTTGGTCAGTCTAATCTAAAGCCTTAGCAATATTAAATTGCAAAGATCTTGAGTTCTCGTTGAACGGCGTGTCCGTGGCGGCCTGACAAAGTCTAATGTTTTGCCATGAAACAGGAAGCTGTTGTAAGTCAGGCATACAATGTCCGATCTGCCCCAAACTTCACATGTTTGATAAGAGTCCAGCCCTGAACACATTTACATGACAATATTATAGTTATAATTATAGTCCCACCCACTGGCAACAGAAAGTTATGTGTTTAACACTTTGATGCACTACTAGCAACATACTAAAATATGCAATTGAGTGCTAAACATGCTACAAACATTCTAAAACATGCTAGCAACACTTAGCTGAGTGTTAAAGCATGCTATTATCATTATCAAACTGGAAGTTGTTGTAACTCAAGCATACAATGTCCAATCTGCCTCAAACTTTACATGTTTGATAAGTGCCCTGGCCTGAAGATATCTAAAGTGTTGACATAGAAATGCAAAAATCAGAGTCTGAAGACGTGAACAGCTCCGGGTAGAACGTCACAGGTTCTCGTAATTACTGTTATGTGTGGTGTAAACGCAGCATAAACTTGTTGTTTTGGTTCAGGAGGAACTGTAAAAGGCGACAGCTGTTTGTTTGTGGCGCTTGGTGACGGTCTGTCTTCAACTCTGCATAGTCTTACAGAATGCGCTAATGACGTGCGATGTCTGCGCGAGCAGGTGCGTGGAGGTATGGAAATGCATATGTTGACAGGCAGGTTAGATTCTAACTGAATGCTTGGTTGAACATTTTTCGGTCCTGAGACTTCCACGGAAGATATGTAATTTTTTTTACTACTTAGACCATTTATATTATTGATTGCTATCAGGATATGAAGAGAGTTTCAAGTAGTATAACAAAAAGTGTTCATACAAAAATTACCTACCCTACCTTTAAATGCATTTAATGCATACAGATTTGCATAATTGACTTTACATTTACATGCTTTTGTCCAAAGCGACAACAAGCGGTTTGTCACAGAGCCAACAATATTCATAGTATACAATGCCAGATTGCTCATGGCAAACTGTAAACAAGCTGTGAGATGCAAAAATAGTAACATAATGATAGCATGCCATAAATGTAAATGTAAACTTCCAAGATGTTTGCAAATGTACTACTGTGTTCTGTGCCAAGCTAAAGTCTATTCTACGTCACAGAGGAGATTACATATTTCAGATCTTCTTGGTAACAGAATTGTGGCTTGATCTCTGTATTCTGGGGAGAAATATCCTGCTCCCATAGGCCTCTATGCTTCGTTATGTAAGTACATTAAGATTCTCGGGTTTCATTTTGGCACGGCAAGCCTGACACTGCTTGAGCTAATGCATCTCATCCTGCGTGACACGCAGACATTCACAGTGGTATTTAATGGAGTCTGCCCTCGGGGCCTTAATGATTATAATTAATTTATCTGTGTCAGTGTGATTGCAAGGTGCATTGTTAAAGCTTCCTTGCATCTTGTAAACACTAATTTGCCCGGTGGAAGATTCACTTTGTTTTGTCATGTCACGATGATTCAGTCAGCATCTGAATTTGCATTCCAACTATTTTCCATCAACAAAACAGAGCAAAGAAATTACCTCGTTACAATGAAAAAAAAACTCTCTATTATTATCTGTCCCTCTCATTAACCTTTATGAGGATCACGTGTCTGCACTGCTGGAGATCTGCTGATGATATTGCTTTGCTGCGCTGCGATCGGTTGTGACCCCTACGGTCCTCTGCCCTGTGCTGACCTCCAGCAGGAAGCGCGGCAGATGCCCTGACCAAATTCACATCCCTTTTTCATGTCTTATGTACATGCATTTCAGGTCAGTTTAATGCGATTCTGGACAGTCTTTCGCCAGTCAACGTAAAATTAAAGTGCCCTTATTATGCTTTTTCGAATATTACCTTTCATCCAGCGTGTAATATAGCTGTTTGTGAATCTAAAAGGTCATCAAAGTTTTAATGATCAAAGTGTATGATAAATGGAGTTATTGTCACTCAAAAGAAAGAACCAATTCTGAACTGCCAAATCGAGTCGTCAGCTGTGCCAGTCTCACTTCTGTAACATATCTTTGTAGGTTTGTAACAAATTTGCTTAAAGGAGTCCTTGATTACATCCTATTTCACTGTTTTTAACTTTAGTTAGTGGGTAATGTTGCTGTTCGAGCATAAACAACATCTGCAAAATTACGACGCTCAAAGTTCAAAGGGAGATATTTTCTTTTACAGAAATCGCTTTTTAAGGACTACAACAAACGGCTGGTAGAGACTACAACGAGCTTCTTCCCAGGTTGGTGACATCACAAACCCTAAAATTTACATAAACCCTGTCCCCGAGAACACACAACAAATGGGCTGCTTTAGAGAAGAGGAAGAGTTGTTGTAGTAGAGTGTTGTTACTATGCCGTCTTTTTTACGCTGGACTGCTTCACGAACGAGGGTCAATTCAACGCTGGAATTGTAAAAAAGATTAACATGATGGCACATGTCAGTGTTACTGACATGTTACTGTCAGTAACAGGCTGAACACCGTTACTGACAATTGTCATTTTGGCTGCGTGAGATTCTCCAGCTTTGTTGTTGTCGGGTGCAACAGCTCATTTCCATTTAAAGGGGCTTGGTTTTTGGTCACACCCAAATAGGGGCAAATTTGACAAGTTATAATAAATGATCTGTGGGGTATTTTGAGCTGAAACTTCACATACACATTCTGGGGACATCAGAGACTTATATTAAATCTTGTAAAAGGGTCCCCTTTAATGCCAGCCTATAGTCTTCATTGGCTGCCAGCAAACAATGTCTACTTGACCCGCCCTTAAACACTGTAGTTGGAACTGAGACTTAAGAGATTGGTTTGTGTTGTCAACATGTTGAGAAGATGCTGTTTTCAGCGCTGCGAATCCACTTTGCATGCAATTTAAAAGGATGAGGACTCATGCTGGAATTGATACGATAAAACCAACGCCATCATTACTGTTCGTATCACTGTGTATCAAGTGCTGAGGAAGATCCGGAACTGAAATTCAGATATGGTAAAGGGCGTTTAGTTTCTGACACACGCTGTAAGCAGTAAAGCAATCACAACAGGCTGGGCTCTCTGACCAGTCAGTGCAGAGCAGGGGTTTAAAGTCGTTCCTTTATCGAGCTGTTTCAGACACTGTGAGGAAAGAAAGTGAAGCTGCAATGTATATTATGAGAAAATTAACCTCCAAAACAAAATTAGGAATGTTTAAAATAGCATAATAGGGGCACTTTAAAGGAATATTCTGTAGTTTGTGGTATAAAGTGGCCACGCTAATAATTAGCATAGAAAATGATTTTGACTTTTTGTTCCTCACTTAGTCTTTTATTCTTACTTTATTTGATAAAAAAATACAGTAAAAAATTATATTGTGAAATATTATTACAATTATAATTGTTTTCTCTCTGAATATATTTTAAAATGAAATTTATTCATGTGATGGCAGAGCTAGACAGCTGCTTAATATTTTTGTGGAAACCGTGATACATTTTTTAGATGAATGGAAAGTTCAAAAGAAAAGCATTTATTTGAAATAAAATTATTTTGTAACAATATCTTTACTGTCATTCTTGATCGGTTTAATGTGTCCTTGCTGAATTGAATAAAAGTATTAATTTCATTAAAAAACGTACTGACCTTTAACTTTTGAATAGTGTTGCACATTTTTGAGATAATCGGCAATGAGCCACAAGTGCTGTTGATTTTGCTATTCAGAGTTTACATAACAGCAGACAGATGATTATTTTTGGCTCTTAGGGATTTTATTGTCCATAAATAGTAGATAGAAGACAAGAAACAATGTTGATGTCACAGGAACAGGAGGAGGAAATGCCAGATTCGAACCTGTGTTGTCTGCTTGAGCCCCATAACTCCGCTCAATGTGTTGGAAAACATAGGTTATATTTTTCAGAATTTTCTTTGGTGCAGTCTGTGGTGTCATTTTTTTATGAATTTAGGAAGTAGAAACTGCTGATGATTGTGTGTGAAACTGGATTTGCTGAGTGTTCTTTGTGTGGATTAGTCTGGTCTACAGTATCTTTTGCAGTGCAGTTTTATGCTGTTTAACAGGGTCTTCAAGTGCATGTCGTGAGTTCTGTTGTTCTGCAGACTTCATGCAAACTGGGATGGTGAGGAGGAGGAAGTGTCTCATAAATAACCCTCATGCTGTGATTCAGAATGCTTCTGCTTCTTGCACACCAGGGTTGCACAATAACCGATACTTTTTGGTAGTTTTCCCACATTGCCACAAAACACTGCAGGTCATTATATCACTCGAGATGACTTCGTCTGCACCTATCACAAAAACATTGCTCAACACTGTGATCTTGTTCCTTATATTTTTGTTATAGAGGCATAATATTGTAAGAAATATTTTACTTGTGCGTTCTGTGGAGAAAAAAATGTTAGTCCTTCCTTTTCCGAAAGTCAGTGAAAGACACAAGAAACCTGACACATCATGTATTATATTGCAGTTATACCTAGTTATCGAGTTACTCGTTTATACAATTTACTCCCCACACATTCTTTTTTTGACAAAGATTTTTATATAGCTTTTAAACTTGGTATATTTTTTAATATTTTTTGCCTTATTTTCATAATGAAAATAGACACAAACAAGTTATTTATCAGAAAACAGTTATTTTGCATTATAATAATATTTTAAAATATATTTTTGATTAATTGAATGCAGCCTTGGTGAGCATAAGAGACTTCTTTCAAAAAATTATACTGACCTCAAACTTTTAAATGGTAGTTATGTTATTTCAGTGAGTTTGTCAAATTATATAATTTAATTTATATAATAGTGATATTAAATATCTGAGGGACATCTAGTGTTATTGCTAGTGTTATATAGTGCCACTGTCATGTTATGGGTTATGACATTTAAAAACTTCACAATATATTCCAAAGAACTGTTGGATTAACTGAAAAAAGTAAGTTACCTGGTGGCCTTAAAATTGAGTCCCTTGAAATGAAAAATTTGAGTTAATAATACAATGAAGGCGATTGGTTTAATCAACAGAAACTCAAAATATTATGTTATCTGAACCACATTAATTATTTAAGTTGCGAATGTTAATTTTGCACCCTGTGTCTGTCTGCATTTGTACGTAGAACAAAAAATAAAAATATGTGGACTCCTCTTGACATTTAAAATGGTTAGTGTTGAATTTCTTACAAAAGCATTTAAGCATATGGATTTATTTTACATTGTACATGTTATCTGCACGCTAAAACCCTTCAGAAGTCATGTCTTTAAATTCATCTCCTTTAAAACAACACTGCTAAAAAATCTCTAGTTAAAATCTCTCCTAGAAAGTTGTTGAATGACTAGTCAACCACTTTCCCCATCCCTACTGCACAAAACCACAAGACCTAGTTTATTTTCTGTATAGGTTTTGGCATCCCACAAAAAAGTAAAAGTTGCCGTGCTTGTGGTCTATGCTACACATGCATCTGCTACTGTCCCACCACATCTGCTAATTGTTGCTAGACAGCCTCTTTCTCTTTAGAGACATAACATGGAGGAAATGCTGTCTTTAAAACATGCATGTTACTGTGTAGACATAAGGGAGAGGATGTTGTGAATAATCCAGTTAAACAAACCCTTTTTATTTCTGAGATTTTCTTTGCGCCTATATTTAATCAATTGGAGATGAAAACAGCACATCACTCGCTGAATTAAACATGCAACAGAAAGAGGTCATGTGACAAAGTTGTACCAAACTACAGTTGTGTTTTTTGTTTTGTTTTTTGTTAAATAATCCACACTTTCTCATGTACTATTTTTAGGCAGTATGTGCAGTATGCAGGGTTGGTTTTTAATTTAGCTTTTATTTTATTTTCAGTCAAGTTTATTTCTGTTTTAGTTTTCATTCTGTAACTATTCCGAGTTTTATATCATTTACTACCGTTTAATGGTTTGGGATCAGTAAAATTTGTTTTTGAAAGAAATTAATCATTTTATTCAGCAAGGATGCATTAAACTGATCAAAAGGGACAGTAAATACATCAGCTTTGCAATCACACAAAATATATATATATTTTAAAATATATTAAAATAGTATTATAATTTAAAATGTTCTATTTCACAATACAGACACCAAACTTTTGGTAGTGTATATTATTTAAATAATTTTATATCAGATTATCTCATTTAAATAGTGACAGGCGGGCACTGTTGCACTCTATTACGTGTTCAGTCTATATGCTGACTAAACAACTACTGGCCTGGCAGCATAATATAGCGTTCTATTAATTTTCGTGGATCCGTGTGAACAGGGATTGTTTGACAGCGTTGTTGTCTGTACGTGAACGTCATCTGTAAGCACAGCATTCTAGTTAAGCACATGTGTGCCTTGCATAGTTAGCATGCATCCATTTACTAGATGTTCAATACACACAGACTTTGCTTTTTGAGAAGAATCTCTCAATGCAGATGTTCTTTTCCTGCTGAAGTAGATGTATTCCACTATAGAATGATCTTCTCAATCCCCTGTTGGTGACATTTAATATCTCAGCTGCTGTTCTCCCCCTCAAACATGTCCTGACCTGCCTCGCTCCCAGCGGTTTTGTCTTTTCTGAGCTGACCATAAAAAGTCTGTATTTAGCGCAGCGTCTAAACCAGGGGTATCAAACTCAAATTGGCTAGGGGCTGTTGCTGTGATTGACACCTCATAGGATGGCCATTTTAACATTCAAGCACAAGAAAGCGTGAAACGGCCTGCGTGCCGGCAGTTTGAGACCACTGGTCTAAACCCTCTTGTTCTTTGATTTTTAGCATGGTTGAATTCACATTTGTTTATAGCAATGGTGGGATACATCCTGTTTTACTCTTCCCCCTTGATTTTTTCCTCAGAACTTGTACCAGAACAGGTTTCTCGGGCTTGCAGCTATGGCCTCTCCATCTCGTGCATCTCAGGGCAGGCGGCGATGTAAGGACCCGATTCGGCACAGTTTCAACCCTGAGCAGTTCCCCAACGTGGACTTCCAGAATGGCGTTCCTGAGGAGCTGGCGGCGGCTGTGCTGCGCTCCACCAGCGACACCGACCTTGTGACCTCTCACTGCCGCTCCACCCTCACCGTCAGTACCTCCAGCTACACCATCGGTCAGACACAGGACATCACCCTCAGCTGGGACATCAAAGAGGAAGTAGACGCGGGTGACTGGATTGGCATGTACCTCATTGGTAAGCGTGTTTCTGTTTGGTCGTGTTTTATATTGCAGGTTGAATGTTAAAGGGGACTAATTATGCCACTTTTCACAAGATATAAGTCTCTAGTTTCCCCAGAATGTGTCTGTGAAATTTCAGCTCAAAATACCCCACAGATCATTTATTATAGCTTGTCAAATTTGCTCCTATTTGGGTGTGAGCAAAAACATGCCGTTTTTGTGTGTGTCCCTTTAAATGCAAATGCGCTGCTGCTCCCGGCCCCCTTTCCAGAAGAGGGCGGAGCTTTAACAGCTTGCGCTTCGGTTGCTCAACAACAACAAAGCTGGAGAATCTCACGCAGCCAAAATGAGGATTGTCAGTAACGGTGTTCAGCCTTACATTGTTCAAACCAGAGTCGGACACTGATGGAGAGAATCAGGAAGAAGTTACAACTTTTAGAATGAAACTGGAAGTTTCTGAATGGTTAGTGGATAAATTTATGTAGTTGCTGTGGAGTTGATTCAACTCATCGACTAGCATGTCGTCATGTTAATCTTTTGTGCAAATCCACCGTTGAACTGACCCTCGTTTGTGAAGCAGTCCGGCGTAAAATGATTTGCACAAATATATAACACTTTACCGACTTTCTTCGGCACATTTCCTTCATAAATAAAAATTCAACCATGGTGTCCTCAGTGGCTCAGATGCCAGGAGTAGAGACTGGTACATCCAATATGAGAACATTTGTAATGTTTTCTGGCGCAGACATTGTATATCTCCAGCTGCTACAGCAAGTAAACAGAAATGGTGGACTGCTGCGGCTCTCTCAGAGCGGTATCTGCTAATAGGGCAGATCATCACCAGTCATGGGCATTTGGACACACATCAGTGTTCAAACACCTTATAAAAGTGAATTTTGCATAATAGTCTTAGATTTAATGAATATTTTTAAAAATATTTGTAAACATTTGCCCATATGTAAACATTCCAAACAATCTTATATAATTTCTCATGTTAAAGGTGCACTATGTAACTTTTTTGTTTTCAAAATGTATATAATGAACGAGTACATCATGAATCCATCTTCTAAACCGTGTTTTTGTCTTATCATGAATCACTACGGTACGCCTATCATAAATAAATGTATTCAGACTGTTTTAGACCAAACAGGACGCCAACTGCTGCGGAGTATCCCAGTACCTGCGTGAATCGTCATATACATAAACGGAGAGAAGTAGCTCCAGCTACAGTGTTCTTCCACAAGACATACACAGTTTTGTTTATTAACCACTAGAGCTTACATAATGTACCTTTACACTTTCATCTTGCAATTGCCAATCAGATTTTTTACTCTGAGGTGGAAATGGACTTCCATACAAGCTGACTTTGTATTGTTAAACACAAAAACATGATATTTTTCTGATTATGTGGTATTTTATGTGGTTTTGTGTGGTATTCAGATAGACAATAAAGTGGCTGGAATAGCTCTCTAGCACAGCAAAAAAAGAAACCATCTGTCCACCTACAGTAGGCCTCACGTTTCCGGTGTAGACAACTCTGAATTCTAATAAGCAAAGTAATGTATATAGTTTTGACACATGTGTCTGGTGTTATAAAGGTCCTCTGATGGCCTTTAAAGGCTGTTAATGACTTTTGGCTTTAATTTTAACCTTAAAGAGTGAGTTCGAAAGCTTTCTCATCTTTTAGAACTATCATGAATAAACAATCAAAAGATGCAATTATCTGTATGCCATAACTTGTGAAGAATAAGATGAGAGTCTTTTCTTTACTCTTTCTCTTAGATGAGGTTTTGTCAGAGAACTTTCTGGACTACAAAAACAGAGGTGTGAACGGCTCTCACAAAGGTCAGATCATCTGGAAGATCGAGGCCAACTCCTACTTCTTAGAACGTATGTGCAGTTTTAACCGTACAATGCAAATTAATGATGCAGCATTATAGACACTTGTTTCCCACACACAGGATGCTGTTGGAGCTGCTTAAGATTTGTTTGCTAAAAATTTTGCATGGCTGCTATGGTAACAAATGCACCTAGACAAACCACTTCCATAATAACAATTTGTTCAAAGATGTTTCAAGTCAAGAAGTGTGAAGAGAAATTCACTCAGATGTGACACTCTCATTTCATAGCACTCAAAAACACATTTAGTTTTAATATAGTGTGTCTAATGAAAAGATGCTTGTATTAATCCAGTCATAAAAGCGGAATGTCTTGGAACTTGTCAAATTTTTGATGAATAAATAAAAAGTAGGTGAGTACACTTAAATCAAATCGCGATATAGACAAAAAGACTATTTAAATTAAATATGAATCCTGCATGTTCTGCGTGTCTTTGTGTGAATGAATGGCGCAGACACGTGATTTCATTTACCACACACACACACACTGAAGCATGCGTGACGCTCGTGGTGATTTCAGCCTCTGCCACCTCACAATATGAGGAAATAAATGCATGAACTCTACAGAGCTCTGAGAGTCACTTCATGAGCATTTTACCATTTCATCTGAGAGAAACTATCATGTCATAAACACACAGACATTTAACGGCCTTTAATGCAACCTGTCAAAATAATAGTTTGGTTTAACTTGAAGAAATTGTGACAGAAATATATTACTATTGTACAGTAAAATGTAGCATTATTTTTTAAGGAGTAATCAAAATTGTCCTTCCATGTTTTCTTTTTTAAAAGTAAATCTCTGTTGTGCAACACTTTGTTTGACAAAAAAGTATGTTTAATTTCATATGATTAAAAGATAAATTAAATTAATGTTTCATGTCTTTATTTGATTGCCAGAAAAATTTAAATACTCAACACAGAATTTCTGGAAAAAAAAAAAATAATAATAATAATTATAATAATAAATGTTTTTTATGAATTAAATTAATTATACATGCTTTTTTGATTATTAAATTTTAATTAAACAATTCAAATGGAATGCAGAAAACTTAAAACAGAAAACAGAATTTGGTCAAAATAAAACGGAATTTCAGGGGGAAAAACGTATTTCATAGGGCCCTAAAAATGTCATTAAAATGGTTTAAAAAAAAAAAAAAAAAACTGAATCCAGAAAAATTAAAGCAGATAAAACGGAGTTTAGAAAAAAATAAAATGAATGTTATAGGGCCCTACATATGGCTTATATGCTGTCTCTTTTTTCTATTATTTTTGGCTCTTTTACTGATATGGATACTAACTAGAGAGAAAGTGTGCCTACATACAGACTCAAACTCATCACTTATTATAGCACCATCACTTATTAGAACATGTCTGCAAAATTCTATACCTCTTTCTTGTGCTATGCTCAAGTATCACAGTGCATGTTGAATAGATTTTATTACTAGATTTCTGTTATGGGTTGCTTTTAAAATAGATCTGTTTTTTGACAAATAGTGATGAAGTGGGGCTTTATGAAATACATTTTATGTTTTTCCCATACTTTTCCCATTGAGTTTTAATAGATCACTTTAAATTTTTAATTTTAAAAGCATGTCTAAACATTGAAGTCATTAAAATGTAATCAAATCGAAAAGAAATACATGTTTTTTTTTTTTTTTTTTACAACACTTTAATTGTACAGCCCTTAATTGTACAGCCCTACTGTTTAGTAATTAATCCAAAATTTCTGTTACATTCCATGTTTTGATGGCTGGATTCTGTGATTCTGTCTGCATCATAAATCACAAGGCCCTGTTAAGGTCCTCAAGATCTAAACTGAATGAGAAATATTATTTATTTGTTCATGGTGTTTCTAACCAGGTCAAATGTCATATTTAAGATTTTTTTTAATGTCCTATAACTTATAAATAAATATATTAAAAGTAATGTTAAATGTTATATTATTTTTAATATTATTAATATTAAAATATAAATTCTGTCCATTATTTGGCAAATAGCAAGCCAGATTTAGTTTATGACAACATTTTCTTTCCTGCGGTGATGTGTTTGCTATAGAAAGAGGAAGTTTGGGTGGGATTAAAAAAAAAAGAGCCAATAACCACATTCAGCTATTTTTGCTATGACGGATGTTTCCAGATACTTCCTTTGCAACCAAATGATGGTTGGGGGCCTGAAAAAAGTAAGCTACTAATACACAGACAATGTAGGTTTGACTACTTGCTATTTCTAGTTGGTGACATCATTTATAGTTTTTCTGGGTGGAAACGATTTAGACACCTTTTTTGGTTAAGCATATCTGGAAGAAAAAGAAAATGTAAATATGTAAAATCTGCAAAAAGTTTCTTGCTGTGACCTTTGACGTTTTCTGTGCTTTGCTTTTTTTCAGTGGAAACTAAGATCTGTTTTAAATATTATCATGGAGTGAGCGGAGCCCTGCGGGCCACCACACCATGCGTGACCGTGAAGAATCCCTCTGCACCGGTGAGCGAATGAAAGAAGAAACATTTAGATCTTTTATTTTTTTGTCATGGTTTAAATATTCAGACATCATGCCTTTAGTTGAGCAGTGGTGAGAAACATAAGTGTGTACGGCTCAGTCATGTGACCTTATGATGTGTGCATCTCTGCAGCGATTCCATTGCATGATATTACAGATGTGAGGAGAATGCAGCTTGCGTCACATTTCATCAAGAGTTTTTCAAGAGCAGAATAGTCCGCGCCATCTGTTTCCCAGAGGATTAACGCTACAGATAATCTCAGGTTATCATTCGATGGCTTAATAAAGGCCTACCTTCATAGCCACAGAGTGAACCAAACTCTCTTTTTTCTGTTGTGATTGGTTGACCGCTTACAGCATGTGTCGAAAATTAAACACTCATTACTATATCTGAATTTCAGCTCTGGAACTTCCTCAGCACTTGTATACACAGTGATACGAACAGTAATAATGGCGTTGGTTTTACCTGAATTTGAGTTTACTACAATTTGAGCAAGTCCTTATCCTTTTGAAGTGCAGCAAAGCAGATTTGCTTTCACAGTGCAGAAAACCGCATTTTCTCAACATGTCAACAACACAAACCAAACTCTTGCAGTCTCAGCTACAACTGAGATATATTCAGCTGCAGAACCGGAAGTGAGGGGCGGGACTTAAACAGTCATAGTTGTGCTGTAGATACACGTAATTTTCTTTTGTTAAACACAAACTTTTCTGTTCATATAATATGAATAAGATATCATGATGTACAATGAGCAGCATTTTAAACAATAGCCTATTGATTATGCTTAATGTCAATGAATGGATACAAACAGTAGTTTATACTTCAAGGATAGGCTACAACTATACACCGTTTTTATTTTAAAAAATATTATTAAATGTGTAACATGTTGTAAAGTGATTCCCATTTGAATGTACATATGTGATAGTATTATTTCCTTCATGTTCATGTTGTTAAAAATAATACTTAACGACAGAGTATGAGAAGATGTAATGTTAATGGATACAAACACTGTAGTTTAATGTTACTTCAACGATACTACAAGTATACAACTTTTTTGTTATTTGAAAAATATATTAGGCCTAATAATAAATGTGTAACAAGTTGAGTTTCCCATTCAACTGTATATTTGATCGTATTATTTCCTTCATGTTCTTGTTGTTATAAAAATAACAATTTAATACAAAGCTTTGAACAATTAAGTCAAACGTGTCTCTGTATGAAAACAAATAGGATATTTAAAAAAACGAAATGATTTTATGAATTAATAATTATTTAATATTAAAATGAATAATATTTTTTGACAAAAGCTTTAATGATAAAATGTGAAAGACGTGAACAGATTGAATTTTTCTAACAGATAAACACTTAATATATAAATTCCTTCACCACATCGTGAAAGAAATATAACACACACAGCTCACTGTATTCTCCGTAATTCTTCTGTTGTCAGATGTCTCATTAAATGCATGTTTCACTTGTTCAAGGATTTGCAAAGATTAAATACATGTAGGCTTGTATTTGAATTAAATGCCCTACCTCTATTTCTTTAAGTAGGCTACTATTCACAACATGAACATACATAAGAAAATAATATTATCACATAATACAGTCAAGGGAGACATACTGTATGGTTACACATTAATTCATATATTTTCAAAATTATATGGTAAAAAGTATTTGTTCTGAGTTTATGCAAATTAGTTCATGCCGTATGATGACTAACAAATAATAGCTTTATCCATTGACATTAATTTAAAAATCATTGTACATCATGATATCTTATGCATATATGAACAAAAAAATTGACTTTATTTCAGTTGCAATATAAACTTGCAATTCTTGACTTTTTTTCCCCCTCGGAATTGTTTATATCTCGCAATTTTTACTTCATAACATGCAATTGCGAGTTTATATCTCGCAATTCTGAGAAAAAAATAATTGTGTTTTTTCCCCTCACAATTGGTAATTCTGACTTTATATCACGCAATTCTCACTTTATAACTCGCAATTGTGAGTTTATATTTTACAACCCGAATTCCGGAAAAGTTGGGATGTTTTTTAAATTTGAATAAAATGAAAACTAAAAGACTTTCAAATCACATGAGCCAATATTTTATTCAAAATAGAACATAGATAACATAAATGTTGAAACTGAGAAATTTTACAATTTTATCCACTAAATGAGCTCATTTCAAATTTGATGCTGGTCTCAAAAAAGTTGGCACGGGGCAACAAATGGCTGAAAAAGCAAGACATTTTGAAAGGATTCAGCTGGGAGAACATCTAGCAACTAATTAAGTTGATATCAGGTCTGTAACATTATTAACTATAAAAAAGGATGTCTTAGAGAGGCAGAGTCTCTCAGAAGTAAAGATCTGTGAAATCTGTGAATGAGTGTGTAAAAAGATTGTGGAATACATTAAAAACAATGTTCCTCAACATCAAATTGCAAAGGCTTTGCATATCTCATGATCTACAGTGCATAACATCTTCAAAAGATTCAGAGAAACTGGTGAAATCTCTGTGGCGTAATCCCTCAGATGACACTGCATCACTCATCGGCATGATAGTGTCACTGACGTTACTAAATGTGCCCAGGAATACTTCCAGAAACCACTGTCGGTAAACACAATCCGCCGTGCCATCTGCGGATGCCAACTAAAGCTCTATCATGCAAAAGGAAAGCCATATGTGAACATGGTCCAGAAGTGCCGTCGTGTCTTGTGGGCCAAGGCTAATTTAAAATGGACTGTTTCAGTGTGGAAAAGTGTTCTATGGTCAAGACAAGTTCAAATTTGACATTCTTGTTGAAAATCACGGACGCCGTATCCTCCGGGCTAAAGAGGAGGGAGACCTTCCAGCGTGTTATCAGTGTTCAGTTCAAAAGCCAGCATCTCTGATGGTATGGGGGTGCTTAAGTGCATACGGTATGGGCAGCTTGCATGTTTTGGAAGGTACTTTGAATGCTGAAAGGTATATAAAGGTTTTAGAGCAACATATGGCCCCCTCCAGATGACATCTGTTTCAGGGAAGGCCTTGTGTATTTCAGCAGGACAATGCAAAACCACATACTGCAGCTATTACAACAGCATGGCTTCGTCGTAGAAGAGTCCAGGTGCTGAATTTGCCTGCCTGCAGTCCAGATCTTTTACCTATATAGAGAACATTTAGCGCATTATTAAACGAAAGATGACCACAAACCCTTCAGCTGCTGGAAACCTATATCAGGCAAGAATGGGACCAAATTCCAACACAAAAACTCCAGAAACTCATAACCTTGATGCCCAGATGTCTTCAAACTGTTTTGAAAAGAAGAGGAGATGCTACACCATGGTAAACATGCCCCCGTCCCAACTATTTTGAGACCTGTAGCAGGCATCAAATTTGAAATTAGCTCATTTTATGCATAAAATTTTAAAATTTCTCAGTTTAAACATTTATGTTATCTATGTCCTTTTGTGAATAAAATATTGGCTTATGTAATTTGAAAGTCTATTAGTTTTCATTTTATTTAAATTTAAAAAATGTCCCAACTTTTCGGAATTCGGGTTGTACATATTACACATGGTAATATCCGAAAAAGCATATTGGGGCACTTCAAACATTTTATATTTTTGATCATTCATTGAATTTCAGAGCAATAAAGACTTAATCATCCTTGATATCTTTCTCTCTGCCTGTCAGTTTCTATCCCACCCAATGTCAAATTTCATTGAAAACGGCTACACAGCTTTTGCGTAATATCAGCAGCAATATCATGATCAAAAGTTACGTCAGAACAATTTTTTTTTTTTTTTTTTTTACTTCAGCTTGCAACATTTTTCAGCCAAATGAATGTGTGAAGAACCTATTTCAACACAATTCAAAATCAACACAGCAAATGTTGTTAGTTACTAACCTATTGGCTGGTTGCATTATTAAGAATTGCTGTATGATGCAAAGCTTGAATTGCAATGTGAGAATGGTAACGTCTGACCTGAAGGAGTTTTACAAAAAGAAATTCTCAATTGCTGTGGCACATTTTTAAACCTTAGTGAAAAACTGACCTTTTTTCATTATCTTTTTTTTTTTTGCAATGAGGAACAATAATGCTATAATGCTGTGAATGATTTGCAGGAAGAACTGTTCTGATGTCATTTTGGTCATGATATTGCAGCTGTGTAGCTGTTTCCAATGAAAGCTGACACATTTTACACTGAATTTTCTGCTATCAGGTTTTTAAGCCAGTGGCCACAGATGATGTACCTCAGAGTCAAGGCAGAAGAAGACTCATCAGCTTCTCTCTGTCAGGTGTGTGTTTCTATAAAAACGGGCATGACCAGACAGTTGATCATTAATCTTTATCAATATTTATGGGGCTTCTATATTTAGTGTATCCAGGGGTTTCATTATTGATCCAGTGCTTGCAGTCTCCTGTAAACAACCATAGGAACATGTTTACCACAATCACTATCTTTACTTACCAAAAAAAAAAAAAAAAAAAAAACTTTTGCAAGAAAAGTGTTCTTGGAACTGTACTTCTTGGAAACCAGTGTTTGTTGAGCAATTTGAAAGAATTTAAAATGCAAATTTGGCCCTGTTCATGTAATGATAAATAAGCATGCTCCATTCTATTCTATTAAATTCTATTATGCTTTTATCTTTGACGTATTGATCATTGTAGCCAATCAAAGACATATATGTTGAGTGCGTGAACACAATGCCCAATCAGAGGTGTTTACGAATCCACTAAACAGTGCTCAAAGCGTCACACATTTTTAAAATTTCAGTACCGACTTTGCTACTTTTCTATTCTGTTCTACCTTTTGTTACATGTAGGGATGCACCGATATGAAAGTTTTGGCCAATACCGATAACTGATAATTATTTGTATTTGAAAGCTGACAACTGATATATTGGCCGATAAATCTAAATCCAAATTTTTATATAATTTTTGAGAGCCTGATTACAAAAACAAAAGTTTCACCATTAAAAGCCATGTCCCAAGCACACAATTATAACGTTCTCATAATTTTTTGTAGCCTGTATAACAGAAACTTTGTTTTGTGCTATTTTGTCTGCTTTCTCTTGTATTGACTTTCTGTTCTCTTCAATGCCTGTTTTGTTCTGCCATGTTATCTTTATTTATTTATTCTTTATTCTGTTGTATTGTATTCTGCTCAGTTCTCTTCTTCTATATGCTGGTTTGTGTCTGTTTGTGTCTGTTTTCTTTTAATGCAGTTGTATACAGCCTGTTCTGTTCTGTTCTGGTCTAAAAGACACTTAATATCTAGCAATTTTATTGATTTGACTGCACTGAGAAGAAAACTTGAACTGAATTGAACTGAATAATTCTGCTTTATAGTTGAATAAAAAACAACATGGACACTATTATTGAACTGAATTGAATCAACACTGAACTGACTAACAACATTATTGAACTGAACTTGTTTCCAGCAGAACCAATGGAAATTAAATCTGTCTCTTATTTAAAGTTTGCATCATTAATTTGGTTACTTTCTTGTTTATCACTGTGAAGCTGCTTTGAAACAATTTCTGTTGTATGAAGCACTATAAAAATAAAGGCGACTTGACTTCTAATTCATCCCTCTGTCTTTATGTTGCGGTCAGACTTCCAGGCCACCGGGCTCAAGAAAGGCATGTTCTTTAACCCCGACCCCTACCTGAAGATCGCCATCCACCCTGGCAAGCACAGCATCTTCCCTGCTCTGCCTCACCACGGCCAGGAGAAGAGATCAGGCATCGTCTGCAATACCATTAATCCTGTTTGGCAGAGGGAGGTATGGGAAACAAACAAGCGCAGACACAAACTAGATTAAACATGCTCATATATAAATCCTTATAAAACAATATCTGGTCCCACTGTTATTTATTCACAGATGTTTAACCCAACGCTGCTCTTCTGTGCTTTGTACAGAGTCCACATGGAATTTGTCATGTAAATCCTTCATTCTGCAAATAAACATATGCGTCACTGCAGAATATCAAACACTGCACACTGTCCTACTCACTGACGGACAGGATTTTTGAATCTTTTTCTATTTTCATTAGACAACATGTCATCTTTGTAGGGCTGGGGTTTGAGAACCAGTTCTATTTATATTAAAAAAAGGAAACTGTTTGAGTCACAGACAAAATCGTTGGTCTAAAATGGCTTACTTACTAACAGACCCAGTTGGAGACAATATAGATACAGTTTTGTTTAATTAATGGTACTAATATATATATATTCAAACAATATACACTACCTTTCAAAAGTTTGTTTTTGGAAGAAGTCTCTTCTGCTTACCTAGGCTGCTTTATATGTTCAAAATACACTGAAAACTGTAATATTGTAAAATATTATTAAAATTTGAAATAACTGTTTTCTATTTGAATATATTTTAAATATTTTTTATTCCTGTGATGGCAAAGCTTTCAATGTCATTACTCCAGTCTTTAGTGTCACATGATCCATCAGAAATCATTCTATTATGCTTATTTTCTGCTCCAGAAACATTTCTGATTATCAGTTGAAAACAGTTGTGCTGAACAATATATTGGTGGAAACTATGATTTTACAGGATTCTTTGATGAATAGAAAGTTCAAGAACAGCATTTTTGTTTTTATTTCAAATAGAAACCTTTTGTGACATTGTAAATGTCTTTACTGTCACTTTTAATCATTTTAATACATCCTTGCTGAATAAAAGTATTCATTTATTTTAAAAAAATCTTTTGGATGGTTGTAGATATATAATTAGGATTAATTATTTGGTGCTTTATCAAAAGTATTTAAGAAACCTTAAAATGAGCGTAATCATAAATGGATTAAAAATCAGAATCGTTAAATTCCTTACGATTCCCATCACTACATCTTTTTGGTGCAGATGAGATGAGATCACCTGGATTTGATGGGAGTGTTTTCATGTTGTAGAGTGGTTGCTTCTGGATGATATTGTGTTCCACTAAGTGCTCTTATTAGATTCGTGATGAGTAAAGGAGATCGCCTTACAGCGGAGAATTGCAATAGGTCAAGATATGGGGAATGAATGACCGAGAGCGGGTTTTTTGCCTTACTATCAGTATTTGAAGAGATATATTTTGGTTTGTGCTGTATCTTTTATAGGTGATCATAATAGCTGAACTTCAGTCCTTAATTATTATAGGTTAAATTAAAGGGGACCTATTATTCCCCTTTTCACAAGATGTAATATAGGTCTCTGGTGTCCCCAGAATGTGTCTGTGAAGTTTCAGGTCAAAATACCCTACAAGTCCTTTATTATAGCTTGTCAAATTTGCCCCTATTTGGCTGTGAGCAAAAACACACTGTTTGTGTGTCCCTTTCCAAAAGAGGGTGGAGCTTTAACAGCTTGCACTTCGGTTGCTCAACAACAACACAGCTAGAGAATCTCACACAGCCAAAATGATGATTTTCAGTAACGGTGTTCAACATTACACACTAACTAAAGTTAAAAAAGTGAAATCATAATCAAGGACCCCTTTAAATAAACCTAAAGGTTTATTAAAAAAACATAAAGGTCAATAGACATGCTGTGCATCAACTGCTCATACAACCGTATGATGAAGAACGACTTCTCACATTGCATACACGTTACTTTGTAAATTGAGCAATTGCTTGATACCAACAAGTTTATTTTTCATATTAGGTTTCTAAGTTCTATTTGAAATGATTGCAATCTTTTCCTCTGTGTCTTCATACTTCCTTTTCGTAGCGCTTTAATTTTGTGTCTCTGCCCACGGATGTGTTGGAGATTGAGGTGAAGGACAAGTTTGCCAAAAGCCGACCCATCATAAAGCGTTTCTTGGGCAAGTTGTCCATGCCAGTGCAAAGATTACTGGAGAAGCATGCTATCGGGTATGTACTCAAAGATAATCAAACCTAAACTAAACTGAAAGCTAGGCTGTTTTGTGGATTTTTTGCAGTTTTGATTTGTTATGCTATTGAATTGCAAGGTGCTTTTTTTTTAATAGTGATCGAGTGGTCAGTTACACTCTGGGTCGGAGGCTTCCAACAGAGCATGTCAGTGGCCAGCTTCAGTTCAGGTTTGAGATTACCTCCTCCATCCACCCAGGTAAATCCAGTTTATATTCCACCTTTTATTAAACATAATAAATCCATAACATGTTCATCTCTAGAATACATCCTCCTTCCTGAATAAAAGTATTCATTGTTGACCCTAAACATTTGAGTGTTAGTGTAGTTAATTATAATAAGCTATCATATTATTGGCTTCTAATACTGGTCTAATCAAACCACTCATGATAACATTAAAAACTCACATGTTTGCCAGTATACTGCATCTTTACTAAACGGTATTGTCATGTATACGTTGTACCACATTGTGCACGTAGGTCACAGATTTCTGTCCTCTCCACAGATGACGAAGACATGTCCCTTAGTACAGAGCAGCCAGTGGCAGCAGCAGAAGCTCAAGTCCAACCTCAAGCAGAAGACACCATGAGCTTAGACCAGGGGGCCCCAGAGTTGCCCTTAGATGGAGATACAGCTTCTGTAGAGATGCCCATGGACGTTGAATCCGGGCAAAGCTGTGCAGCTGAGGAAGATGCCACAGAGGAAGAGCTTTTGGAGGCAGAACAGCAGGAGGCAGTCGCAGAGAGCTGCGAACAAACGGAGCAAGGTGAGACCAGCGTAGAAGCAGAAGAGAGAGCCCAAGAAGAGGCAGAAAATGATAGTGCCTTTGCCGAAGAGCCTGCAGACTCTTCAGGAGCTCCTGCTGGAGCCGAAGAGGAGGTGGACCTGCAGTTGGTTTTGGAGGAACCAGAGGTGGATCTAGAGGAAGGCTGCTCGCTGAGGATCAGAACCACACCAAGACGGAAGCCGCGGCCCTGCTCTCTACCCGTGTCTGAGCTGGAGACGGTCATCGCTTCGGCCTGTGGCGAACCTGAGACGCCGCGCTCCCATTACATTCGAATCCACCACCTGCTGCACAGCCTGCCGTCCACCCAAACTCAACCAGAAGATGCGGCTGGACCTGAGCCCAACCGGCCGCAGGGCGTAGAGGAGGAAGAGGAGGAGGAAGAAGAGGGTGCGACACTTGAGCCTCATGCTTTAACACCCAACGGCCCTCGCAGGACGCTGCCCCGCAGCCGCTCGCACGAGCGCCTGTCCGACCTCATTCAGATGCTCGATGGAGATGGGCAGACCCTCGGGGCTGAGGGCCAAACCGGAGTTCAAAGGTCACCAGGGGAAAGTGAATGCGATTTGAGCCCAGTGCCCTGCTGCAGTCATATGGCACATAGGACATCGGGCCCTGTGCGGGCGCCGTCTCTAGACAGCGCTCGTAGATCGGAGAGCACTGTGTTCTCATCGCAGGATGATGAGGATGAGATGGACAGGGTGAATGGCATTCTGGGATTGGAGGCAGAGACGGGACAAGGCGCTAAGAGCCGGGAGCCAGGGGATGGAAGCTGTCAGTGGGAGGAGGCGCCGGACAGTCACGTCCAGAGCCCACATGGCATTATGGGTAATGGAGAGTCACCTGTAGCTGGTCCAAGCAGTAGGAGTGAGTAGACTTCTATGGGTTTTCATGCATAGATCATGTGTTTTTTTTTTTTAATTATTATTATTTTAATAAGATCTAGGTTTTCCCTTTAGCTGTTACTCTAAAGTATCTATGAAGAATGCCCTGGATTGTGTTTGTGGTATGTTTAGGAGAATGTCCTTTGCCTTGTAACCATCCTGCAGTGAGCCAGCTTCCCGCACTACGGCCCGACCCACATCACTATCCCACCATAGACGAGCCGCTGCCCCCGAGTAAGTTCTGCTGTCTCATCATGCACTGTAATGTATCCCATGTGCTACAGGTAAATTGCCTATAGATTATATATAGGTATCAAAATAATAATATATATATATATATATATATATATATATATATATATATTCACCAACACATTAAATTGATCAAAAGTGACAGTCAATACATTTATAATAATGCTGTCAAATGATTAATCGCGATTAATCGTCTGCGGAATAAAAGTTTGTGTTTACATATGTGTGTGTTGTGTATATTTATTATATATATATATATATATATATATATATATATATATATATAAATACACACATGCATTTATATTTAACAAAAATATACTATATTTATATATAAAATATTTATATATAATATAAATTATATAAATATGTATGTGTGTGTATTTATATGTGTTTTGTACATAATGTTCGGTAATAAGATATATCACGATAATGAGTATACACAATATTGTTATTGTGGGAACTTCAAAATACCGTGAATAATTATTATGAATTATTAACATTTTTATAATACATTTTAAGAATACTGTACCCATCAACTGTATAAAACGCACTACACCGCTGTGTGCTGCAACAAAAGAACACGCGCACTGAGATGTAAACAAGCCTGACGTGCATGAGAGGCACATGGCGGAACTAGTGAAGGAGAAGCGCTAAATGAAAGTGCACTGACAGCAGAGGGCACTGATGGAACAGCAGAAGTGCAGCGGTTACCCCGCAAACCCCGTAAACAAAGCAACTGTGCTACTGAATAGCAATTAAAATGCTTCAAACAGCGATTCAGTTTTTTGTATTCGCAATTTTGTTTATCACAGCACCAAATACTCAATACTTAAAAACTTAATAGGCTATTTACTTTCAAACTTAAACATTTTTATATTTACATTTACAACTACAACTACGACTACAACATGCCCTATAATGACTGAAAATGTTATGATTATTTGTTATTGTTCAGTAACACTTAGTGACATAAGGCTTCATTAGTTAACATGTTAATTCATTATTAACCAAACTGACAATAAAAAATACTTATAAAGCAATTTTAATGTTAATTTCTTAGTTAAAGTTCAATAACATTACTAAAATCAAACGTTGTTACTATTATTTAATGGACCTGAGCTAAAACTAACAATGGACAGTTGTATTTTTTTAACTAACATTAACAAAAATAATACCTTCTGTAACAAAACATTCTTAATCTTAGTTAATGCATTAACTAACATGTTGTTCTGTATAATTATTTTGCACATTAATCTGTTTGAAACATTTTACTTTAGATTTTTTTTTGTGTATTGTGTTATTGTATTTAAATGTTTAGAGTTCTTTTTGTTATAAGAAAAATAATTCTTAAACCTGTTATAGTATGACAACACTTTTTTGCAATTTATTTCAATATCGTGATAATACCGTATACCGTGATAAAAGCTTCAGCAATTATCACAACATGAAAATCTGATACTGTCGCATGCCTAATATACACAGTACACACACATATATTACGTAAACACAAACTTTTATTTTGGATGTGATTAATCATGATTAATCGTTTGACAGCACTAAGTTACAAAAGATTTCTATTTCAAATAAATGCTGTTTTTTTTTTTTTTTTTTTTTTTTTTAACTTTGTTTATCAATAGAGTCATTCCACAGTTTCCACAAATATTAGGCAGCACAACTGTTTTAAACATTGATAATAAGAAGAAATGTTTCTTGAGCACCAAATCAGCATATGAGAATGATTCCTGAAAGATCATGTGACACTGAAGACTGAAGTAATGATGCTGAAAACTCAGCTTTGATATCACAGGAATAAATGACATTTTAAAACAAATAAAAATAGAAAACAGTTATTTTGAATTGTAATGATATTTCACAATATTACTGTTTCTACTGTATTTTTCACAAAATAAATGCAGTCTTTGTGAGCATAAGAGACTTCTTACAAAAACATAAAAAATATATAAATGTATAATATGAGGTCCTATATCTATTACGAAACATCAAATACTATATGAGCAAACTTTTACCTTACAAAAACGTCCATAGCAAGACATTAACCCACGCTTTATTTATTTGCAGAATTATTTTTTATACATTTTGTTGCCTTTTTAAATTGGAAATTGGATGGAAGTTCAGATGAGAGTTCAGTTGTTAAAGTTGCAAAATATTGCATCAAATCAAAATTGTAAAATCCATCCAAATGAATCGCTTTCTTCTGGTGTACTTCCCTTTATTTCATTTCAAAGCTGTAGGGAGTCAAAATACAACCACTTGGATACAAACTCACTTTCTTATTAAGAAAGTATTTTCAGTCTCACTCTCACTAACCCACACTGTGAGATTTCAACACTGATTACCTATAATTCCGTAACCCCCTCAAGAAAGTCTGCTTTCAAAGACATAATTTCAGAGACAGCTTCTGTCTGTCACATCATTTTCATAATGCCAGGGTTGTGTGTTTGTGTAGTTTACCACAAAATGAGTCAAATCTGAAACATCCTACACTGAGGGAATTTCTGAAATGTTCTAAATAAAGTCCTTACATAATGTATTAATTGAAAATTAATGCACTTGTATTTTTTTAAGCAGTCAACCTTATATTAAATACTTAAAGGGTTAGTTTACCCCAAAATGAAATTTCTGTCATTAATTACTTACCCTCATGTCGTTCCAAACCCGTAAGACCTTTGTTCATCTTCAGAACACAAATTAAGACATTTTTGATGAAATCCGAGAGGTTTTTTCATCCCCCATAGAAAGCAACGTAATTACCACATTAATTAAAAGTAAATTAAAAGTATTTAAAAGTATTAAAAACATTGTTTAAATAGTCCACGTGACTACAGTGGTTCAACCCAGGACCCGTACGGGTACGGATCTATATTTTAAATGGTCAGCCAGGTCTGGGTCGGGTCCCAATCTATTACTTCAGTTCCCGGGTCCGTTTAACAAACTTCAAATCTCAAAAACTGCTTGCAGCCCTGCACACTCAAATTTAAATAGGATATTTCAAATCATCAACAAAATCTGAGATGAACTATCACATGAATGTTTTCTATGACGCTCGAAATGCGTTTAAAAGCTTATGTTTTAGGTTGCTCCAGCTAACGCGCATGTGCAGTCTCATGCAAGCGCACTTTCTTTCTCCTATTTTTATAATAATATTATGAATGCTGCTCATGTGAACAGTGTCGGCCAATACTGAGCCGGCTGTAGTCACGTGGACTATTTTAATGTTGTCTTTAATACCCTTCTGCACCTTGAATGTGGTACTTACGTTGCTTTCTATGGGGGATAAAAAAGAAACCTCTCAGATTTCAACAAAAAAATCTTCATTTGTGTTCTGAAGATGAGCGAAGGTCTCACGGGTTTGGAACGACATGAGGGTGAGAACTTAATGACAGAAATGTCATTTTTGGGTGAAATAACCCTTTAAATATTTTTGCCTGGCAAACCAGAATATCAGCTTGGCCGTTAAACGTTTTTGTTTGTTTTGTTTGGCATGTTCAGACTGGGAAGCCCGTATCGACAGTCACGGTCGTGTTTTCTACGTGGATCACATTAACCGGACCACCACTTGGCAACGGCCCACGTCCGCAGCCACGCCGGATGGCCTGCGCAGGTCTGGTTCCGTCCAACAGATGGAGCAGCTCAACAGGAGGTGAACAACAATGTTTATCAGCCGTTACTCCTTTAATGACAACAGTCTATTGAGTAAACCATAATTTTACACTTCTTTTACAAAAAATCTGGAATTCAGATCAGTTGTATTGCATTAGTTCTGACTCACAGATCTGAATAAATGAGCCATTGGGATGCTGTTGCTGTAGTTAAAAGAATTGGGCACATAACAATAGTATCTACAGCAACCTCTATAGTGCATAATTCAAATGCTGCTTTAAGCACCGACTCTGTCTGGACACTCCATTTTTCTATAAAACAAGTATGTTCACATGGGCTTATAATCATGCACTCTTTTGCCACCTACAGGACAAAAATATAGGAGGTTCGCAGAAGTGTGTTTCAAGTTAGCTTTCCAGTTAGAATGTAGTTTAAAGGATGTAATTAATGTAATTAAAGGCCATTTATTTAATGGTCCACAAGCAATGGATGAAAGATTTAGATTATTTTTAAAGCACACAAAGCTTTACTGTACCATCAAGCAGCATAAGCATAAGTGAGGGCATTTGGGTAAAAATAGCTGTAAAGGATTCAATGGGAGTCCTACTGTACTGAAATTAGTGACTAATAACAACAGTATTCTTGTGCACTCGTCAGGTACCAGACCATCCAGAGGACGATGGCCACAGAAAGGAGAGATGAGGAGTCAGGCAGCCCACGCAACGAGAGAACAGCCAACACTGAAACAGACTCGCCTCCACAAACAACCGGTAACTTCATATACTTTCAATTCAATTCAATTCACATTTATTTGTATAGCACTTTTCACAATTCATTTTTTTCAATTAATATTGTTTCAAAGCAGCTTTACAGAAAAATGCATGTTTCTACATTACAATTTAGAGTAATTTGTTATCAGAGGTGACTATGTCAAAGTAATGTCAAAAATATTATTTTTTAAGATATTACAAATCATGCAGTTAGCTAATATGATGTATTCATTTAGGCAGAAACAATGATCTCATTAAAGCAATTATTACAAGTTGTGATCATAATGATTACAATATGTAGAAAATTTGGCAGTGGTGCACGTTGATTCAGAGTTGGCGTCATCTGAAGTTGGCATCATCTCTTCACAAGTCGTCTGAAATCTTCGTAAGAGGCTGAATCCAAACTGGAGCTGGCGTACTCTCTAGTACGTTGAGATGGGGATCCGGAGGTAGAGACAGAAAACCAAATGGAAAAAATTAGCATAGCTGCTGTTCATAACATTTCAGGCAAAAGATAATCATGTGCATTTCATCTGATATAACTGGAGACAAGGTTATGAGGTGCATTATGTGAATGCTTGGCTAAAGAGATGCATCTTTAATCTAGATTTAAACTGGGAGAGTGTGTTTAAGCCCCGAACATTGTCAGGAAGGCTATTCCAGAGTTTAGGAAACAAATGTGAAAATGCTCTCCCTCCTTTAGTAGACTTACTACTACCAAGAGTTTTATGACCTTAAAGAGCGTGATGGATTGTAGGGCCATAGAAGATCTGTTAAATACACACCTTATAGGTCAGTAGTAATTCTTTGTAATCAGTACGGAACTTAATATAGGTAGCCAGTGTAGAGAAGATAAGATTGTGTTTTATTTGATCATGATATGATCATTTATATGATTTCCTGACCCGGTAAGAACTGCATTTTGCAGCTGCAATTTGGAAACCAATTCCATGTTTTCTAATAATATGACCAAGAGGCAGCATGCATATTGAAAATAGCAGAGGGCCTAACACAGACCCTTGCGGCACTCCATAATTTACTGATGTTAACTTGGATAATTCCCCGTTTAAATAAACTAAATGGTAACAGTCATAGGAATGATCTAAACCACCCTAATGCCTGTCCCTGAATACCGGTGTGTAATTTTGTAATCAATCTAAGAGTATGTCATGATCTATAGTGTTGAACTGGTATTGAGATGCAGCCTTGATCAGAAGCTAGAAGTAAGTTGTCTGTAATTTTAATATGTGGAGTTTCTGTGCAATGATGGGGCCTGAATCCAGACTGAATTTTTTTTATAGATATAATTTTTTTGCAGGAAGGAGCACAATTGAGTGGACACAATTTTTGGGGGGGTATTTTAGACATAAATGGAAGATTTGAAATGGGTCTGTAATTTGCCAATTCATTTGGATCTAGTTGTGGTTTCTTAATGAGAGGCCTAGATTGAGGTAAATAATAGACAGATAGATAGATACATAGATAATATTGAGAAGAGGCTCTTCTGCTACAGGTAACAACTCTTTCGTGTCTTTCCACGCGATTCTATAGACCTCTAAATAAGTTTGTTTCCATTTGCACTCTAGATTATGATTTTCTCTTTTGAGAGTGCAATATGTGCAACTATTGTACTAGAGAAGATTTAAATGCAAAAAAAGGCATGGGAGGCTTATTTAAAAATGTTTGTGATGTTAACTTTTAACGTAATAGAAGTACCATATTTAAATGTTTTCCACTTGCTTCAGCAACATAATATGAATTTAAATAGAAATGATAAGTGGAAAAACACGTTTATATTTATTGATTTAAATGTGAATATGTCTATGGAAGACATACATGTATGTATGTATGTAAGTAATAGATATGGAATACAGTATGTATTACTGTATTAACTACATAGAATCACAATGCTGAAAATGCATTTTCAGTAACTTTAACGACGTTTGGAAATCAAAATAATGAATAGATGGAGAACTAATATTTGTATTTGTGGTACACAGCCGCAGATCAGTTGCGCACTACAAACGCGTCTTACGTGAAAGCACAATGAGCCCGCTTCTGCACTGCATACGTACCCTTCACACAAAGTATGTATGAAACAGGTGTTACCTCCAAAAGTGAAAATAATTTGCTCACCCTCATGTCAACCAGTTTTTTTTTCATTGTTTTTTTTTTTTTTTTCTACAAAAAAGGTGTTATTTTGTACAATATCCAATGCAGAATGCTCTTTTCCAGGCCATTTGATAATGCGTCCAGCTACCAATTAGAGTATCATTTTCTTAGCTCCATTTAACACATTAGAATTATGCAATTTTCCACAAAAAGCAAAAAAAAACAAAAAACACCTGCAGATCCCATCAGGGCTTGCTCATTTGCATGTAACAAATGTAGAAAGTAACCAATATCTGTAAAGTTCTAAAAAGTTCAAAAAGCATTTTAAAAGTAGCATATATGCTACATGTCAGGTCTTCATTTCAGGCTTTCTTTGAGGAAAATCAATCAAGGACCGAAAATTAAGTCATTAGTAACTTAAAAACTTGCCTTCTGTCTTTTGAAATCTGGTGTTTTCATGGTGCATGTGAGTCTTTGTTTGCATGCAGCCAAAATCAGAGTACACTAGATGAAGAAAGACGATAAGAAGGAACTGCACACAGACCTCACATATCTTGTGAATGTGGCAGGTTTGATCATGCAGAAGCATAAACGAGATTTGAGAGCTGGGTCAAAAGGCAGGCTTTTAATTTTAGGTTAACTGTCCCTTTAAATGATCTTTCTTTCATTTAAGAGTTGAGGAGAGACGCACCATGTTCTCCAGGTCATTGTCAGAAGATCACTTTACTGCTGCAGAGTCCAGCAGTCAAATTCATCACTCACCCAGAGTTCTTTACTGTGCTTCACGCAAATTATGTGAGTTTCCACCACACTACACTTTTATTTATTTTTGAAATCATTAATTTTCTCTCTATAGATTAGACTATTTAAGTTACAATACCGTTCAAAAGTTGGGGTCAGTACGATTTTTTTTGAAGGGAATTAATACTTTTATTAATCAAAAATGCATTATATTCATCAAAAGTGACAGTAAAGACATGTATAATGTAACAAAAGATTTCTATTTCAAATAAATGCATCACATTTTCCACAAAAATATTTTGCCGCACAGTTGTTTTCAACAGCAGCTTCTTGAGCACCAAATCAGCATGTTAGAATGATTTCTGAAAATTCAGCTTTGCCATCACAGGAATAAATTACATTTTTAAATATATTAAGATAGAAAACAGTTATTTTAAATTGTAATATTTACACAATATTCTCACAATATTACAATATTGTAATATATACACAATATTTTCACAATATTACTGTTTTAACTGGATACTTGATCAAATAAATGCATCGCTGGTGAGCAAATAGACTTCTTTCAAGAACATTAAAAACTGACACCAACACCAAACTTTTGAAAGGTAGTGTATGTTTTAATTAAGAAGTTATGCTAATGTTATGTTAACTTTCTCCCTTTTTATATAGGGGGCGTATCGTATGTTCACCAACAGCTCGTGTCTGAAACACATGGTCCTGAAGATCAGGCGAGATGCTCGAAACTTTGAGCGCTACCAGCACAACCGTGACCTGGTGAGCTTCTTGAATAGGTTCGCTGATGCTCAGCTGGAGCTGCCGCGGGGCTGGGAAATCAAAACGGACCCACAGGGGAAGGTACATCACAGTTCCTAACAGATCACACCACTGTCCGTCAAGACATTATTTCAACTGTTTGTCCTCCACTTTTCTCTGCAGTCGTTCTTCGTAGACCACAACAGTCGTGCCACAACCTTCATTGATCCCAGGATCCCCTTGCAAAACGGCAGATTGCCCAACCACCTGACTCACCGCCAGCACCTGCAGAGATTACGCAGCTACAGCGCAGGAGAGGTCAGACAAACTCACAATCTAGAGGAAATTACTTTTATGTAATATTACAGTGTTTTTTGGGTTCATTTATTCGTTTCCTCATTCATTTCCAGGCATCGGAGGTGTCGCGCACTCGAGGGGTGTCTTTGTTAGCCAGGCCTGGAAACAGCCTGGTAACAGCCATACGAAACCAAAGCCAGCAGGAGCCAGTGCCATTAGGTTAGTTAGACTTACAGCTGGACGATGTTGCTTTTTTTCTGAAATGGGAAATACATTTATTTCATGCTAAGTATACTACTATTACATTTACATTTTTATGTACTTAATAAAAATACCCTGCAGTTGAACTTTTGGTATACTGATACTAATACTTAAAGTCTGCTAAACTGGAACAACTAATTTTGTACTTGATGCACTTTAATTGTGTGGAAGTAGTGCATTTTAATGTTCAATGTAAAGTTTTAACAATTTTTAGTTTTAAAAGTTAACATTTTTAAGTTTAAACAAGAGACTTTTTATATAACCATCAAAAGAAACTCTGTATATCATACATTTTCAGTGTATATTGTTGTTGATATGAATGATTTTCCTTCTGTTCCCAGCATACAATGATAAGATTGTAGCGTTTTTACGGCAACCAAACATTTTTGAGGTGCTACAGGAGCGACAGCCGAGCCTGGCGAGAAATCACTCACTTAAGTATGAACCTCCGCCTTCCTCTGTTATTGTAATGAAATGCATCATTAGCTCTTCCAAACAGTTCTCAGCTTTTCTGCTGTGTTTATGTTTTAAGGGAAAAGGTGCACCACATCCGAACCGAAGGCACACAGAGACTCGAGAAGCTGTCGTGTGATGCTGACCTGGTTATGCTGTTAAGGTAAAGCCTCCATCAGACTGGCCACATGAAGACAAATTTAATGCAAAGATTTCCTGGGCGGCACAAGGTGTGCATTTGTAATTTATACTCTGTCACGCATGCTTTCTTCAGAATGTGTTTTGCTTTGCTTTTCAGTTTGTTTGAGGAGGACATCATGTCTTACGTTCCTCTCGCTTCATTTCACCCCGGGTTCAACTTCTCTCCGCGCTGCTCCCCTGGTTCTTCTCCTCAGAACTCTCCAGGTGAGTCAGCCGAGAGCTTTAACCACAGGCCTCAGATTGTTTGCATATTACATTATATTATTTAGAAGTAAACTTTATATGATAATTCCCAATTCAGGCCCAATTCAGTACCTGCTGTTCACATCCTTCTCAAATGCTTAAATCAAAATCTCCTGACCACCTTTTCAAGACACATTAGCCCATATACATCAGTATTTGGCACTGGGATAGGATCTGAGATGGATATTAACACCAGTTATTACAGAGCTCTCTGAAATGCTTGCTTCTGATTGGTCAGTTGTAACATTCCGAGGTCAGTCGATAATGTATGTCGTTAATAGCAGCGCTGTATAATGACCATTCATCTGGGTATTTGAGGCCAGCACTTCTTACTCTCATATCACACTGTAGAAGGACGCTGATGGCATCTTGAGCCTCAGTTATCGACTCTATTTACTGTAAAATGAAACCAGATGACTTCAGTATTAATAGTAGCCCTATGGTAATATTGTTGAAGTATTTGTCTGGTTGCTCGAATGATTATTTTGTACACTTTAATAGATTATAAGATAACAAACAGGTAACATTTTAAAACAGTTTTTGTCAAATCAGTATTTCCATGTCCCCATCATTATTTTTGTGCTGAAAACAGCTACATAAAGTAGTACTACTATACATTATCCCTTAAATGTCAGTCTTGTTGAACTTCTTCGTTCATCTAGGCTCAAACCTGCTCGCTAGGAACTGTTTTTCTTTGTGGAAGCTTTGCATTATTAAATGTTTCAACTCAAATCAATATTTCGTGTTTAATTATTTACTTATGTGTCAAGTAGCTTTGTAATAAGAGGGATAATGTACATTCAGCCGTTTGTTATTGCAAAATGACCCCCTTCAGGCTGATACAAGCGATAACATCTGGCTGGATGTCCATTATCCCTTACTTAAAGTGATTTATTTACTTGAAGACCCTTAAGTTTGCAAGGAAAGTGATAGTTGATTCACACATACTCTGATCTGCTCTGATAAAGGCTTCCTTGAGCGAACTCCTCTCGTTCCAGCCTGCTGTCTGTCTGGTGAGGGCTCTCCAGGTCAGCTGCTCTCAAGCCTTAAATACTGTCCCCACCCAGCTGCCCCTCTCTGTGTCATGATGGACATTTTACAGACCCTAAGCCTGTTTTGTGTGAATATTCAAACCTTTGTCCACAGAGTTTCCTTATTCTGTCCATAAAGTGGTTAACTAGTCTTGTTTTGTGCATGTTTGGACACTCTCAAAAACCAGACAAAAAATGATCAAGGATAAAACTGTACTGTACGGTACATTATCAAAGATCCTTGTCCTGAAATATGTCTTTTGACGTTACAAAAGAAATAATCATATTACCCATTAGTGTGTTTGTTCTTGAGGTGAACAAACTTCTCTTTCCTTTTGAGTTGTTTTATGGCCTGTTGATCCTTGTCAGTCATTTCCTGATGATTGATAATCGAAGTAAGCTGGAGTTCACATCTGTGGTGATGGTTTGAATGTCTTTTCTTTAGGGACCCAGAGGGCTCGGGCACCAGCGCCCTACCGGAGAGACTTTGAAGCCAAACTGCGCAACTTCTACAGGAAGCTTGAGGCAAAAGGCTATGGGCAAGGACCTGGGAAGATCAAGTGCGTTAACACTCACAATTTATATATACATAAATTGTATATATAATGTATTTATTTAATTAAAACTACAGTAAAAACAGTAATATTGTGTAATATTATTACAATTTAAAATATCTTTTTTCTATTTTAATATATTTTAAAAGGTAATTTATTTCTGTTAAGGCAAAGCTGAATTTTCAGCATCACATGATCCTTCAGAAATCATTCTAAAATGCTGATTTGCTGCTCAAGAAATATTTCTTATCATCATCAATGTTGAAAACAGTTGTGCTGCTTAATATTGTTGTGGAAACTGACCGTTTCTCTCTCTCTCTTTTTTTTTCTTTTAGAATTCTTTGATTAATAAGTTCCAAAGAACAGCATTTATTTGAAATAGAAATCTTTGGCAATATTATAAATGTCTTTACTGTCACTTTTACTGTCGTGTAGGCCATAAAAGTAGATCAGCAAGATAAATGTCCTACACTTCTCATTTCATCTTATTTTTTTTAGACTGATTGTCAGAAGAGATCATCTGTTAGAAGGAACGTTTAACCAGGTCATGGCCTACTCCCGTAAAGAGCTCCAGAGAAACAAGCTGTACATCACCTTTGTTGGAGAAGAAGGGTGAGGCTTTCAGATAGTTAGTGTTTAAGCTAAAGTCATATGTAGTCGTTTTATCTGAATTCTGCTCTTCTTTCCAGACTGGACTACAGCGGACCATCGCGAGAGTTTTTCTTCCTGCTGTCTCAGGAGCTGTTTAACCCTTACTATGGCCTGTTTGAATACTCCGCTAACGACACGTACACTGTCCAAATCAGCCCCATGTCTGCCTTTGTGGAAAACCATTTGGAATGGTAAGGTTCTTTCCACTTCCTCCCAAAGAATTCCACTTCCTGTGTGGTATGAGAAAGCATACTGAATTGCCATTGACAGAGAAATAAATAGTTATGTTATTGGCTGCTCTCACGGACTGCTGTTGTTGTTGCCAGAATGTCTGTTTTTGAGCTTCGTTCATGGATCGTATGATGTGACGTGTGTTTTCAGGTTCCGTTTCAGTGGTCGAATTCTCGGCTTGGCATTGATTCATCAGTATTTGTTGGACGCCTTCTTCACCCGCCCATTTTATAAAGCTCTCCTCAGACTGTGAGTGGACCAGAAGGCATTTAATGCATTGTTGACAAAAAAATGACATAAATTGTGAATGTCCTGTGTATTGTATATAAACGGCTTTATTAAAAACACAAATCTAATTGATTTGTGAATTTTCAGCAGGCGTTACGCCAGCTTTCAGTGTCACGTGATCCTTCAGAAATCATACTAATAAACTGATTTGCTGATGAAGAAAGATTTCAATGTTGATAACTTCAATAAATATGCTTAATATTTTTGTGAAAACCATTATACATTTTTTGCAGGATTCTTTTATAAATAGGAAGTGCAAAAGAACAGCATTTATTTGAAATAGAAATTTTGTGTAACATAATGTCTTTACTGTCAGTTTTAATGCATCCTCGATGCAAGAGAGAAGATTTATTTATTTCAAAAACAACAAAATCTTAATGACTTAGAAACTTTTAAATGGTAGTTTATATTTGCTTCTGAATTAGTGGCTGACCGAAATTGTATTTTTGATAGCCAATAGGAAGCAGATATCTAGATTTATTTGATTGGGGGTTAATTGCAGTAAATTAATGGGTTAATTAATTAATTAAGGGTTAATGACCGCAATTTCACTCTAATGCAATTTAACAATAAATGAATTAGACATGCACAAAATCGAATTAAAACAGCTTAAATGAACATTTATTTTTTCCACATTTAAAATTAACAAAAAATATATTTTAAACCAACACATCTGTTATTTCGATCAAGCGGCCACAGTAATCTCAAAATAATTTCAAATATCAGTGAAATAGTTGGCCTGACCAATATATCGGTCTAGCACTTATCAGAATATCCTGTAATCCTGAACTCTAAAAGCATTTGTTCATTGTTACCCCTGTTTGCAGAGCCACAGATCTCAGTGATCTGGAGTATCTGGATGAGGAGTTCCACCAGAGCTTACAGTGGATGAAGGAAAATGACATCACAGATGTGCTGGATCTCACCTTTACTGTCAATGAGGAAGTGTTCGGCCAGGTAGGAGAAACCTTGAAACATCATTAAAATGTTTGATTTCCCTTTTTATCTTAAAATAAACACAACTACAAAAATGGGTAAGTTATATTATGAAGAGTTCAGATGCAAAAGCCGCTAAACGCCACCTCCGTCAAAAATGTTCATCAAATACTTTCATCAAATCCCAGCGTCAGCCCATTTAGAAATACTGGTTCGTTGGCAGAAACCACTAAACGTCACTTCTCTTTGTCAGCAAAAGCCTCTAAGTCCACACAAGAACCAACCGGAAGACGCAAATCGAATCATATGATTTAAAGATGAATGACAGTGTGCGTATGAGCCGCTTTCGATTGCCGAGCTACAAGTTTTTATCATGTTTTGTCTATCGTTACAGTGGCTATGACAGGAAATATCTTTGCTGAGATTGGATGTGTGTGTGTGTGTGTGTGTGTTAGGTAACAGAGCGGGAGCTGAAGTCCGGCGGGACAAACATGCAGGTGACAGAGAAAAACAAGAAGGAATATATTGATCGGATGGTGAAGTGGAGGGTGGAGCGAGGCGTTGTCCAGCAGACACAGGCTCTGGTCCGAGGCTTTTATGAGGTTAGCATGGTTGTCATCTGATTTACTCTCTGCCTGTCCATGTGGCCACCATTTAACCTTTGACCTGTGTGTGTGTTTAGGTGGTGGACTCTCGTCTGGTTTCTGTGTTTGATGCCAGAGAGCTAGAGTTGGTTATTGCAGGAACAGCAGAAATTGATTTAAACGACTGGAGAAACAACACAGAGTACAGAGGAGGTCAGAACACACACTTACACCTACATACACACAAATACACAACATAAATGTACTCGGAAATCATGATATTAGGGCTGTGCCGATCAAATCCATATGTGTTGAAAGATATCAATATATGTCCGGATTCTTTTTCTCACTATATTGTATTTTCACTTCAAGACCTTGTATTCATTATGTATTATATTTTTTTTATTTATGTGTTCATTCATATAATTTTTTCTACAGTATATATAGAAGCAGGTTCTCAGTGCAGTCAGAGCAGCTTCTAATGGAAAAGTGAAATGTAAAATGGTTGTTGTAAGAAGGTTGTGTATATTCTGAACTCTCCGTCTCCTCGGCGTCAGGTTATCATGATGGGCACATCGTCATCCGGTGGTTCTGGGGTGCGGTGGAGCGCTTCAATAACGAACAGAGACTGCGTCTGCTGCAGTTTGTGACGGGCACCTCCAGCGTGCCGTACGAGGGCTTTACCGCGCTGCGCGGGAGCAACGGCCTACGACGCTTCTGCATCGAGAAGTGGGGCAAGATCACATCGCTCCCGAGGTATAGTGACACTCTTTTGACTTTCACAAATCTGACTTTGATTTGAGTTGGTATGCGAAAGGTTTTACATGAATTCAAAGGTGCAAATATCAATAATGAAATAGTGAAAGATACAGGTTTTAATAAAAATCTCTGTCGCCTGACAACTGTAAGCATTCGACTGATCTTTAAATGTTTTCTCTTAGTTTCTTCTGCAGTGATAAAGTTAACATACTACATTTACAAACCAGTTTACTTCCATTTTATTTGATGTAGATATGGATCATTATCAAAATGATACACCTTACCGAATTTTAAAATAGAAATTTAAAATAGTCTAGAAATTCTGTGTAATTTCTTTTTTAAATATGAAAGGGTTTGACTGACAAATAAATTAAACGTTTTCTTACAAAAAAAATTATGAATTTGTCAATGCCTTCTGTTAATTTAAATAAAGCTGAAATAAAATATAAATATTAGTTTAAAAACTTGGAACGAAAGTTTGAAAAAGTTTTAAATTTTAAAATTACATTTTTAAAATTATATTATTAAATAATGTTCATTTTAAATTATTTACATTATTAAATGTAAATTTTTAATTACTAGAATTGTTGCTTTGGCAATAAACTGAAATAAGTTAAAGCACTAAAAATTATTACCTGGAATAATTTCAAAAGCTAAAGCTAAAACTAAGATAAAAATAAATTAAACCTAAATAGGAACATTTTTTAAAAAAAAAAAGAAAAAGAAAAACAAAAGACAAAAGCACATAATGAAATTCCTAAAAATGAAAATAAAATTAACATAAAAATAAAAATATAAAAATAAAAACTAATTTAACATATTAATAAAACTAGAATAAAAAATAACAATATTTAATAATATAAATAACTAAAAAAAGAACAATATAATTTTAAATGAACATTAATTAATAATTTAATTAAAAATGAACCATTTTAATAATATAATTAATTTAAAATGAACATCAGTAATATAAATAATTTAGAATTATCACTAAGTAATAGTATAATTACAAATAAAGTGTATTTAATAATATTAATAATTTAAAAAGAATGCTTGTTCCTTGATTTTGTTTTTTCATTGGTGTCATCAATGTTAAAAACATGACCAGACCAAACAAAAACAGATTGCCTGTGATGACCAAGACTGAAAACCAATCGATCTGACACTGGATGACAGAAATGTGTTTTCAGTCAGGCTGATGGATGTCATGTCTGGTTTCTCAGGGCACACACATGCTTTAATCGTCTGGATCTTCCACCGTATCCATCCTACACGATGTTGTACGAGAAAATGCTGATCGCCGTGGAAGAGACCAGCACTTTTGGCCTTGAGTGAGGACTTCACGTGACTTTCCATGTACACTCTATGTAATTATCTACTAGCGTGGATCGTGTCCTGTGTTTCTTTGGTTTGTTCAGGACACCACTGCATGCATCAGTCACCTGCGCAGGTGTACAGTGTGTAACGGGTATGCAATAGTGAAAGAGAAGCCTTCAACCTGCTTTAACACTCAGGGCCTCGACCTCCGCTGGAGTCACTCTCAGTTCACACACAATCATTTCACTGCAAACACTCTTTTTTTTTTTTTTTTTTTTTTCTTTGGTGCATTTTGACATTGACAAGAATTGTAAAGTTAAAACCAAATACGCTCACGGAAAATATCTGACTGAGGTGCCGTAATTACTGTAAATGTGTGCACTAGTGATGAGTTCACCTCTCACCCAACACGGCATTATCACAGGAAGTGACATTGTGTCATGTCACTTTACAGGAGTCAAAGACGGACTAGGAGGAAATGGCAAGTCCAAACCTTGATTTGACACTTTTGATGTATTAGTTTATTAATCAATACATTTTAATATTAAAATCATTACAGCGTCAACAATGTTCAAGGATGTTCAAGGCTTCATGCTGTTTTATGTCTTGTCTGTAATGTTCGAATGAATTTCTAGTGTTGACATATGATTGCTTTCAATGAATGAATGTTTTTGGGTATGTTCCCAAAAAAAAAAAAAGCCCCAACATAGCATATTTTCTTTAAGGTCATCCATCACTGAAAGCGAAAATGCTAAGCAACACAACAAATCCAGTCAGAATATATTTGAAGTTTATTATACAGCTGTGTGTAGCAGGATTTTGAACCAATGAGATTTCACTGTGGGTGGAGCTACCCAGCGTAACAAAAAAAACAAAAACAAGGGACTGACAAAATGTCTTGTTGGTTGTTAAGACACTGTGTAATGGTGCATTCATGGTGACAGTGATTTATAGTGATTTGTGCTTGTACTTTATGTAAATGAGCAATGCGGTGCACTGCCAATGGGAGTAAAGACATCTCAGTAACTGAATGCTCGTAATGAGCAAGTTTTACTGTTCATGATGTGATTCTTTATGCACCCCTGTAGTTTATATACAAATTTCCTTTCAGCATGTTTATTTTTATTGCCAAAAATGTATTAGTTGTCAAAATGGAATGTTTTTTTATTGTATTGTTATTAGGAGTTCAAGCGTGTAGCACTAAAACCCTATTGTAATTATTTAAATTTCCAAGGATCAGCATTCTCCCCTAAAAGTGATCATGCATACCAAAGCGTAAGTCATAGAGACTTGAAACTTTGAGGGCTAGTAGTACTCACACCGTCTACAACGTCACCAAGGCTCACCCTGATAGGCCTGACAGTGGTGCTATAGCGGTCAAAAGTACGAAATGGCTCATAACTCCTGAACTGTTAGGCCTAGGCAAAAATGTCTTATGTCGTTGGAATCCTTGGCTCAAGACAGAGGATTTTAGATTTTTTGCGAACTAGTCCTAGGTTTTTGGCCCAATCGGAACCAAACCAGTGCAGCAAGATTCTCTGGAGTCTGATTGTCTATAGTTATCAAAAAAAAGTTGAAATTCCGAGTTCTAAGGGCACCGAAATGTTCAAAGTGGGTGGAGCGTTTTTTACTATAATGGATATAACTTGTTAACAGAATGAGATATTTTCACCAAACTCAGCACACCTATGTAAGAGCTCATACTGTGGTCATGTGAAATAAAAGAACATGGTGACTGGCCACTTGGTGGCGCTATAACAGGAAAAAAACATGAAAATGGCTATACCTACTTCACCGTTAGTCCAATCAACTTGAAAATTGGCGTGAGGTGTCTTTGTTCAAGGTGCCATGACTGTCTATGACGACATTGACACATCTCATAAAACATGGCCGCCATCGGACAATGAATTTTGAGCAGCTATCAGACAAGGTTAACAGTGGCCAATTGGAATGAAGCTTGCTGGACTGTTTGACTCACGGCCCTAGAGGCCTGTGAGAAATTTGAAAAAAATCGGCCTACTGTTAAATTGTTAGTAAACAGTTAAATTACTGTTAACTGTTAAAAACCTTTTATAAATCATAAATTTCCTATGGTAAATTGCCTGTATTGCCTATAAATGGTCTTTTACTTCTATGATCTAAGTAGTTATGTACATGCTTGCTAAATAAAACATAATACATTTTTACACAAGTGCTTAAAGGCCTTAAAGCGACTGAACCCCGATAATTGCTGCTCGCAGCTATATTTTATGTATTTCAATTTTCAAAAAACGATCATGTTGCCGTTAGTCTGCACTCTCATTGGCAGTTGCTGCATCACATCGTGGCTCATTTGTATATAATTAAATCTCTCACTGTCACTTAAAATTTACTTAGTATTTTCTGATGCCATGATATGCACTCATTTTCCCCAATATTTATGAAATGTATTATCTATTTATATGGTGTTTTTTATTACTTAAATTGGTGAGGGGTATGTAAGAAATGACCAAATAGTAAAAGAATTTGTGCACCACACCTCAGCTGTTTATCAGAGTTTCAGCTGTTTTTGCGTTTAAGGTGAAGAGCAGTGAGATATTTTGAAAGTAATATATTTATTCAAAAAGGAAGTTGGTTTAAATGTCAGGACACATTTGAAAGGTCAGAGTGGTTCATTCTGTTGGTTGATTTATTGATGATTAGATTCCTGTGCTGAAGTTTTCATTACTGTTCATGTTTACATTTTAAAATGGCGTGAATGTGTGTATTATGCATTAAGATCATCATAAATCATCTTAACATGATGCCATTTAAAGGTGCATGTGTTTGTCTAATCCACATTTGATGAATCAGTCTTTTTATCTCCTAATATTTTCATAAAGAGATTGTTCACCCAAAAATGCAACATGCAAACGATTTATTAGCTGAAATTGTAAATTTCCTTTTTCTTTCTTTCTTTCTTTTTTAAATAAATTTTAAAAAAAAAACAGAATGACAAGAGGGTGATTTTTTTTTTTTTTTTTCCCTTTATTTTTCATTTTTGGGTGAACTGTCCCTTTTAATGTGGTGATTGATAACTAAAGCAATCACGGCGTTGATCGTCTCTGAAATGTAATTCTCTCTGAAAGCAATTGCAGCTCAAAATGAACAACACTTCCACTCAGCTTAAGATATTAGGAATGTAGAGAAAGTGCATTTGTATTATTTATCCCAATTAAGAAATTATAAAATGTCTGTATATCAAATGTGTACATATTTGCTTGAACAGTTTATGTAAAATCTACATTTTAAAATGTGATGAATCAATTCAACAGCCAACAATTCATCTTTTTTTTTTTTTTTTAAAAAAAAAACAAAAAAAAACATGTCCTCATATTACTATTTGCATAATGTTAGTTCAAAATGGTTTTCTCAAATGTATATTACTATGCATATTTGGTTGGAATTACAAATAATGCTACTCTTTGGCGGTTGTGAAGGACGTTTCTTCATTTATCAAGCCCTAAAATGAAAATGTGAGAGAAATTAGAAGGTTCTGCAACAAACTGCCTTTCTATAAACAGGGCATTCTGGGAAATGCAGAAAGAGTTGGCTCCTGCTTCCACCTCGGACATACACTAGCCTGCTTTCGTCTTTTTACACTTTTAATCCATCTCTATGGAAGAGAATAAGAGCGGAAATGTACAAATGTTTTGAATTGTGTATTGAGGTCACTTATAGCGCCTCTCTCAGGCTGAGCTCTGTAACTACAGCATTACACTGTTAACGAATGTCAATAAACAATCACTTTCTATCTCAATATGACTGTCGCTCGTGTGCTTAATCCATCGGATGTGGTCTGAAATTTTTCTGGCTCTGGGAAATTGTACCACTTCTTATTAACATTAGATATTAAATTACATTATTCTGTATGTGCTATTCCATATTCTTCAGTCTCCCTTCTCATACACTCTTTTTAGTCCTGTAATATGAATCTCAAGCCAGTTAGAAATGTGCCAAAACCAGCCAGCACATTGCTCTGTGACCAAAGTAATCTGCAAAAATAAATAAATATATAAAATACAAAATGTATATTAAAAACTTAATATCTTTTAATGAAAGATTTATACATTTCATTGGCTAAAACACTGTGATGTAATATTAAATATATTGCAAAATCGGATCAAAACAGATTGGAGGAAGTATTCATATGCATGGCTGTTTTGGCAGATGAAAGCGAGGACAGATGGTCCCCAGAGCTCTGTGGAATATGAGGATATTTCTGGAGCAGGGGCAGGGTGGTTTTGGGGGATAACAGTGGGATTTTTGAAGAGCTTGAAAGAAGAAGGAAAGTTTGAGACATGAAGCCTCAACTCGGTTTGGAACCGAGATTTAGTCAGATTCAAAACAGATTCAGAGAGAACCGAAAAAGACTTGAGTTGAACAGATCACTAGTGTACTGCTTACCACACTGTACTGGCTGTACTACCATACAGTGCGGTAAACAGTATGCTGGTACAATTTAATAGTTGTATTATTATTATTATTATTATTATAGCTTGAAGTGTTTAAAGATTCTTCGGTTTAACCAGCATTTTTGGTCCTACGGTTCTCTGGCCTCAATCTTTGACTAAAAAGTAATGAGAAGATGTGGTTCGGATCAGAGTCTGAGGACACGACAGGCCGTGTTGCTAAACTGGGTCACTGTGCTGCTGTGGATGAAATCTGCTCACTCCTGTGAATAATGATTTTTCATACGTAATGGTTATTATGAACTGAGCATGGTATAAATTAATCAAATGAAAAAAGATAAGACGTACCATGGGAAATCTTTCAGTACATGGCTCGAAAACTCAATCAATCATACTTCATGTTTTATTTCTAGCGAACAAAGAAAATTTAAAGGGTTAGTTCACCCAAAAATGAAAATAATGTAATTTATTACTCACCCTCATGTCGTTTCACACCCGTAAGACCTTCGTTCATTTTCGGAACACAAATTAAGATATTTTTGATGAAATCCGATGGCTCAATGAGGCCTGCATTCACAGCAAGTTAATTCAAGTACAAATGCCCAGAAAGGTACTAAAACATATTTAGACAGTTCGTGTGACTACAGTGGTTCTACCTTAATATTATAAAGCGACGAGAATACTTTTTGTGTGGTGATGGCCGATTTCAAACACTGCTTCGACTCTTTTGTTTCGAATCAGTGATTCGGATCGCGTGTCAAACTGCTGACTTTGGCGCTCCGAACCACTGATTCGAAACAAAAGATTCGAAGCAGTGTTTTGAAATCGCCCATCACTAGACATTGTTGAAAAGTCGTTTTTTTATTTTATTATTTATTTATTTTATTTTTTTGGAGCACAGAAAGTATTCTCATCGCTTTATAATATCAAGGTAGAACCACCGTACTCATATGAACTGTTTTGAATATGTTTTAGTATCTTTCTGGGCGTTTGAAAGTGTAAATTAACTTGCTGGCAATGGAGGCCTCACTGAGCCATTTGGATTTTATCAAAAATATCTTAATTTGTCTTACAGGTGTAGAACGACATGAGGGTGAGTAATTAATGACATTATTTTAATTTTGGGATGAACTAATCATTTAAGAGAAATATATATATATATATATATTTTTAATGGCACAAAATTGTCTTACGTTTAACTTAACCGCATGACCTACAGCACTTGTTTTTCTGCATATATTGCAGATTTTGAAATTGAGATTTTTTTTTTTTGTACAGTGTCATGAGAAACGTGATTCGAATTTCTGTAGTGACTGAGGCTTAATCTTTTACTGACACCTAGTGGACTACAGTGGTACTAGACTAGTCATGACAATAGAATAAAGATCCCAGTGTAGGTAAACTGTATGAAAGGGTCATATTCAATTTTTTTTTTTTTTTATGTAACCCTGCTTTTTCAATATGATCAGACATCTGCTGTTACTAAATAAACATGTTCAAGAAAATAGTTCAATAAATTTTGTCTCATAAAATGAGTGGATAATTTAGTGGAATTGTTAATCATATATATATATAAAGATGTCAAAATGCATAAAATTACAGTGTATGACATCATCCATCTTTAATGAAGCACATAAAACAGCAAAAAAAAAACTACTAAATTAATCAGAATTTCTCCAAGCTGCCCCATAAAAAAGTGCATCATATGATACAGCTTCCATACATGCCAAATAAATATATATTAACATTTGAATATATGTAAATGCCATAATCATATGTGCTTAAAAAAATGCTGTCAATCATCTGTTGTACAGGAACTCTCTGACGGTCCATTGGCGTTTGTTGACTGAGTTTAACACTGATGCAATGCTTTGGTGTGACGTTACTCCTCAGATTCCGTCCTGTTGAAAATCTCTATGGTCTCTCCTTCCCTCAGCTTCAAGAACACTTGCTGGAGGTGCCATCTAGTGGCAAAAGAGGTCAACCTCATTATATAATGTAACAACATATATCAGCACACACAAGGTTACTTATCAAACCCATGCAGACACAGTTCTGCTTTGTGGGCTTCAGAGGAATGTCTCTATTCTGGGATTTTTAGAAGTGAAAACATGGTACCTGTTCATGAGAGTGTCTCTGGTGGACGTTGTGTAGAGATAACCTCCAGTCTTTGACCCGGTAACTGGGATCTTCAGCTGAAAAATGATTTACAGTGATTGATATATTGCTGACTAGTAGTAGAGCGAGTATTTCTCATGTACTGCATGGAGGATGATTTATGGTGAGGTTGTAGAGCTGCTGACCTGAGCACTGCTGTGGTCCATACGGTTGTGTTGGTCAGATAAGTGAATGTTGTGGATCTTTAGAGGAGGAGCGCCCAGACTGGCCATGGCTGTGGAATTATTGTTCAGTTGTTCAAGGGCCAGACGGTAGTACTCTGCTTTTGCAAAATTTTCTGAAAAAAAAAACAAAAAAAAACAGGACACATTTAAAAATATATATATATATATATATTTAACAGATAACATAAGCTTTAATTAACAATGACTTACTCTGCATGAGGTAATACATCATAGTGCAGCCGCCGCCGGTCACTACAGTGATGAATATGGTCATCTGCTGCAGGAGGCTGGTTGATCGACTCATCCTTCCTCACTTCGGCTGGAGGAAAAATCTATAAAATAGTAATGACATAAAATTAGCTGAACTTGATCATATAAATATAACTGAATTTATTTCCTTCATGATCTTAAAGACCTTTTCAAGCTTCTTTTTCAGTGCTTGAAATTAGTTTGATACATAAATGTAAATTGTGCCTCTCTCTAGTTTAATTTTCGTCATTTTTGGTCACTCCTTATTGTCATACTGCCATTTGTTATTTCATAGTTCCATGGCTTTACTATTCTAAATGGGTATTTACATGGTACTTCAATGTCCTTTGAAAGACAATGTCCTCTTAGCATGGGACATTCTAAAAAAACAACAACACACAACTAAAACATACTGAATGGCAAAAATGTATGATACAAGACGCTACAATAGTACATTTTGTTAGTAGCCTTTGTGAAATTTCATATCTGTCATCGTCTTCGTCATCGTCATCGAATGATACTTTAGTAAGATATGGTTTATCGTTTAAAAATGTCCATGAATTTCACAGAACTGAGTCCTAATTTTGTCCATTCAAGGGCCGTTCATAATAACTCACCGTCACATCGATTATTTTTATAAAACACTAACAGCAGCGCGCTATGGGCGCGGCCATGTTCGTTTTTCTTTGAAAAACTTTATTCAAACATTGATGTATATAATCTGATTAAATGCATTGTAAACATCCAGTTGTGCGATTTGTTATCATATAAATGATAAAGTAAATGTGTCCGTACTCCGTAAAATTATTAACTCTTGATTTTTAAGATAGTCTGTTTGTTTATTTTCTGTAGCCTATTATTTGTCGACAACAGGAACACGTGCGGCTGGAGCGCGTGACGTCTGACGCAGGCGCGGTTAAGAAAAAAGAGTTATGAAAGTTCTTTCCTGAGTCACAGTAGAATGTCATTCATCCCTCTAATTTCCCTGCAGATGCATTAGAGTTTCACACCAAAGGCTCTTTGAGGACATTCAGAGGTGAGGACATTTATATCTTGCTCTTGTACTTGTGCATATAGAAGAATTAACATTATCTGTTGTGTAATCACTCACTTGCGCGTTCTTGAGCGCGATGCTGATGCGTTTCGTTAATGTGATGCTTTTGGTGATTTAATTAATTGAAGCGTTTTAATAAACCGATTTCTTTTCAGTATGTCAATATACATTTTCTAGCATTTGAGAAAATAGGCATGTATTGACTATTTTAATAGCCAAAATCCTGTTGTCAGTAGTTTCTACATGCTGCTGCCTGCTGGTTAGTTGTATAAACCCATTACAATTAAGCTAATATATATATATATATATATATATATATATATATATATATATATATATATAACATTTATTATTATTATTATTGTGTCATTTGAAAAAAATAATATAAAAAATGCATTTTGACTTCATTTGGTATTTATGTGTATAGTTTGTAATTTTTAAATTAATTTCTTCAATAATCCTGTTATTATCATCACGCCAAGCACTTAAAATGTTAATTCTATTAATCACACAAAAAAGTGAGAAAAGTGAGTTAAGAAACGCAATCAAGCATATTTAAAGGAAAGTTTGTGATCTTTATCATGAAATAATAAGATCCTTTTTAATAGCATGCACTTTAATGAATAATTTACTCATTTTCTACTGAGTTGTAAGGAGAGTGAAAATTAAAACACACTGCCAAAAATGTTTTAAATTCCAGGTAATAGGAAATGTTTCCCATTTCCCCGATGTTAAATAAATGGGTAACTAACTGATATAATCCTTTATGCAATATTCAAAAAATATTCTTTTTTTCTTTTTTTTTGTAAACAGTGTGACTCGATCTCTGGTTACTGCTTAAACAAGCCTTTATCAGACAAACACACATGCAGACACACCAAGTACTTCATTTCAGCAAACATTCTTCTTAAACCAATTTCTCAGAAATGTGCTGCTCTTTGCATTGACTTGTTTTCATAGGATGACAAGCTCAGTGTAGATGAGGACCGATCCACTCCATGCTTGTTTGAACCTTTTGTATAGATGTTGCATTTGACTTTCTTTTTTTTCATCATGCAGAATTTAAATCAAGTTCATATCAAACTTTGTATTCCTCTACTATAAGCACACTTGTTACACTTGTAGCTAATGCTGAATTTCTGCTCGTGCACATTGTGTTCCTGCAGGAATCATGTTGGGATCAGTGGTTGTAGGTGTAGGCATTGCAGGATGTGTTAGAATGAGAGATTTACTCGCTCCTCTACCATCCAGCGCTGCAGAGAAGCTCAGCATCAAAGGCTTTGTGTCCAGGTCAGTGCACCATCCAGACATTCATACAGAGACTTGATTTGGTACACAAATTGAGCCTGATTGGCTTAAAGCACTTGCGTTGCATGTTTTATGTTTTGACCCCATAGAACACAAGATAAGTTCTCTGTAGCCACTTCATATCATATCATATAGCAAATATTTACTGTTCTGTCCTTGGTGTGCAGTTTAGAAATCCATACGCATACATACATAGACCATGGTTAAACATGTTTTGAGTCCTCATACTGAAGGGTTCATATTGAAGTGAAGTGAATGTGACGTGGCCATTTGTGCTCTGCATTTAACCCATCCAAGTGCACAGAGCAGTGATCATTCAAATGTTTGCAGTATCACGGTTTCCACAAAAATATGAAGTAGCACATCTGTTTTCAACATTGATATAATAATAAAAAAAAATGTGAGCATCAAATCAGCATATTAGAATGATTTCTGAAGGATCAAGGACACTGAAGACTGGAGTAATGATGCTGAAAATTCAGGAATAAATTAAAATATATTCAAATAGAAATCAGTTATTTACTGTTATGTACTGTTTAACAATATTACTGTTTTATTGTATTTTTTTATTAAAAATGCAGCCTTGAGCAGAAGAGACTTCTTTCATTAACAATAAAGCATCTTAAAAATTCCAAACTTATCAGTCATCAGTTGGAAACAGTCACCTCAACTCCTGTGATGTGTGGCAGCAGCAGCGCAAGATCGATCTCGGGAGAATGATCAAGCAGACACTCTCAACATTCTCAAGTTTATTAAGGAAAAAGGGTCATATTTATACACAAGATATAAAGCAGATTGGATGTCCAGTCCATCCAATCATAGTACACAAAGATTACCCCCTACCATATATGGCATATTAGGAAATATAAAAACAAGTAAGAGAGGTCAAATATTCAAATGTATGTGCGTGTCTTGAGTTCCCGTTTGCATACGAGTGTATGAATGTGTTCTTGTTTCTAGTTCTTATTTTGTCTAAGTGTGCCCATAATGTGCATAACCTAATAGATAGAAGTTACAAACGGGCAGTCTTACACAAGAATAGTCAAAAGTGGAGCCTGAGAAAAAAGAAAATATTAACACACACACAAACACATATCTCACAAAAGTGAGTACACCCCTCACATTTCAGCAACCATTTTTGTATATCTTCTCAAGGAACAATACTATGAAACTTGATATATTTTAGAGTAGTCAATGTGCTGCTTGTATAGCAGTATAGATTTACTGTCCTTAACTTAATATACAGTCATTATTGTCAAAATAGCTGGCAACAAAAGTGAGTACACCCTAAGTGATAACAGCTGTATGTTGTCTAACCATGCAAAGCCACGTCCTATTCATCATGTTCATGTTTTTGTCTGCTTGACAGGATCATACAAATGTGTGTATTTTGTATTAGAGCAGTTAAAATTTGGTACTTTGAGTACAATTCTGTCATACTGATCACTGGAAGTTCAACATGGCACCTCATGGCAAAGAACCCTCTGAGGATTTGAGAATTAGAATTGGGCCTAGACTATAAGATCGGTAACACCATGAAACTGAGTTACAGCACAGTGGCCAGGGTCATAGAGAGAGATTTTCCACTCGGAACAGGCCACAGAAGTTGAATCAAAGAAGTTGAGTCCTCGTTCTGTGCATCAGGTGCAGAAGCCGGCTTCAAAAAACCGATGCACGAGTGCTGCCAGCATTGCTTTAGAGGTTGCAGAAGCGGAAGGTCAGCTTGTCAGTGCTCAGACCATACACCGCACACTGCAACAAGTTGGTTTGCATGGCCGTCGTCCCAGAAGGAAACCTCTTCTGAAGCTGGCTCACAAGAAAGCCCGCAAACGTTTGCTGAAGACAACCTGTCCAAGAGCATGAATTACTGGAACCATGTCCTGTGGTATGATGAGACTAAGATAAACTTGTTTGGCTCAGATGGTGTCCAGCATGTGTGAGGAGTACCAAGAAAATTGTCTTGCCTACAGTCAAGCATGGTGGTAGTAGCATCATGGTCTGGGGCTGCATGATTGCTGCTGGTACTGGGGAGCTCTGCTTTATTGAGGGAAACATGGATTCCAACATGTACTGTGACATTCTGAAGCAGAACATGATGCCCTCCCTTCAGAAACTGGGCCGAACGGCATGATAATGACCCCAAACACACCGCCAAGATGACAACTGCCTTGCTGAGGAAGCTGAAGGTGAAGGTGATGGAGTGGCCAAGTATGTCTCCAGACCTGAACCCTATTTGCGATATTTCGATATATTGTGCAGCCCTATGTTTTTCTCTCAGGATGTCATAGTCAGGTTTCTTTAAAAGATACATCGATATATAATAATATATAAGCATTTCTTAATATGAATTTGAATCTTTCTGAAGTACAACTGGTGTTTTGTGTTTGTGTAGGAGGACTCTTGAAGATCAGCAGGGTGTGAAGCAGATCACGATGACGGAGGCGTTGAGCAGAAGTGACATCCACGTGGCATTTATATGCACAGAAAACACCAGCCATGAAGAGAGCATCAGGTATCACACAGGCTCCATAATCTCTTCTGACCCCTCTCACATGGCAGAAATGATCATGTGTGTGTGTCCTTCTTTTAATATGATGATTTCTCCCCTGATCTGCTCAATCTCAGGCAGTTCCTGGAGGCGGGGAAGCATGTGTGTGTTGAGTATCCCATGACCCTCAGCTACACATCTGCAGTGGATCTGTGGAATCTGGCTCAACAGAAGGGTGAGCTGCTGTCTTCATTAACAGCTGTGGATGCATGTCTTCTTGAGTAAATATTTGAAATGGTAGAACGTTTGTCATTATAAATTAGCTAAATAATATTTTTCTGCATCATACTTAAATGTTTTAACTTCTATATGGTATCTTTAGGTCTGGTGCTTCATGAAGAACACATTGAACTCCTCACTCCTGACTTTAAACAGCTGAAAAAAGACATATCTGGGAAAACACTGGAGAAGGGAATGCTGCACTTCACAGGTATAATAGCACCCAGTTACTCTTTCTTTTAAAGGGTATCACAAAGGTTTAGAGTGACAGTCATGTTTCTTCTCAGGTGGACCCCTGAAGCCAAATTTTGGGTTCCCATCGTTCAGTGGCATTGCCAGACTGACCTGGTTGGTTGATCTTTTCGGGGAGCTCACGGTTACTGCTGCATCTCTGGTGGAGGAGAAAGAGAACAAATACATGAAGATGACGGCCCACTTTCTGACCCAACAACAGAAGTGAGTACACTACAACCACAGAGAGGGGCTTCTTTGTTTAATTAAAAAAAAAAAAAAAAGTATTACATTTATTATATTTTTAATGTATAGCTGCCAAATATTGTGACCATGAACACCAACATTTTAGGTTAAAATACAGTATAAATGAATGTACTCAGAAAATGTACACAATTGTTCAAAAGTTTGAGGTCAGTAAGAGTTTGAAATAAGTATATTATGCTCACAAGGCTGCGTAATAGTGTGAAATATTTTTTAAATCTAAAATAGATGTTTTATATTTGAATTAGGGCTGTCAAATCGATTAATCGCATCTAACATAAAAGTTTGTGATTATATAATGTGTGTGTGTGTGTATAAAATAAATAAATAAATATATATATATATATATATATATATATATATATATATATAATAAACAACCTTTTATGTTAGAAGTGATTAATCACGATTAATCAATTTGACAACACTAATTTGAATATATTTTAAAATGTAATTTATTCCTGTGATATCAAAGCTGAATTTTCAGCATCATTACTCCAGTCTTCAGTGTCACATGATCCTTCAGAAATCATTCTAATATGCTGATTTGCTGCTCAAGTATTATTATTATTATCAGTGTTGAAAACAGTTGTGCTGTTTGATATTTTTGTGGAAAATTATTCTTTTCTTTTTTTTTTTTCTTTTTTTTTTTTTTTTCAGGATTCTTTGATGAAATAGAAAGTTCAAAAGAACAGCATTTATTAAATTTTTTTGTAACATTATAAATGTACAGTAGTTACTGTCAATTTGGGTCAATTTAATGCATCTTTGCTAAATAAAAGTATTAATTTCCAGAATAAAAAAACAATGCTTATTGACCCCAAACTTTTGAATGGTAGTGGATGTTTTTAGAAGGTGAAACTGGTCACCATTTCTTCAAGTTTTTTGGTATTTAATCACCTTTTTGCACTTGAATTGTCCTGCAGTGACGCGTGAGTTTTCAAAAATACATTTGTTTTTCTGTGTAGCCTCTCAATAAATATGAGGTCATGAAACTGCAATCACTATAACTAGATTTTATGGGTGGTGCTTGCATTGCTATGTGATTGCTAAGGGTGTTACAAAACAATTGTTTAAGTCAAAGAGCACATGCCCAAAACTACTTGAATTTATTTTATTTTATTTTTTATTTTTTCATCTGTTTTATCATCTAACATGCAAAAATCAGATGTTAATCAGAGTTGTTTCTAACACAGGCCTCTTACTTGGATTGAAGAACGAGGTCCAGGACTGGGCAGAGCCAAAAACATAGATCTTCACTTCCAGGACACAACTATCACAGAGCTTCCTGCCGGTCAGCGGGAGCCAGTGGGGCTGTTCATGCAGGATCTGGTGCTGTTCAGTCGAAAGCTGCAGGGTGACGTCTCTGCCGCGGAGCTCCAGGCAGAGAGGAGTCGGATCTTACTCTGTCTGGAGCTGGCGGACCGCATTCAGCAGCTCAGTGAAAACGCTCAGGCCTGAACCTGAAAGAGTTAGCCACTATAGGATTTTCACTGTCTTTTCTCAAATGTCCCATATGGAATTGTGGGATAGAGACATCAACTGCAGTATAGAATAATATTATAATAAGTATACATTTTTTTTGGTAACACTTCACTTAAAGCCTTTATATGTAATGCATTATAAAAATTTAATAATCTCATTAATAATTATAACCACAGTTATAATAGTTTATAATACATACATATTCATTAAACACACATTTAGAAAGTATAATGCATTAAAATACAAGGCAAACAACCAATTTCTGATATACCAATACATTTTAACGTTATAATTCTTTATGAAAAGATATAATGCATTATAATGTACATTATGAATAGCTATATTCATTATACAAAAAGGCTTTAGTGGTTAACACTTTACAGTAAGGTCTCTTTTATTAACCTTTGTTAATGTTAGTTAATAAAAATGTTTGTTCATGTTCGTTTACAGTGCATTAACTATGCTAACAGATATAATAATGCATTAGTAAAAGTTGAATTTAAAATAAACTAAGATTAATAAATGCTGTAGAAGCGTTGTTCATTAATAGTTCATGTTAAACCTTACTGTAAAGGGTAATCGAATTATCTTTTTTTTTTTTTTTTGTAACAGTGAAAATGAGTATCTACTGAGTTGTTGTTAAGCTCTAAAAAAAAAAGGACAAAAAAGAACCACCATAAAAGTAGTGTCTGTTGTATTATTCACAGAAAATGACAACTTATGGTCTTTTTGTCCTTTTTGGACTTTGACAGCTATTTTTATGTTAAATATTTAAAAAAAAAAAATCAGTATTGGGAAATTGCAGTGATTTAAAAATATATAACATATCAGCATAAAATCAGAGGTCTTTGATTTGGGAATTTAACTAATAGTTTTGTGTTTAACTAGTGGGCTGCATCAGAATATGCAGTAACAGCACATTCCTTCATTGTATTGTGCAACTAAACTCTAGTTTAACCTATATTAAATTGTATTGTAACCTGTATTAAGGTTACATGGCTAATTTATTATTCAACAGAAAGGGATATTATTCATCAGTTGGTATTTAGTGTGTGACTGATACAATGGGTTGTGTGTTTGTACAATGCATCTGCATCTGCATCTGCACCAAATTCAAATACACATTTCAGACAAATGAACCAGTGATTTTGGTCATTGGTGTTCATACAGGCCGGTGCATTGCAAAATAACACTCTTGTTTGCTTTGATATTTCTCTTTGTCATAGTACATATTTAAGTTGCTCTGTTGACATGCTGTAGTTTGCTCTGTGAAAACTGGAGGAGCTCTGTAGGCATTCATACATCCTTGGAGTAAAATCAAAGGTTCACTTATTCATGAAGTGCTGAAAATTTTTCTTTAATCTGATCTATGTTCTTTATGAGGAGATTAGAGATGAGAACTCTGGAAAAGCACTGAATTGAGCAGATCATGGGCTTTATCAAGGAAAAATAAATGTAATGCACATATCATAAAGAGGAATGTTCAATTTTGTTTCTAACCAAAATGCATTGTTTACATTTGTGTACATGTGTACATATTTGTATTATTCAGTTAATAAATAAATTGTGCCTGCTTTATGGAATTAGTTTCTGCAGCTGAATCCACACATTAACACAACTACATTTCAACTGTAGAACTTGAAATCTTCAACTTTTATTTTGTATTATGAAAATGAAGTACTTTTTTTTACATTATGAGTTTTTAAAGCATGTCCATAACAACTTGTTACTGTAAAAAAATAAAATAGTTATTCTGACTTGCACTTGTTCAATTCAGTTCACAATACATAGTTTCAAAAAATCAATAAAATGTTTTGTATTTATTCTTTTACATTGTTTTAAACAATTATGTGGGGGGCATATACTTAATTGCCTGGATCAAAAAAAAAAAGTCTTCTTTTTTTAATGCAAAATACTTTTCTGTTAACACTGTTAAGGTTGATTTATTAACTAATTAAAATATTAGTTATGAACTAACAGTAAATAAATGTTCCCAGCAATTATTAATCTAGGCTAATTACTATGTATACATTTTAAAATGTTATGTTTTATACATTAACATCAGTTAAAGTTAATTCATGTCTAATGCATTAACTAACAAAAAACAGAACCTCATTGTAATGTTAGCATTTTTCTTTTGCTTTTGAGATATGAAATATGATCCAGACATGAGACTTGTGAAATCCCGCATTCCTTCCGCAAAAATGAAATATTAAACATATTTATAAATCATGTTCAGACACCAAGAGTGAAAAAACAGTTTCAACTTTTATTCAAAAGACAAGTCAGTCCTAATGCCACATTAGTTAACAAGGGCAGAGCCATATTTCTCAGAAGCTGTGGTAAGATGATGCAAACACTGTCATGTGCTCAGATTCACACAAAAAAAGAACAAACAGACATTTCCATTTGGAAAGTGTCTGACACGTATGCAATAAATTGCATCTATATATTAAAAACAAGAACTTCTTTAAATTTTTTACTGCCTGTGTTGCTGAAACGCAGTTTCTAGATCCTCATTGGACAGTTTCGATTTCTGATTACAAAGTTTGGTTGATACAAAAAAAAAGCTTCAAATAAATTACAACAACATCATAACCCTAGAAAATAAAAGTTGTACTTTGTTTATTTGTGGAAGAAAACAAAAAATGGGAGCAATGGAGCAGCAAGCAGATCAGCTGATTTCAGTTCAGGTTCTGGTCTAGTTGAAAAGTGGAATGTTTGAGAATGGAAGTACTTGTGTGCATCATCATCATCATCATGCTGGACAAACACAACAGTAATAAATATACAAAAAAAAAAAAAAAATGAAATGAAAGCAGAAAAAATACAAAGTCCTTGTTTACAGCACATCGCAACAACAGCATCAATCTGCAGTCGATCTTTAGTCTTTAACCTTCAACTGTCAGTAAGATCTTTCTGCTGGCTCTGTCACTTCAGCCGGTGCAAAGAGAATGAGAAGAAAAAAAAACATTCCTCCTGGGTGACTAATCAGACCTGAGAAGAGCAGGGCATTCTGGGATGCTTCTTCTGGAAGTCAAAGTGATGCATTCAAAGTGGTTGGAGGGGCTCACGTGGATTTCTGTTTATAATGAAGGGTCAGGTCTCCACCGCTCTTCCAGATAAAATGCTTAACAGTCCGGAGGTCCATGTTTGGATCCAAAACCTATGAAGACAGCAAACATTTTTTAACAATAGTCTACAAAAAAGCATTTCACAATTTTTACTATTTAAAGCCGTTCACACAACGAACGATAATGATAAAAATATTAGCATTCACACCAACCCATGATATTGCTCTGTTTATTATAAGAACGCACTGCAGTTTTGTTGTCTCCTGCATCTTTAAAGCAGGATGGATTCTGATCGGCTGTCAAGTTTTATTGTTCATCAGCTAGAAAAAATCTGAGTGATATTGTTTCTCTGTTATCATTATAGTTGTGGTGTGAACTTAGCTATTCTAAAGGGGTCCTTGATTTTAATTTCACTTTTCTAACTTTAGTTAGTGTGTAATGTTGCTGTTTGAGCATAAACAACATCTGCAAAGTTACGACACTCAAAGTTCAATGCAAAGAGAGATATTTTCTTTTACAGAAATTGCTGTTTAAGGACTACAACAAAAGGCTGGTAGGGACTACAACAAGCTTCTTTGCGTGTTAGTGACATCACAACCCCGAAATTTACATAAACCTCGCCCCCGGGAACACGCAACAAAGGGGGCGAGGCCATGTTGGGCTGCTTTAGAGAAGAGGAAGAGTTGTTGTAGTAGAGTGTTGTCGTCATTTTACGCCGGACTGCTTCACAAACGAGGGTCAATTCAACGCTGGATTTGAACAAAAGATTAACATGACGACATGCTAGTCAATGAGTTGAATCAACTCCACAGCAACTACATAAATTTATCCACTAATCATTCAGAAACGTCTAGTTGCATTCTAAAAGTTGTAACTTCTTCCTGATTCTCTCCATCAGTGTCCAACTCCGGTTTGAACAATGTAAGGCTGAACACCGTTACTGACGGTCGTCATTTTGGCTGCGTGAGATTCTCCAACTTTGTTGTTGTTGAGCAACCGAAGCCCTCTTCTGGAAAGGGGGCCGAGAGCAGCAGCTCATTTGCATTTAAAGGGACACACACAAACATGGCATGTTTTTGCTCACACCCAAATAGGGTCAAATTTGACAAGCTATAATAAATGATCTGTGGGGTATTTTGAGCTGAAACTTCACAGACACATTCTGGGGACACCAGAGATTTATATTACATATTGTAAAAGGGGCATTATAGGTCCCCTTTAAATTTAGAAAGATTTTTAAAACATCTTTATAATTGTAGTTATCGCCCTTGATAAGAACGGGTCTTTAGGAACACAATGCAAACGATATAATCTCGCCTTAAATTTTAATAAAATTCAGTGCAGTTGAGCATTAATGCATTATAAGGATGAAAATAACATTAAAGCAGGGGAAAGTAACCAAAACTCTGAGGTAGTGAAGGATTTACTAATGTTTTAGTATCTGTAACTGACTTCACAGTTTAACTGGGGTTATAGTCACGTTTAACCTTGGGTTAATCAATGTTTCACACTTCTAATATTGTTATGAATAGTTATTTATGTCACAAAAGCAGTGCTACTGGACTGTGCTGACAAAGGTCAGTTGCTTAGCAAAAAACAACCATTCGAAACTAAATAACGGTCACCTCATTTAAATTTGTTTCAGCATCTGAGGAAAATAAAATGTTAAAGAGAAAATAATGAGTATATTGGAGCACTGGGGGTGTTTTCTTGTCTGGAGGCAGTAAGAAGGTGATGACAGGTCTAACCTGATCTAAACACATGAGCTCAATCTTCTCTTCGGCCATCACTGCCACGTCTTCCTCTTTCTCCTGCTCTCCCGGCTTGTCATTGGCTGAAGAGCTGGTGGTCTGTGACTCTGTGTCAAGGTTGATGATCTTCTCATAGACGTGTTCCATCACTTTCCGCACCTGAAGCATGTCACTCGCAGACAGACGGTCCCTGAAAACAACGAGCCATGATGAATAATCTTCAAAATGTTACAAATTTAATCAAGTATCACTTTTACAATTCAGATGCATTTATCTTATGAGATGTCTAAAAATATTCAATTAGAAATTAGACTATCTAAGCATAATGATTATTAATTATTATTTCTCCATTTGTCACTTATAGAGACAACATACTTTTTGAGTGTTTTGGCTCCAGATGATGAATGAGGTTGGAGGTAGAATGGGATCTTGTTGAATTTTGGCATGTTTTTCTGAAGCAGGAAAGAAAGCAGTCAATATACAATCAAAAACATTATCCATATGAAGATGATTGTGGGATTTTAAACACTCACATCTACAGTGATATCAATAACCCATTGAGGTACAGTTTCATTCAGTAACATAGACTCTGTCTCTCCCCCAGAATCACGGCATAATAACCTGGAATTGGAAGGAAATATGAATATAATGAAGACAAGATCCAGGAAGGATAGTGAGTTTAATGTCCTCATCAGTACTAGACACTTTCATTCTGACCTAAACAACGTTCTTCCACCTGCTTCACCAAAGATGACAGGAGTGTGTGGGGGAACCTGGAAGTAGCCGTTGCCCTTTTGAATTCGACTCTCTTGTTCACCGTTTACTACAGAGAAACAAACACAGAAAATAATGATGTCAGAGACCAAGTACATAATTACATGTTTCAAAATATCAGATATGTAATCGGAGATCCAAAAATTAGCTCAGAACCCCATAAAACAAAGCTTTATATAAATACAAAAATAATTGCATGCATCTTTTGCGGATAAGGCAAACTATGCTTTGCAGCAAAATTTTCATCTAAGATGGCAGATAAGAGTCAAGGAAAATATTTTTCAGTACTAAAAGTATTCCTCCTATATAATAACATTTTTATTGAAAGACCTTTATTAAAAGATGCATTAAAAAACACATCTACCATGATTTAGTTCATTTTCCTCCTCTTCCATTGGGTTTATGTGAGTTCTTGGCCAGAACTCCAACAGGGCCTGCAGGAGCAGCCCACCCAGATTCACTGGAACAAATGAATAAATACAAAGAATAGTTATGTTACATAATTCCCACTGTTGAGTTAATGTTGAAAAACAAACAAACATACTCTTCAAAAATCCTATTGTTTATATGTATCGTTGTCTTGTTTTTCAGAACAATATTCTAAATGTTCTATAGGTACATCAAAATGTCCATAAAGTAGAAAGATTTGTAAAAGAATTTTAAACAATTGCTAAATTAAAATAATTTCTATGGCACCAGATGGAATTGCAAAAATGTATACGAAAATTATTTTGTATACAGACACAAAATCCATAACTTTTTTAACCACTAGGTGGCACTGCACCGAAACTGTGCAGGTATTCTCAAGTCATGATTGTCATTACACACACCGAATTTGATCTGAATGCACTAAAGTGATGCAGAGATATAGCCTCGCGTCTATTTTGACGTGCTCTTCGTAGAATTCATTTAAACGTCATTCGAAGCCGGTTTGACTAATCAACTTGAATTCAATAACTTTTTGTCTGCATAGTTTGATGATGATCTGGTTCAGTTTTGGTGAAAGGAGGAGTTTGAAAAAGTAGGTTTTGAAAAAAAAAAAAAAAAAAAAAAAATCATCTTGAGACAAGGAAACAGTAAAAAAAGATTTTTTGTTTCTAGCCATTACAGTTCAAAAGTTAGCATCAATGTGAATGTAAATTCGGACAGTTGGTGGCGCTAGAGCGTTTGAGAACAGACTCCAAATTTGCTATGGTAATAGTTCAGAATGTCCTTTATCTGTGTGCCAAACTGTATAACTTTCCCGCAAGCAGTTCTATAGGTTGCCATAAAATTAAGAGCCGAAGAAGAAGAGTAATGATTACAATAGGTGCCTATGCATAATAATAATAATAATAATAAAATCATAACTTTTTTCAAAGAAGTTACTCAAAAATGCATCGTTGGCAAACATATAGTCTACTATAAATAATATATAAGTTTTATTTATATATTGCATTTCCAGTGCTCAAGGATTCTTTACATTACAGTATATGGAAGCTTGTTTCTGCCACAAATAAAAAAAATGTAAAAAAGGTAATTGCACATTTTTATCTCACTATTCAGACTTTTTCCTTGCAATTCCGAGATTATATCTCACAATTCTGAGAAAAAAATTACAAGATATGAAGTCTGAATTGCAAGACATTGGCCCGGTTTCAAAGACAGGGCTTAGCCTAAGCCAGGATTAGGCCTTAGATCAATTAGGATATTTAAGTAGCTTTTATAAACATTCACTAGAAAAAAACATTACTGGTGTGCATCTTGAGACAAAACAATGACACTGATATATTTTAAGATCTGTCAGTACAAGTTACTTTCAGTTAAAACAGCTCAAACATGCATTTTAGTCTGGGACTAGCTTGAGCCTTGTCTGTGAAACCAGGGGATAAACTCACAATTCTAAGAAAAAATGTCTGAATTGTGAGACAAAAAGCATTGTCAACAGTATGCACTAAGAAGACAACTTTACACTTAGGGTCAGAGCCATCTGGGCTTGTAAAACCAGCATCTTTAGCTGCCACCCACGCCGCAAAGGAATCGCTTTCATCCAGCGTGATAGTCAGCATCTGAAAAACACAGCAAAAAAACATTTAACACACATTAACATACATCTTTGCCCACATCTTAATTGAAAAACATGATGCTAAGGCAAAATTCATTGCCTCTAATACTCACCCCTGTTTTGAGATCTACAGAAAACCAGTTTGGCACATAGACCATCTTAAACCTCTTTTTAATTTCCTCATCAAAGTCCACTTTACCCAGGTCTTCCCCCTTGCATGCCTACAAAACACAGAGCAGGATTACATAACGTTTGGCCAAAAGATGCCATAAAAATCTTCTCATTATCTGCTCTTACCTTGAGGACATCCCAGAATGCCACACTGTTATTGCTGTCTTTAGTGAGTATGTGCCTCTTGTCATTGAGAATATGACACTGAACGATGCTGGTGCTACCTGAAATTGAATTAAACTCAGTTCAATACAAGTTTCAATCAACTATAGATTTAAAAAACCGGTAGATGTTTTTATCCAAAACAACTTGCTACAGTATTTTTTTAAATAATTTTCCTGGAGAAATTGGGGTTTGGTGTCTTCCACAACCAGCAGCCTTGCTGGTTTAAGCTTTAACCATTACACAATATCTACACCTTAAGGTTGTTCTAGCGTACAGTGAGGGTCTTTTACCTTTGATGACCTGCTCTGGCTGTGTACACAGAGGAGTCAGTGGGGCACTACAGTCGTTGTCATAGTCTCCAGATGTTCTGAAGTTAAGCATGCCCTTTAGAGACTGATGATGACAAAGAAAGAAAGACAAATACACAAGCTGATTGAACGATGCAATTCAACTCATTTAAATTAGACTGCAGATATATGCTTAGACATAAGCTAATGTCAGGGTTTTTAAGACCAAGTAAAGATAATTTAAGGAATAAATTGAAGGAAACATGATCTGTCAATATGTTCTCTAAATGTAAATGTCTATGGAGAAACACAATGAGTTGTATTAGCAACACTTTAGAGTTTGAAAATACACTCACTTTACAAAAAAAGCTTGAATTGCTCTGCTCCCAACCACTAAATATTTTTTTTTTCCTGTACCTTCTGATCACACTGCACAAAAGTGGAGTTTTTCCTCAGTAATTTTGTCATGTTTTCCAATGCAAATGTCTAAATGCATTAAATACATCAACATGCATTTACTGGAGAAGCACAATTCATGAATTGAAGACTTTCAGCTCTAATTTAAAACCTTTTTAAGGCCATAATTTGTGTAAAGGCAAATTAAGACCCTTTTTAAGAACTTTATAAGACCTACAGAAACCATCATGTATATTTAAAGTGACAGTTCAACCTAAAATGAAAATTCTGTCATCATTGCTTACAATATATGCAATACTTTCTTTGTTTTTATGCAACCAGAGACACGGCACACTCAACGCAATATAATAAGAATTATGGGAAAAGTACTTTTAAGGTAATTTTAGTGCTTTTTGGAGCTTGACAGTAATAGTCCTCATTAATAATGGAAAAGGGCTGATTAGTCACATCATAGGTAACTCCTGTTATGTTTTATTTACATTTACATTCATTCATTTAGCAGACTCTTTTATCCAAAGCGACTTACAAAAGAGGTACAAAACAAACAGTTCATCTTAAGGGGACAACAACATGAGAAGTGCCAGCAATACAAAGTTTCAAACATCCAGAACAGTACAAGCTAGATCAAGTGGGATATAAAAAAACAAAACAATAAAAGCATAGAAAAAAAAAATGTTTTAAGTTAGCAAGATGCAATTAAGTGCTAATGGAAGAAATGAGCTTTCAGTTGTTTCTTGAATATTGTCAGAGATTTGGCTGTCCGGTTAAGGTTAGGATAGGTGTTCAAGGAAAAAAAATAAATTGAGCGATATAAGGCTGAATAATGACAGAATTTTTATTTTGGCTGAACTATTTCTTTACGGAATAAACCCTCTGAATTGTGATTATGTAACTCACCCATTTGTTCACAAATGATTTAGTTGTGGACACCCAAATGGCTTGAGGAGGGTCGGCTGATTTGTCCAATTCCATCTGCACAGAGCATCAGATAAGTTGTAAGAGCATCTTTCTTGAAGGATTCAACACTTGCATTTAAGGATGACTTCATTTATTTATTTCCAAGCACTATTCATCTCAATCTTGCTCTCACCTTTAGGACAGAAGCTTTCTCTTCACATATGAGCACACGTATGTCAGGGTTTCGCAGGTCAGTGCAGTAGATTTTTCGGTCACGTCCACCAGAGTATATGTGTGTGAAGGCCTCATTTACCTGCAAGGCCCACACACCCTCATCGTGGACCCGGTATGTGGCGATACATCGCTGCTGGCCGAGAGACCACAAGCGTATTGTACCGTCTGAGCTACCGGAGAGACACTAGACAGATAACATTATCAACATCAGTGAATGGTTGTGTTCAGTTTTTGGCAGTCTGAATAGCAAATTCAGATATATATAATATATATATATATTTTAAGTAATATTTTAAAGTATTTTTGAATGTGGATGAATTTTTTTTTTTGGCATGAAATGCACATGTGACCAGTGTTGGGGAAAGTTACTTTTGAAAAGTAACACATTACAATATTGTGTTACTCCCTAAAAAGGTAATTGCATTACTTAATTAATTTTTATGGAAAGTTAATGCGTTACGTTTCTCTTGCGTTACTTTTTCTGACCTGGGCTTGCCTGTAGTCAATACATGGGAAAACAACGTAACTTGCGTTACTTATTTAAAAAAATAAAAATATTTTGCTGTAAATTTAAAAGTAATGCATTACTAGTTACTTGAAAAAAAGTAATCTGATTACGTAACTCAAGTTACTTGTAATGCGTTACCCCCAACATAGCATGTGACATCTTACAAAGTGTGCAATATTGTCTGGAACTGTTCAAAGTCCTACCTGGGTGCCGTCTCTGTTTAGTAATAATGATTTGACGTTGTCACTGTGGCCTTTCAGCTTCATTAGCTTGGCACATGTTCGTGGATCCCAGACCCTCAAGACCTGTCATAACAAAAAATGTGACACAAAACATGTTCTTTAAGTAAAGCCTTTTTATTTGAACCTGCCTGCAGTCACATGAATGACAATATTCCTCCCTTCAAATGTGAAAGTAAAACATCGTAAGACTAACCTTTTCTGTAGATCCTGAGATGATCACGGTTCCTGCCTGATTCATGGCCAGACTGTAGATGGAGTCTTTGTTTCCACTCAGCGAGGAAGCTGTCACAGAAAATATGAATGCAATACTGCACTCACTTCAGAGCAAAAGGTTTTTCACATTCATCTGCTTTATTCCTACTCAGTGAATAAGAAGGAAGACTGTGTCAAGAATTATGATAAAGAGAGTTTGCTCACTGGTGACTGTATTATTAGAGGCGGTCAGAGCGGTCAGCGTATTCACATCCCACAGGAAGATCTGCCTGTCCAGCCCAGCTGATGCCACCAGCTCCTTGTCTTTTGCATATGCTAAAGCTTTGACGTAGTCCTGTGTGAATTACAACCATCGTCACCATCAACATAGATGTCTCATATATAGTAAATTTGCACATAAAAATAGTACAAAATAGCATCAGTCTGTTTTCTGGGCCAATTCTGGAAGCTTCAAAGTGGACAGAGTTCTGATTGGACGGCTGGATAAGTGTGTTGTGATTGGTCATCCACTTCTAGCATGTTTTGGCAATGTCACACCCCTTACCATAACCACGAGTTTCAACACACTACTATCTCAACCAGGCTCGCCCCTATATTTTGCATATGCCTTGGGCAGGAATCATTTAAATGAGGAATATTGTGACATGTACGTTACCAGAAGAGAATTTGGGACTACAATTGAAGCGTTTCAGGGAATTCAGAAACAGTGACACCGATATAGAGAATAACTCCCTTCGGAGTGACTAACTTTGCTGACCTTTTTCATGCTCATTACAGTAACAATACACAAAGTTAAAAATGAACAATACACAAAGTTGACAAACAATTTAGGTCTAACTAAACATAATATGAAACATACCTTATGTGTCCGTAATGTGGACATACAGAATCCCTTGTGTGCATTCCAGACTTTCACAGTGGTGTCCGAGGAGGCTGATATCACTACAACACAGAACAATCCACTGAAACTGGCAATTGCTTAGAATATATTTAATGATATTCAAGCATGAAGTTTCCTGTAAAAAGCTTCTGAAGTGCTTAGACGTACATGTTTTTCCATTACAGCAGAGGATGATGTCATTCACCCAGTCAGTGTGATGCTCCATCGAAGCGATGTAAGGATCCTGCTGTAATAGTAAACAGCTGTCAGTAGCACATGAAGCTTGATATATCAGAAACATTTAACCATAAAGAGAAAGAACAGGGATAAATTATGACTTTGATGGAGATACAAAAGTGATGCTGGAAATAGAAAGATATGGTCATATAGAAACAAAACATGGGACCAAGTGCATTAATATACATAAATCATGAGCATGCTTTTTGTACTTTGTGCTGATTGACACTCCATATCCTGATGATGGAGTCTCGACCAGCTGTGAAGAGTCTGTTGAGAGCAGGATCCAGCTGAAGAGCATTGACACCGTTACGATTGTACTTCTCCACCTCATCTCTAATCACATAGGAAACCTGTAAACTCATCATTATTAAAAATATTAGTTTATTAGACAATGAGATTATCTACAGTATACCAAACTACCTATTTAATAAAGTTATATAAAAATGAATACAGAGAGAGCCTTAGGAACAAGATGCATGTCTTGTAAATCTGTCACTGAATGTAATTACTGAGCCGACAGTTGTACTCAAACAATAATTCGATTACAATATCATATATCTGTAGTGTACAGTGGCCCAAAAAATTATTTAGACACACCGTAAAATGACTGAATGCCATTGCGTTAGATATCATCACTGTACCATGGTAACACCACAGTACTTTTTTGTAAGGGTGGAAATGTTTCGCTTTGTAAAAATTAGGAACACTACATTGGGCGACACTTTGCTAAAAACACGTAAACGTATTACAAATTTACTAACAAACTGTTTTAAAGTTCCGGGAAATTATGTGTAAATTATCACCTGGACTTTCCTCCGTCCAGCAGCGTTCTGTCTGTGATGAGTCGCCATCTTGCATGTTGACAATCAGTGATTGCGTCACTTCCGGGGGACAGCAGAATACGAAATCGGTCACTAGAGGCCGCCGTTGAGTACATTTGCGCAAGTAAATTTACCTAAATTAATTGTTAACTAGTAGTTGGTCATTTGCAGGAATTGGACATCGTAGATTTTAGACCCTTAGTCCTAAATTTAAAATATTTTAATGGTATCAAATTGCACAAAACATAACATAAGTTCAAATCTTATTTAAATACTATTATAGTATTTATGCAGCCCAGATTATTGTACACATATTGTTTATATATATATATAAACAATATGTGTACAATAATCTGGGCTGCACATTTTGGATGTCTCCCAATCAAATAAACTTGATTCAACTCATTAAAGAATTTTCAGGTCCTGAAATAAGTGTGTCTTCAGATACGGGAGACATTCAAAATGTGTGTTACATCCACCAGTATTTTATTACTTGTTATTTATTCTCTGTGTAAAAAAAAAAAAAAGTATTGGCATTTACACAATGTAAGTAGTTCTTATATTCAGTAAATCACTCAGATCACTTGTTTGTAGAGATTTTTGTACTTTTGATTAAAAAAAAGCAAAAAAAAAAAAAAAGGTAGCATTTTTTTTTAACAAAAGTACAAAAAACTCTACAAACAAGTGATCTGAGTGATCAAATGCTATAACTTTTGATTGCTTTGAGATATCAACACAAAATTTGGTAATGCTTTAGATTACAGCCAAATGTATTTACGGCATAACTTCCAGTAATCATAAGTGTACCTATAAAGTAAGTATGTGTAAGTATAGAGGAACAATATGTAAAGTCTTGGGAATAAAGGGGTAACAACCAGGAAAATAACAAATTATTTATACTGTGAGTATTTTAGAACTAAGGGGTAGTTACACTATTATGATAGACAACGTTTGGGAGCAATTTAGTGAGAACATACACTGCACACCTTTTTGTAATAATAGTGTACAAATACTTAAAATTACAGGGTAGGCTACATTTCAGTGCATTTACACAGTCATTTTTTTTTTTATTACAAAAGTGCACTGACTGACAATTTTTTAATACCAGGGAAATATACTCTTGTTCCATGTAGTTACAGGGTAAGTACAATAAAAACACATATACACAGTCTGATATCACTTAGTAACCTTTATTTGAAAAACAACTTATTTCAAAACAGATTTACAACACTCGTTTCTCTTGCTTGACTTCCTCCTCCTCGTGTTCCTCTTCTTCTTTTGCTTTCTTTAAATTCTGTATGTATTAAAAGAAAACACAGTACACCCAGAAATATCCTCACCATTTACTAATCTTTTACTCTCATGCCATCCGAGATGTGTACGACTTTCCTTCTTCGGATGAACACAAACAAATGTTTTTAGTCAAATAAATAATATCTGGAAGTGCTTTATAAGCATGTAAGCTCATGTGTTCCTAAAAGTGGAAGCATCAAACAGCACACACAGCAATAACTACAGTAATCCATACGACCCCAATGGATGAATCAATGTCTTCTTAAGTGAAATAAGTGTTTGTAAGAAAAAGAAAAAACAACATATTTTACATTTTTAAACTGTAGACTAAAGCTTCTGACCAACAGTCACCTGCACGCGCATGAGAAGGTTGAGAGTTCATGCTTGACTTAACTTTAGGCGTGACGTAAGATTGTGTGTTTTTTATTGTACTTACCCTGTAACTACATGAAACAAGAGTGTAACAAGCACCAGTTTAATTTACCACCTGCAAATGTCATTCTTACCCTGTAACTACATGAGACAAGAGTATATTTCCTTAGCATTTAAAAAAATTGCAATAGTTTTACTTGCCTTGAAACATGTAAGCCCAAACTAAAACATCTGCACCTAAGATTGTTGTCTATCATAATAGTGTAACTACCCCTTAGTTCTAAAATACTTACAGTATAAATAATTTGTTATTTTCCTGGTTGTTACCCCTTTATTTCCAAGACTTTACATATTGTTTCCCTATACTTACACATACTTACTTTATAGATACACTATAATTACCGGAAGTTACGCTGTAAATACATTGTAATTACGCAGTACTTTCTGTAATCTAAAGCGTTACCCAAAATTTTACTCAGATACAGCAGGCATGATTGTGAACAAGACCAAATTTGATTTTGTAACCTACTTTCTTCTAACAGTCATCATGTCAAGCATGAATTACAATTTTTTTTTTTTTTTTTTTTTTTAATAAGCCCTTATTTTTAGGTTTGCCACTCAGGTGTGAAACCTTTAAAAATGCCTTCAGGATGTAGGGGTTAATAAACATAACACTAAATGCACAGTGCGCACACCATATGAATAGATGTAACCCTCCACTTTCTTCCTGGATAACATTTTATTATGTATTTTTCTGGTTTTATATATATTATATTAGAAAAAAAAAAAGTGATTTCTGTGCATAATGTAATGACTGCTGACATGTGAGTCCATCATAATGCACAATGCACATAAAGCAATACACAGCAGACATTTGCCAAAGCTATTTAAAATGTGGATAAGCATATTTTAAACTTAAATGTTGTTATGCATTTTAAAATGTCTTTGCAGTTTAAACTTTATTAAAATGTGTATTTTCCAATAAACTTTATCTTGCTCAGTTTACTTGTATTCTGTTACTATTAAAGCTAACATGCTAATAAATGCATTCACATTATAGAGTTTTTTTAGAACCTTCCTATATACCCCTGTTACATATACAGCTTAGATATTATGTAAGTTATGCACTAAACAAAAAAATACAGGATATCAAACTTTTCATTTTATTCACTCAGCTTTATTCAGAATTTACATCATCGCACAATTTAATAAAACATGTAGAACTACAGTACATGTCTGTAATAATCATGCGAGTACAACTCATAGTTATACTTTTGCTCTGTGATTAACAACTAAATCATGGTGTTTTTTCATCTCTGGTAAGTGAAATGTGGTTGAGGTTTTAAGATACAAGGAACATAAAATTGATGTCTAATATGAAATCATCATCATTATCAACATTTTAACATTTCCCTCAAAAATTTAACAAAAAACCTCTTACAGAAGCACAATGTACTGAATCTACCAATTCAGAAACAGTATTGTGTGAAAATATCATCTGTAAACATCTGAAAAAGTGGCATTTGTTTAGATTTCCATTACATGTATTTATCCAAACTTTCCAGAGCATCATTTTTTGTGCACATTCTCCATTCATTTGGAATCTGACCATGTCCCTGAAATGTTTTACTATAGAACTTTTCTAGATCTTTCTGGAATCTGCATACAAACCACTTCCAGTATGGCAGCTCAGAGTGGTCTGGGGTGATGCTCCAGTTAGCATATTTAGAACCGCCTTTTCTGTATTGTTTCCAAGGGACTAAATAATCTGAGTCATTTGGATAAAAAGAGTTATCACTTGCTACTGCTGTTGTGCAGATATCAATACACAAGTTTGTTGTTTTTCTGTAAAACCACCCATTCAGTCCAATATTGCGGTGGAAAGGAACGCTGTGATCTCCAGGATGGCCTTCTAATGTGTTGGTGCAGATGGCTTTACAGAAAGGACACTGAACCCAACAGCACTGACAGAAGTGGTCAATCAAAATCTCATCCGGTGTCTTCCTGCACTTCTCCATTTTTAGATCACTAATGCTTGTAAAGCTGTCCTGTAGCTTTGTCATCCGTTCCTTCAGACTTTCAGTTAAAACTTTCTGAAGAAAATCCAAGTCTTTAATTTCGCTGAGATCACCACATGAGTTTTCTGTGAGTTTTAGCTCATCTGTCAGGGTTCTTGTGAAGCATCTGAACCACATGTTGCCGTCTCCTCTCTGACCCTTGACCTCCACAGTAGCTGTTTTAACTGCATTACTTACAATCTCCTCTTTTTGTGTCAGATTTCCTTTGAAAATGTTTAGAATCATATTGTTTTGTTTCCTGAAGTATCTGTCTACTTCTTTTTTTATGAATTGTTTGAAGTGTTTTTTAGGATTATGAATGTAATTTATGTACTTCTCAAAATCCTCCTTTTCTGCAAGAGATTTCAGAATGTGTTTCTCCAGATTTGGTCTGTTCTCACGTAATGAGTGTATGTCAGACCTCATACGCGCAGCCAAACCAATGGCAGTTTTGTTGTAAACCGCTTGTAGGATAGATGGCTCAAGTTTGCTGCAGATGAATTCACTCAGTATGGTTGTTGTTGTCGCTCCTCTGTAGTAGTTCTCAAAGATGTTCCAATACTGAGTTTTCTGCTTCTCAAGATAAATTCTTGGGTCATTTGCTTCTCTGAATTCTTTGTGGAGTTCAGTAAACATTTGTCTTGCAATGTTACAAACATGAAGACTGAGATCTATGGTAAACTCTTTTTTCAATATGTATTTTTGACTCATGGATTCATGTTGCTTTACTGACTTTTGAACACAGTCCTTTATTTCCTGAAAGTAACTGTCACTGTAGCCTCGTGTTCCAACTGGTGACTTCTTCATTATTTTCTCAGTGTCCTGTATAATTTTTTGAGTCAGATGCCTTATTGAGTAATGACATTCAGCATTTAGGTCCATGTTTTCTGGTGGTTTTTGAGTCCCTCTAATATAGTCTATACCTAACATAATTTTTTGACCAAACCGCTTCAGTAATCCACTCTTGCTTTTCCTAGAGCTCTCACCAGCTTCCTCTGAAGATTCAGCTTCATCAGAATGCTCTAGATGCTTCTTTATTCTCATGTAATGAGAATAATCACTCTGGACGTCTATCAGTTCATAGTCTTTCTGATTTAACCGCTCATTTACAAGAGTCAATTCCTGATTTTCAGATAAGATTCGAGTCACATCCTCCCATAAGTTCAGGTCTTCCAGTGGAGGAGTATCTTTAGTCATTTCACTGACCCATTTACTCCACATTGTGTCAAACTCCTTGTTCAGCATATGTTCGTCTGTTCCTGTATTTCTCAGGCTTAAAGCTAGTTCCTTGCTCCGACTGAAAAGCTTGTTTTCATACTCTGTCCTTCTTTGATCTAGCTTCTCTCTGGCTTTTTTCTGTTCAATTGCTTCATCTAACTTTCTTTTTGTTCCCTTCACAAGGTCATAATGAAGTTCTTTGATTCTGGTTTCAAATCTTCCTCGCCACTGACACAGAATTTCTTTGTCTTTGTCCTCCTCAAAGTAAGACATCATTGATTTTTCTATCTGTTCTTTTGTCTTTCTCATGTTAGCCAGTAAGTCATTATCCTGAACCTCAATGTTTCCATTGGCAATTCTGTTGTAGAATGTGTCTTCAATGCTCAGCATGGCACTTCTGAGGGTCCATGTCCAGTCGCTGTACTTAGTTTCTAGTTTTCTGTATACAGCAATCTCAAGTGTGTTTTTGAAGCTGAACACAAAGCTTTCATTTAGCAGTGCATTCCACAGATCATTAATGCGCATTTTGAACTGAGTCAGTGTAATGCCACTAGATTTAGAAGCCTTCGAGAGAATGGTGTCCTTCAACTCTTGAATATTTCTGCTGTAGTCTGGGTTTGGCGGTGCCATTGGTGGGCTGCCTTCCCACAGCTGTGCAAAATATTTTACATCATTCTGAATGTCAAATGCAATGACATCACTGAAAAACTCTGTATCACAGTCTTCTTCTTTAGCAGCAAGTTTTGTCATATCATCCAGTTTCTCCTGCAGTCGCCTCCTTCCCTCCATGTTTTTCTCTCCAGCTGTGACATCGGAAACATTCTGATGCACAAACATGCAGCTTGGATTCAGTTTGATCTTCTTCATCCTCATGAAGGCCTGAACAACAATCTGGAGAATGTCCTGCATCTCAGCTGTGTTTTCTCCAAAGATGTTGATCAATGTCATATTTCCAAGACCAACAACAAATGTGGCCATTTCATTGTCATGATTTCCTGTTGACCTTCCAGCCAGTTCTAGGGCACGAAGTCCCTCAGTATCAACGACTAGAATGTAGTCAAACTTCAGCTGTGCTTTCATCTCCTCTGACACTCTGACCAACTGCATGAAAGCTCCTCTGGTGCACCTGCCAGCACTGACGGCAAACTGCAGTCCAAACATTGCGTTCAGCATGGTGGATTTCCCAGAGCTCTGAATCCCTAAAACTGACAACACATAGACTCTCTTGTCTCCCAGTTTCTGGATGAGTGCATCAAGAACAGCAGTAACCCAGATCAGAGGAACATGGGCAGCATCACCATCCATCAGCTCCAGTGGAAATCCAGACATCATCATCTCTGCTGCAAGACTCGGAAGAGAAGAGAAGTCAAACGTCAAGTCTCTCTTGTTCCTCTTCACAGATGAACATGATTCATACATCTGACCGATCTCTCTCAGTATGTGCTCCAAGCCAAAGGTTGCTGCTTGTAATTTCTCAGATACTGTCTCAAGTTCTGTTTGTGCAGCTGTCAGTTGCTGTGATTTATCATGTTTCTTTTTAAGATTTAGGACTGTTGACCATTTTTCATCATACTCATGAAGAAGGGCTGAAAGACTTTCAGTGGTGTAGTCGTCCAGCAGGATGCCCAGCCATTTCAGAAAATATGGCACCTCATTTCCTACTGGTGAATTCAGGTTTTGGATAAAGATTTGGATAAACTGACCTACGACTGATGTTTGTTGCTGTTCACGAATTTTCAGCATTTCCGATTGCTTAGAACTTTTGTTCTTTTCCATGTTGCTCCCCTTATGTAATTCTCCCAATGTTGGTCGATGAAGTTCTTTATTCTTCTTGCACCACTGATGCCACAGTTTTCCCTGCAATGGCAAAAATGATTCCTTGATTTCAGTCAGATCTTTACCCTGCAGTAAACTCATCATCTGCTGTGCTGCCTCTTTTCCTCCCCTGCAGTCATCATCATCATTCTCATCTACTCTGATACTGGAGTGCTTGGCCACATCTTCAAGCTTGAAAATGGGAGATGATTCAAAAGACAAGAGCCCATTATTTATAGCTCTTCTGATTTCTTCAAATACGACTGACTGATTTCTGTCTTTCAATCCAATTTTGTATTTCCCTTCTCGCATTTCTGTGAGAGCGGAATCATTATCAGTAAGGAGGCAGACGAGTGGCTTTGAGCCCTTGTAGAAGTTTTGGATCTTGGTCATGCTTTTGTCATTCTTGCCAAGTTGTGATAAAATAGCAACATTTACAGAGGCCATTTCAGTCAGGATATCCAGCTGCTTCTCATTGGTTTCTGCATCACCATGGAGGTTACAGAATGCAACACAATGAGTAAATCTATCTGTTTTCTCTCCAGAGGGACAGTACCAGGCAATCTCTACAAGCCCATCCATCAGGACTCTGGTTCTGCTGCTGCCTGGGCAGTTCCTGTGGAAGAAGGTGTTGTGTTTTTCATTGATCAGGCTGTTCATCAGTTGAGACTTGGATGAGGTCACAGGGCCAAACCTGAAGAAAGCCACCATTGGAGTTTCTGCCTTGTAGACTGGTTGGAATTTGCTAGAGATTTTACCTTTATCATCAGTTGTCTTCCAGCTCTTGTTGATTTGTCGAAATGTCCAGAGTGGGAACTCGATCTGTTGTGTGAATGGATTTGGTACAAGCAGAGGCAGAGCATATTGACACTGTGAAAGTTTAGTCACCATGAGCTGCTTTAGGAAACTATCAGCACAATGAAACACAGCCAGCTGAACATCCATCAAGTGGACAGCATCTAATTTGTTTGTTTCATCAGAGGGTTTAGCAGTTACTCCAAAAATACTGTCAAAGGCATCACCAACATCTTCGGATGAGTCATTGTTTGTTTGTTGTGTGTGATGTTGCTCATTATTCTCTTTAATCTGGAGGCATCTTGCTCTGTAGTCCATCATCATCAATTTTTGTAGAAAAACTGAAGCCAGCTCCTCCTCTGCACAAGACTCTTGGGACTGTGATTGTACAGTTGGCTTAAGGAAATCAACAGTTCTCAGGTTTAGGTGTTTGCCTTCAAGATGAATCCTTTCAATGAGTTGGACAGCACCTAGCTGAAAAAAACAGTACCATAATAAATAGTTAAACAGTATGACTAGTTGAAAAGCAATGGAAAAGAACGCTAATTAGTACACTTTCTGGTCATTTAGAATTAGAACATATGCCAAGTATAATATCCCTCGCTGCCTAAAGATAGGCCTATCCCACTATTAATTCCGTGAGAGCTAAAAAAATAAATGGAAAGTTGCGGTATCCAGTAGCCTATACGTGAACAATTTCTGTGTATGTTTTTGACCAACGTTTTCCACTGATGTAATCACTAAAGAGAAATATTGTAGTAGCCTAATACATATTTGCTTAGTTATCACAAAAGTTTTCTCTATTTAGCTATCATATCATTAACCTACATGCTGCCTGCCTCAGAAGTCTGTCCAACTCCGAAATCAGTATTGTGAGGCAGGTAGGCCAACCTTTGTGCGCAAAAACTGTCTGCAAACTCATTGCCTGATAGGGGGCAGCGAGGCAACAAGTCAGGTCAACTTTATGGTAATGAGCTATGACGTGAAATGGCATAACTGTATGTGCCACTATATATTTAAGCCTAATGATATTTATCATTATTTTCTCCAGCTACGCAATTCATTCTCTGCATTCTCTGTAATCCTCTCAAGCAGAGGACTTCTACATTCCGATTGGTTGCCAGTTACTTTGATGCTCTTGCCGGCGGCGGTCTGAACGCACAGTCACGGCATTTGTTTCCAGGCGGACCATTTAAAAACGCGGCACACACGTTTCCCGGACATCCTGTAGAATTCAACCAACCACATGATGACTTCAAATCTCCTAAAGTATTTCCAGATAAGTGTTCCATATGCATCAGATGTTCAGCCAACTGTCCGTGGGCGTAACGTCTGAGGCTGAGACTAAATTGAATCTAACTTTAGTTCCGGGTTCATGACGCAAGACGCATAGCCGAAGTAGCACGTCCGACTCAAAAAGAACCAAATAAGCCGGTTCAACCAACTCATGAAAGTTTGCTGAGGATTACCGAAGAGCCTGTTGAGTGACTTGACGATACAATGATGAGGCACGTACTGGAATTATGCTTATTATGACTACTGTTATTAAATAACATTTCATTAGCTGCAAAAAAAGTTGAGAGATGATTTTTACAGTGGTTTATTGTACATGCAGATTATAATTTAAGTTGTTAAGCGAAATCAACGAGTTTATAAAATTGGTTCTTTCCATGTTTGTGCATCAAATGTGTGCTGTAGTTGTGAATCTTATCCAAGATGTAGGCTACTCAACATTGGTCAGTTGTATCTGATATTTATAAAGGAACGGCGAATGAAACTGTGACCACAAACTCCATTAACTAAGTGAATGAAAGGCAATAATCAGCAGTATGCTTTTACATAAATAACTTTTTATTTGAATGTTTCAATGTGCGTTGACACAAATTACGTTATTTTAATGTTACATATATCATCACAGTTGTTAGAAAAGAAATGTATAGTGACATCATTGGATGATGACGTCAGGAACCTATGAATCGGCTTTTTGAACCGGTTCATTGAGCCGAACTGTCTGGTTCACGGAAATGAAGTGGACTTTGCATCACTACAGTACAGTACAGCGTTGTTGACGCTCTCGGTGGTGGCGGTCTGAACGCACAGTAAGCTTTTGGATGCAGCCATACACAGAGCGAATTACATTTGGGCATTTTCCCTACACAAATCAATATGGCTTGTCTGAATATTTGGACTGCATCACACGCTTAAATTTGATTACATTTATGACCATGTTATGGTGTTGTGGTGGTGTTCCCTTTCGGCGAGGGAACTCGCACTGCGTCTAGCACTTTGGGGAATGCCTCCGCGTGAACCGGTGTCTGAAACGTTTGTTCGGCCTTTTGGCAGCCGCCCTGACAATCCTTCTGGGTTGAGTGAGTTGGCTTCCTCTCGTTAAGAGAGTCGTTTTGCTGAAGCCACCGCTCTGCTGTGCTCCAGGTAATATCACGATTTGAGGTGTATGGCCATTGTTAGGCACCCTTGATACCTTCCCTAGGTTGAGTGAAGTGGTTTCCTAGGCACAGACAAATAACCAGGTGTTGTAGGCTTTTGTAGAAAGACTCCCCTGTGGTTGTTCTTGAGCATTGTTAGACTTCCTATCGTTTAAAGAGTTGAAAGCACTATGCCAAAGTCTCCGCTCTCTAGAGCTTTGGTAGTAGCTTTGTCTAGTTCAAGCTTAGAGCAATCTCTTCACCTAAAGCTCATTGATTATTATCAAGTCGTGGGGTCGAGTGTTGCAGGCCCCTTCTGTGGAATTTCTTCCTGTTGAGGCCTCCATTCCTCCAGAGCTGAGTTCAGACGTTATTCTAGTCTTGGAGCAAGAGTTTTTTGCTCAGGCTTTCACACTTGAGCCTTTCTCGGGTTTAGCTCACTTCACTCCCAGAGCTCTGTGCCCCATATGTGCCCAACAACAGTGATGCTTAGGTTGAGCGTAACGAGTATTCCAAGCCTGCAATACCTCTAGTGGATATTTCTGCTGGAGTTAGATTTGCTACCAAGTAGTTGGCTAGTAGTAGCAAAGCTAGGTTCCTGAGTGTCCTAGCTCCCTAGAGTTGAGCAGACGGTTATCAGGTAGCTCAGGCTCCCTGATACTAGCCCTACAGTTCTAGATCTGCTACCAAGTAGTTGGCCCTCGAGCAGGCCACCTTGAAGGCGATCCTCTGGGTCGAGCAGGTCCTAGGCACTTCCAGCTAAGAGAGTATCCTGACTCCTTAGAGTTATATCAGAGTGTAGGCTCTTCTGGATCCTCCCTGGTACTTGCATTGAGCTTGGTCAATTCTCGTCCCAGCTGAGTTTAGTTTGTACTCCCCTCGCATTGAGGGTTGTTCTTTAGAGTACTGTGCTCCTGAGGTCTGGTCAGAAGGTCGACGGTCTCTCATGAGACCACCCTGGTAGATCAGTATTTTAAACTATAGGTACTCCCCTTTCTTGAGTGGGTCGTCATATAGAGAACCTCGCCCCCTGAGTTGGTCTGAAAGGTTTAAGAGATTCTTTAGTAAGAACTCCCTTGGTAGATCAGCTCCTGTTGGAGCTGGAGGTATGCCTCTCATTAGGGACCCTATGTAAAGTACTCAGCCTCCAGAGTGCGCTGATTAAGAAGTACTCTGTAGATCCTAGGTTGAGAAGAGAAACTCCCCTCGATTGCAAGGGTTCAAAAGCGCTATGCTGAGTCCTACTCCCCAGAATGCCCGTCTCTACGATTCAGTCTGAGTTGGTTACTGCCGGTTTGCAGTCCCTCTTTCTGGACGCCTCCTCTGGAGGCAAGTGTTTCAGAGGCAGATAGGTTGCTGGCCAGACTAGGTTACTACTAGAGTAGGACCAGTTCGGCCTCCCTCATGGCATTCGGGGTCGACTATGCTCCCCTGAGAAGTGACTGGCCGGGGCTTCTTTGGCTCCCTGGCCATATTCCCTTAAAGGGACCCCTTCTGTTTGAAGTTGTTGGTTCCAAGCCTTTGAACTTGGTAGGCCTCTAGATATTTCTGGAGGCCTCTTTGAGGCTTATAGCTTGGGTTGTGGCCATAGGGAAAAGTGGATGACTTGTTCTCTAGGCGCCCCTTATGTGCATTTGGGTCACACTAGTAGTGACGTCATAGGCTGTCACCGGCCAATACGACTGACGTGATTTGATAAGCGTTTCAGACACCAGTTCACGTGGAGGCGTTTCCCAAAGCGCTAGACGCAGTGTCTCGTTCCCTGTTCTCAGGGAACTATGGTTACATGTTTTTTTGTGCCATAGTGGGTTATATTCAGAAAACGTAATATCAAATTATGCAAATGCATCAAATGTGTTAAATGTGATGATGCATTGGAAACAAATAATCTAATTGATTATAAATATATAGAATATAACTTATTTCATTAATTCTAAAGTTGTTCACACACAAATCATAGGCTAGGCCTATGTTTTAAAGGCTATGCAAATTTTAAATGCCGATGCAAACATAAATATAGATTATGTGTGGTAGAACCACATACAAAAATAAAATACATAGACTATGTTGAAATATTAATAACTTTCTGAAAAAAAATATGCATAGAAATTCTTACCTTTTGTTTGTCATGTTTATCAGTTTGTAGTGCCACGGTCCCCGATGGCTGTGCGTTATTCTCACCGATGCTGGCTTCTGTTTCTGAACCTTGATTTTATAAAAACAGAGGGGGGAAAAAAAATCACTGGCGGCTCCTTTATAGACTTCTGATTAAAGCAAATGCCTCTTATGAGCTGATTCTTTTAAGTAGGCAAATGAACAAATATTGACAGCAATACATCCAGTCATGTCTTGCAACTTGACAAATATATTTTCAATATCATTAGGATATATTAAAATTAAGGTAACATTTAGTAATCGTCAAGTATTTTGGAGATCACTCATCCATGCAATTTTATTACTACTACAAGTTAATTTTTCAAACCAGTTGCACAGATTTTAATCCACAAGACTCTGGTGGACAACATAAGTATTACGACCTTCACTAACAACTTCCACATGAATCACAGCCTAATATTGAAATATATTGCAGTATCAATATTGAATCTTAAATGAAAATGTTAAAATATAGTTGTGGCAAATGTAAGACAAAAATCAACATAGCATCTGTGTTACCACTTTGATATTTACTGTTTTGCAGGTGTCTTGAAGGTGTGTACATCTCTCTGGTGTATAACTGCTGATTATTGTCAATGAAAAGACGCTTAATCCTGTCAATCAATTCTCTCATCTCTGATTGGTTGTTCATGTTCTTGCTGCAGGTGTGATATCTTCCTCCACATTTCTCCAGCAGCTGCTCCAGAACAGAGTTGTTCTTCAAGTCATCTATTATAGTGTCACACTCTTCCTCTCTCTCATAGGTGAGAAGAATAATGAGGAGAACTCCGTCACCAAATATTCTCTGTAGCCATTCAATACCCATCTTATCCTCATCTGTCAGCTTTCCGAGTCGCAAAACAAAGATGAAGGCATGGATTTCATTCAGTATTTGACCATGATCGAGAGGTTCGAGGTCAGTCTCATGTGAGCCAATCATGTTGATCACAGAGACATGATGTTCTGATATCTTCCTCTGTAATGGAATGATCTCAGGGAACTCTGCATTTTTAATACAGAATTGTTTCTCTCCAAGTAGAATGTTGTCACATCCGAACTGGACTGCCTCAGAGCTTCCAAATAATGCAACAGTCAAATCGGGATCACAGTGATCTAAAGCAAACACAGAACTGTTCTCAGACTCAGATAATATAAGAATAACAGCACAATATAATAGAATGTAATGGTGCTTTTTCCTGATATAGGCACATTTCTTACCCTTATTGCTCTGAGATGAATCATTAAAGCCTGAGCACACATGTACTGTACTCGTGTTTGGATTACAGTCTGGTTCCAGGTTACTCCCTTCTTCTACTTGCTTCACATTATCCTGGAGAGAGAAAAACAAATGATCTTTTTCTTATTACCATGACTCTTAAAGGTTGTATAATTGTGCATGAGTAAACATTTGTACATATATATCATGTGGCCAAAAGTATGAAGACATCTGAATATCACTTGCGTGTTTATTCTATATCTGTGTAGGTGAAATTGCCAAACTTGTGAATAATAAAATTCATAGAAAATATATTGGGCCTTATATGTAAAGTGCAGCAAGAACATTGAGAATAGAAAGACTTTTCTTTTTAAATTCCACTTCTCACTCTTAAAAATAAAGTGTCTTTGCACCATAAAGAACCTTTAAAGTGTTAGTTCACCCAAAAATTTAAATTATGTCATAATTTACTCACCCACAGGTTGTTCCAAACCTGTATACATTTATTTGTTCTGTTGAACACAAAGGAAGACATTTTGAAGAATGTGGGAAACTGAACAGTTCTGGGGCACCATTGACTTTCATAGTATTTTTTTTTTTCTACTATGGAAGTCAATTATGCCCCAAAGCAGCCTGGTTATAAACTTTCTTCAAAATATCTTCCTTTGTGTTCAACAGAACAAAGAAATGTATACAGGTTTGGAACAAATTGAGGGTGAGTAAATGATGACAGAATTTTCATTTTAGGGTGAACTATCCCTTTAACATATGGAACCTTCCCACTGCACAAAACTGATTCATTATTAAAATGTTTTATTATTAAAATGTTCTCCACACTAAGAAAAAAAAAGGTTGTTTTAAGAACTGTTCACAGAAAGTTTTTTATTTTTTTGGAGTGGGGAACCAAAAATGGTTCTTCTATGCCATTACTGCGAAAACCCCCTTTTGGAACATATTTTAAAAAATGTGTTATCACTTGTACCTTGTATTCTCCATGTGCTTTATTTGAGGTCTTTAATCCAAGGTCTTGATCAAGTGATGTGAAAGGAACTGAAGTTGATTGCAATTCTGCTATAGTGGTTGAGTCTGTCACAACTGGCTCATAATTGTCTTTGTTTAGGGTTTCTTTGTATTTTTCATCATGTGTCACTGGAGGACTCCCCAAGACATCATCTGGTTCTTGATTTGTTACTCGAAGATTTTCCAAGATGTCATCTGTATATTGATGTGTGACTGAAGGATTGGCACAATCTGAATCTCTATATAACTCTGGAGAGGTGTCCATTTCATTATCATCTGTATCTTGATCCATATTTATATGACTGTAAATAAAAAATAAACATTAACCAGGTTTGGTGGATCAGATAAACCTCAGACAAGATTCAGTGGTCTCAAACATTTTGACTTTTTTTGTATTGAATACAAAATATACTGTATATCAAAAATCCACAAACAAATGATGCTTCCCTTCAAAACAGGTTTATATAGAATCAAATAAAAAAGTTTTGAATGCTGTTTGCTTACATGGCAGTACATCGAAGAGGAAAAGGGGGTTTCAAGCATATTTAAAAAAAAAAAAAAAAAAAAATTAAGTGAAAGTGTAATACAGATTTAAATTTTGTGAGAGAATTGTCAAACAATTAAAAAAACACATTTGTCAATGCAAGACTGCAAAGTATTTGTCTTTCAACGTAATATTGTTAAAACATTATTTCACCCATATTTTGACATTTTAATTTCACAAAAGTTATTTGAAACATGAAAGTATAGACACTTTATTTGCATTTAATAATTTTTGCTTATATATTATGTAAATTATTTTTGTACATTTAATTTGATGCAGTCAACAAAATGGTGACGTCTCGTCTTTGATCCACATGCCAAATACAATTCAAAAATGACACACTGCTTATGAAGACAAAGCGGTGATCAAATCCTTACTAGTGGGTATCAGACAGCCTCATACAATCATAAAGATCCAACCTCTCAACTACGTAGCTCATTCTGATTATCTTAGTCTCATTAAATCTTAGAACAAGTCTGGTTAATACCTAACTTCATAGACTGATGGTCATTGAACTGGTCCAGAATGAATAAAAATGAAACTTTGATCTACAGAGTTTCTAATTTGATGCAGTCAACAAAATGGTGACGTCTCGTCTTTGATCCACATGCCAAATACACCAGTACGCTCCTACTCTAACCCCAATATATATATTTCATAGCTCTATACAGGCCCAGGGAATAGACCATTAGAGACCAACTTTGCATAATAAATTCTGCTTATTGGTTATTTGATAGTAAATATTTACTCCTGGTTTCACAGACAAGGCTTAAGCTAGTCCTCAACTAAAATGCATGTTTGAGCTGCATATCTTACAATATGTCAGTGTCACTGTTTTGTCTCAAGATGCACACCAGTAAAGTTTTTTTCTAGTGTACGTTTATAAAAGCTACTTAAATATCCTAATTTAACTAAGGCCTAATCCTGGCTTTAGGCTAAACTCTGTCTGTGAAACTAGGCCTTAAAGTATCAAAGATAAAGTCTTATGAATGAATCATTAGCAAAGAAAAAAAAATCATGCAAATGAACATGATGTAAATCTTTTAATAAAAAAATAAAAAATAAAGTACATTATGAACAATCGGTGCATCTTGTCATTAATGAAATAAAGATTTATCAGAACACCAAGAATCAAATTTACATTTAGTCATTTAGCCGAAGCTTTTCTCTAAAGCGACTTTCTCTAAAATGAGAATAGGCTGTATAACACACAAAATAATATTGCGGGCTTTCAACAAAGAGCATGAAGAAAATAACAATAATAAGAAATATAGTAGCTGCAAGCAGCAAATAAGAATAATAAATTACTGTAACTGATTTTAAAATATCTTTTTTTTTTTTTAATGTATCTGCATGTGAACATCCTGAAAAAAATACAGACAAACTTCCTTTTAATAATAAAACTATTAACTAAAAAAAAAAATAATATTAATAATAATAAATGAAAATCACCTGTTGTTCAGCAACTGGAATCCAGCTTGAAAGTCAATAGAATTTAAAACAACTGAAACAATTCAAAAATGACACACTGCTCATGAAGACAAACCGGTGATCAAATCCTTACTAGTGGGTATCAGACAGCCTCATACAATCATAAAGATCCAACCTCTCAACTACGTAACTCATTCTGATTATCTTAGTCTCACTAAATCTTAGAACAAGTCTGGTTAATACCGAACTTCATAGACTGATGGTCATTGAACTGGTCCAGAATGAATAAAAATGAAACTTTGATCTACAGAGTTTCTAAACAGGTTTCTCGTTTGAATAAGTCACGTGATTTCTGGAAAACTGAAAGTATAGGATCAATTTCCTATCAAAAGTATTGCTTAAAAATAAACTACCAGCTTTGCACATTTATCGGGATTATGTCTCAACATCAGCGCTCCTCTCGACGAGAAAGTAGTTTGTTGTTCACATCCGATTTGAATTTCTTACAGATTTAAGAAATTACTCCCCCCCCCCCCCCCCCCTATTCTCTTCAGTTACGGCACGAGGTCACGCCTTCCAGGAGGAGGGGGGAGTAATGTCATGTTTCTGTTTAATTACTTTCATTTTCATGAAACTTTGGTTTTGTTTTCCTTAGTCAAGTGTTTCTTTGCCTTTGTACGGAGCCCCGGACATGACATGCAGGGGGAAAAAATAGTGATTTATAAATCGAGGGAACAAAATAGTAAATCGTGCGCGCGTTTTAGTAAATCGTGATGAGTTGATTCTCTGATGAGACACAACGCAGACGCAGTCTAATCATTTACATAATGACCAACGCAATCTAACAAGAGCAGTGCAAAATAGCGTTGGGAAGCAAATAGGCAGAGCTGATGCTCTCATCAGGTGCGGGTCGACACAGGCGCAACTTGTAATCTGACGAACACGTGTACACATTGTGGGGACATTCCATAGGCCTAATGGTTTTTATACTGTACAAACCGTATTTTCTATCGCCCTACACTACTCCTACCCCTAAACCTACCCATCACAGGGAACTGTGCACATTTTAACCCTAACCCTTTTGAAATATGGGAACATGGGGTAATGTCTTCATAAGTCACCCTTTCCTTGTCATACCCATGTCATTATACAAATATGTGTCCTGATATGTCACACACACACACACACATACACATATATATAGGCTATATATAGGCCAACATGGCTTGGTAAACGATATGTTCAGATTACTTCTTCCTCTGGCATTCCAATATATAAATAGAGTGGAAAATATTTTCTTCCCTCTACCACGTGGTGTCTATTCTCTGCTGTGTCTCCTCCTAGCAGCAACAGTTGCAGCCATGTTGCAAAATGGGTTGAAAATTATTTTTTTGGGGCGTTAAATAATGGCGCAAATACCAGTACCAATTGACAAGCGCAAACATTAGTAAATCGTGTTGCATGATTCATTTAAATACTCTTTTTCCATAAATTTTGCATCTGAAAGGGAAACTCCTACAAATACATATGCAGTAAGGCCAGCTGCAAAAAATAACTCAGTCCACGCCTTTCAGCGCTTTTCAGCTGTTTTGTAAATCCCGACAGTAGTTTTTTTTTTTTAATGCTAAAAGAGGGTTTGCGCTGGCGCAAGTTGTTAGTAAATCTTGCCCAAAATCCCTGAACAGCAACATAAGTTTATTTTTGTAGAAATGTGTTACATACACTGACAAAACACAGTTGCTTGTCATGGAAGAGCAATAGGAAGATAAGAATATGTGGTGTTAAGGGAAGACATACTGTAATAGAATATGTAAAAATGAACAAGCAACTGTACATTTTTAAATTTTATATGTAATAATTCTAACATTTCTACAAAAAAAGTGCTGTATAAATAAAAATGATCAGTCCCACTTTATATTAGTTGTCTTTAACTACTTTGTACTAACATTTACTGTAAATTAATCATTTGATACAATCCACTTATTGTGTACATACGTTTTTATATTGTATTTATTTTAAACAACAACCAAAAAAAAAAATTAATTAAAAAATACAGCTGTAATTAAACTGTTGAGCCTTCCGTTAACACTTAACTGTCACGTATAGTTTTGTTTCATGTTTTATGTTTAAGTTTAGTCATGTCTTATTATGTTTTCATTGCTTTGTTTCCATGTTTGCCCTGTTGTCATGTGTTTCCCATGTCCTCATGTGATCATGTCATGTGCTTCCCTTGTTCTCATGGGTTTAATCATTGCTTTCAGGTGTGTCTTGTTATGTCATAAGTCTCTGGGTGCTTCTCAATACTATTCCTCATTTCCTCGCTCCTCCGTCCTCCATCATATGACCCGGAAACCGATCAAGCTCAGCCATATTGAAGGACATCTCAATTCTCTAATTGCACTGCGAGGAGGCGAGGAGCGAGGAAGTTTCCTGAGGAGTCATGAGCGAGGATACACAGGTGTATCCTTTGCGAAAGTCTTTTTCATTGAGAAACGTGACGCATGTATAAATTCTCCTCCCCCTTCATATAGGTCACAATAATTTAAATGTATGCTTTACTTTTGCAGTTTAAATAAATTTTACATCTCACGTATTTCAACAGGGCATCATGCTTTATTAATGTATTATATATTTTTTTTTTAAATAACCAAACTTTAACAACATGTGGGTAGATCCCTCCAGTGCAGCTGATGACGCTTTAAAGTGACGCTAAAGGGAGCGAGGATATCATTACACTTGATTCAATTCCTCCATCCTCGAGTCTTTTCCTTGCGTCCTTCCCTCGCATCCTGAAGGGGTGGAGCTAAGACGCGAGAAAAGGAACCGAGGAAAGGAAAGGAGGATGCACAAATAAGAATTGAGAAGCACCCTTTGTGTATTTAAACCCTCATGTTTGCCATTGTTCCTTGTCAAGTATTGTCAGTGTAACCACTGTGGGTGAGTTCTTTGTTCTAGGTTTTATTCCCATGCCACGCCTTAGTTTTATGTTTGATTGTTTAAGTCAGGGGTGGGGAACTTTGATCCTGGAGGGCCGTTGTCCTGCAGAGTTTAGCTCCAACCCTGGAAAAAACAAACAACAACAAAAAACACTCACCTGCCTGTAACTTTAGTAATCCTGAAGACCTTGATTAGCTTCAGGTGTTTAATTAGGGTTAGAGCTAAACTCTGCAGGACAGTGGCCCTCCAGGATCAACCTTCCCCACCCCTGGTTAAAGTAAATAAAGCTGCACTTGTGTTCTTCAAGACTTGCCTTCAGTAGACTTCTTGCATTAACCCACCCTTAAACCTACCACTAACCATACCCGTATCCACAACAATAGCAGCAATACAATGTTTTGGAATACAATAACACTACTTATTTTTGATGTAAGTACATAGTTGATAAGCACACCTAAAGAGTGACCAAATGCCCATTTTCTTTGTGTACTACAGTATTGACTTTTCCTGCTAAATCTGTATCTAAAAAGCTCAGTGTGAGAGAAAAGAGCATTCAGTAAGACAAATCGTTGGCTGAGATGACATTTATAATCTGTGACGTCTGCAGGAATGGAGATTAACAGACATTTGAATCTCACCTCAACATCATCGTAGTCCGTATCATCACTCTGTTTGACACCTGAGAGTCAGAATGGAAGTTGCATAGGTTGTATTGGATCATGTTTGTTTGCTGTCAGATTTTAGCATCAAAAAGTGAGATTTCTTTCATTTATCATTTTTTTTTTTTTTAAAGAAAGTTGAAAGAAACTGTCATGTAACATGAACAATAGACACTTGCACGATGAGGAATTCTTCAAGGAGACAGGCTTTAATAACAAATACTTAGTGATGCAATGAGATCCAGGCAGTCCAGCAATGATTATGTCAGAGATCAAATTTTAATAAGGAATATAGGCATATTTTGATACAAAGGTACATCACAATCAATTCTGATGGAAAATATGCCCACTCAGTCTTACAGCACAGAAGAGACACCAATGATCTTAATCATTACATTATAATCATTACATCATTACAATAATCAAACATTTCAGAGCATATAAATGATTAAAGAAATCAATACCATGTAAAAGAATAAAAACATATAAAAAAATATGAATATAAACATTAACCATTTTGGATAAACTCAGGAAACAGGATTAAAAGGTATTTACTTTCAAATTAAAATTTTCTGATAATTTACTCACCCCCCATTGTCACGTGTTTGGACTTTCTGTTTGCATTTTGATTTGTTCCTGTGTTCCTTTGTTAAGTTTCCAGCCAGTACTTTGTTTTTTTATGGTTACCTACATTAGTTTAGTAGTGTCAGCTGTTCATCATTAATCATCTCGTTTCTGTTTATTATTTAACCTCCACTCTTCCCTGCACTCTTTGTTCAGTGTCTGTTGTCAATAGATGTGTTTGAATCATCTGTTTGCCTGCCTTTTAAGTTGAATTAAAGTCTCTGAGTTTTGGATTACCTGTTTTCTCTGTCTTCTTTGGATCCTCTCCATACATCGTTACACCCATGTCATCCAAGATGTTTATGTCTTTCTTTCTTCAGTTGAAAAGAAACTAAGGTTTTTGATGAAAACATTCCAGGATTTTTCTCCTTATAGTGGACTTCAACTGACTCCAAACGGTTGAAGGTCAAAATTACAGTTTCAGTGCAGCTTCAAAGGGCTCTACATGATCCCAGACGAGGAATAAGGTTCTTATCTGGTGAAATGATCGGTCATAAAAGTCACTACCCTCCACAGGTCAAAGTTTGGACTAAATTCTTATATATAATATGCTAGTGCAAATATATAACAATTAGTTCAAACTTTGACCTGTGGAGGGCAGTAATACACTTTGCAGTGTCTACACTGCCGGCATTCTAATAGAGAAGAAAGCTAGTTCAAGATGAGCGTTTATGGTTAAAACATATATAATTTTTAAATGTTTTTTAGAAAACGACTGATCGTTTTGCTAGATAAGACCCTTATTCCTCATCTGGGATCATGTAGAGCCCTTTGAAGCTGCACTGAAACTGACATTTTGACCTTCAACCGTTTGGAGTCAGTTGAAGTCCACTATAAGGAGAAAAATCCTGGAATGTTTTCATCAAAAACCTTAATTTCTTTTCGACTGAAGAAAGAAAGACATAAACATCTTGGATGACATGGGGGTGAGTAAATTATCAGGACTTTTTTTTTTTTTTTTTTAGTGAGCTAATCCTTTAACTCAGCAGAAATTCACATTTACATTGACAATATCATTAACGAGAACACACAGAGACGGGAGAACTGAAGGCTGAATGTGTTGAGTATTTGTTTCAACACCTAAGATTTTGTGTAGTCAGAACAAATGCTAAGATTTAACAAATAAATCTATTTTTAAACAAAAATAAAATATGGCCAGACAAAACTAGATGATGATGCATCTTGGTTTAATATCCTATTGACTGTCAAAATACATATTGTTTCTCTATATAAACTTTGATGATTATTTCACCCCCTTTAATAATTTCCATATTCCAACATTCTTTCAGCACTAAAAAAACCTCAGTTTTTCGAAATTAGCGAGATAGGCCTACCTTTATCATTCTTGCAGCAACAGTAAAGGACCAAACCACAAAACCACAAATCACTCCCACAACACCAAACACAATAAGCACATGTATGTAAGATGAACTGTAGGAGAGTGGGATGGTAGTCTATCACTTTCTGAAAAGTAAGAGATGAAGAACTGCAGTAATTAGTTTATTCATAGTAAACTTTACATTTCATTATAGTATCTAACGACATAACGCTTGCAGTTTGTAAACCAAAAGAAGTTTGAATTGTGAGAATAAAGACGAGTAGATAATGCTCACTGTCTTGAATAGGAGATATTTACCTTCACAGAGCTGTTTGATGTTTATTCTTTTATCTTTTTTCCAGCTAACCGGGTTGCTATGGTTACAGATGATGGATTCCTCACTGCAGTACAGGATGAGAGCGTAGTTCTCATGTGATGTCACTTCCTCTGGAGAGCATCTGTTGTTCTGATAGCTAGAGTGAATCATGAGGTCATGAGCTCTGCATGTGAAGCTCACAGTACAGGAGTCACTGCTGGACCACTTTGAGTTCACAGTCAGAGCAGGAGCCTCTACAGCGTCTGAAACACACATTTACTCCAAAAGTGCTACAGTAGCAGATAAAGACAATGTGCCACAACCTGATTTAAATGTAGAAACTGTAACTAAAACTGAAAAAACTGAACATAAATTACTCTAATAAATTATCTTTTATCCCGGAACATATTAAATCACACAAAGAAATGAGACTCACCTATAACAGATACTCTGTATGTAACAATAATTTTCTCTGTTTCTCCACTTGTTCTTGCTGTATAGAGTCCACTGTCTGTCTTCTGCATGTTCTTCAGTGTGAGAGAGAAGGTTTCATCATTGAAATCCACTCTGTTCTTGTAGGAAGAGTGAGGTTTTACTGTTTTAGATGCATGTATATATCTAACTATATTCTCTGATTTATCATTTCTCCAGGATAAATCATCAAACTCTGGTAGTTCTTGTGTCTGTATATCCAGATGAACAGAATCTCCTGTCTGCACAAACACAGAGATCTCAGCACTGAACCCTGAAGAGAGAGAAACACACAGTTCAACAGCTTTTGGATTTGTAACTCATTTTTACCTTCGACTCCATAATTAGTTTTAATTATTTATTTGGTGTATGTTTGTAGAGTAATTTACAATGGCTTCAACCACGGCTCAACCAATCAGAATCAAGGACTAGAACTATCCGCTTCATAATAGTGTTTCTATAATAGATGGTTCATGAAATATAATCAGCGAGTTTAATATAAAATTGTATAACTGTAGAGGCTTTATAGCATCAGCAGTATCACTTTGTGCATTAGCCCCTAAAAAAGTGTTACAAGAGTCAGTAGACAGATTGACATTTGATTTTCTTTCTCTAATGTAACAGAAATGATTCTTTAACACTCTAGTGTTAGTAATGTTAGAAATGATCCACTTGCAATTTGTAAACCAAAAGCAGTTTTTGAGAATAAAGACAAGTAGGTAATGCTCACTATATGTACACACACATCTTGAATAGAAGCAGATATTTACCTTCACAGAGTTGTTTAATCCCTATTTTGTCTTTTTTCCAGCTAACCGGGTTGCTATGGTTACAGATGATGGATTCCTCACTGCAGTTCAGGATGAGAGTGTAGTTCTCATGTGATGTCACTTCCTCTGGAGAGCATCTGTTGTTCTGATAGCTAGAGTGAATCATGAGGTCATGAGCTCTGCATGTGAAGCTCACAGTACAGGAGTCACTGCTGGACCAGTTGTAGTTCACAGTCAGAGCAGGAGCCTCTACAGCGTCTGAAACACACATTTACTCCAAAAGTGCTACAGTAGCAGATAAAGACAATGTGCCACAACCTGATTTAAATGTAGAAACTGTAACTAAAACTGAAAAAACTGTACATAAATTACTCTAATAAATTATCTTTTATCCCGGAACATATTAAATCACACAAAGAAATGAGACTCACCTATAACAGATATTCTGTATGTAACAATAATTTTCTGTGTTTCTCCACTTGTTCTTGCTGTATAGAGTCCACTGTCTGTCTTCTGCATGTTCTTCAGTGTGAGAGAGAAGGTTTCATCATTGAAATCCACTCTGTTCTTGTAGGAAGAGTGAGGTTTTACTGTTTTAGATGCATGTATATATTTAATTATATTCTCTGATTCATTATATCTCCAAAATAAATCATCAAAATCTGGTAGTTCCTGTGTCTGTATATCCAGCTGAACAGAATCTCCTGTCTGCACAAACACAGAGATCTCAGCACTGAACCCTGAAGAGAGAGAAACACACAGTTCAACAGCTTTTGGATTTTGACCCATTTTATACCTTCAACTCCGTCATCAACTCACATTTTATTAAATAAAACAATTAGCTTAATAAGGAAATAGTTACTATTTCCTGCTGTCTGTCATTATCATATGTCACTTTGGCATTGCCATTCAGTTAATTAATTGAATGTAATTGTTTGTAGTTATTAATACATCTTAACACATACAGTTCATTTAAGGCAATACATGCAGGCCAAATTTAGAAAAGAATGGGCAAAAATTTGTACTTCACAAAAATAAGTTTTTACATTTATGTAGCTATATAAAATACTCATTCTATGATATATGGTTTATAAAATATAGTCATCCATTTTAATACAACATTTTTAAAGCTTTAGGGGCTCTTCAGCACCAGCAGGGTACATTGGGGCTAAAGGCACATTTGACTTTATTCTCTTTTAAACCACAAGATGGCATAAAGCTCAGCACTTTTCTTAACAACCACTTTTGATGATGAACGTGGAAATTTGGCTGATCCTGTGCTAATATTTAATGTTTTTTAAAATGCTGTAGATTTATCTAAATGAGTACCGATACAATTATTGACTATATTTTGAGACAAATGTCTTGTTAACGTTTTTCAGTTTTGTTCAAGGTAATTAAATCAACAGTTTTCAATAACTGAAGAATATGTAAAAGTATGGTATTTGGGGTAATTAAAGGCACAGTATGTAGATTTTTCACTGCTAGAGGTCGCCTATTCTAAACAAAGGCGTAGCTTGATTCTTGGGAGATGTCGTCTTCACCTCACAGCCGGTGGAAAAGAATCAGGATGGGACTCGGGCAGAAATCATGGATTAATGGTACTGTAGTATGAAGCAGATCAAGACAGAGTGATGCTGGAGCTGAACGATGGAGCGATGGCTAATGTGAGATGATCGCGACACACAGCTGGAGAGCAGCGGAACTTTTATTATGCCACAGTTGCCGCTTGCGCTTCTTTCAGTCATAGGCGTTACTTTCACAGGCGCTTGCTTAACTCAGTAACGTGGTGTACAACATGGGACAAAGGCCTTGTGGTTTGCTCCTTGTAAATCACCTTTCCTTTGTAAAAGAGTACTCGGACGACGACTGTATGCCCTCCATGCTCTGAGTGTACAGCAGCTAACGGCTTGTCGCCAACATATTCAGAATCGTCCAGCCAAATGTCCTGGCAATAAGAATTTTATGGTTATATGCCCAAGTGCTCTCAATGCCATTCAGAGCTCAGGTTATAATGCTTCAAGTATTTGATTCTCCTGAAATGATCTCTGACGAAAGACTTGAAAACAATCATTGTGCTGCTTGCTTATGTGGATAACTATATCTGCTCTGGGCGAGCTAAGAAAGGCTATCCAGTGTCAAAGAAGAGGCTATCGCACTGTAAAAAGTGGAAGCCATCTGTCTGGCTCTGTCTTCCTAGGGAGTGGACTGCTCTATAGGTGTTCATGCTCACTCCACTTTGTTCCCCAAAGTGTCAGCTGTGACGCAATGACAAGAGACCTAAATCTAAAGGGAAATGTCTCGGGTTACTCAACGTAACATGAGAGAAGGGGACGAGACATTGCATAAGTTGCTGTGTAAAGCCTCCTAAGAGTCTTTACATGTACTGTATGCTCTTACTCAGTAGAAAGAGTCTGAGGCAATAGCACTTGGCGCTGAGCTATATAGCGACCCACCCGTCCTTCGATCGAGTGCGCGAGCACCATTGGCAGGGGTTCCCAAACACATTCCTGGAGCCTCCCCAACACTGCATGTTTTCCATGTCTCCTTAATCAAACACACCTAATTCAGATTAGCAGCTCATTAGTCGAGACTCCAAGCAAAGAGTATAGAACATAGAATAAAGTTAAGAACATCATATTTGTAGCGTGATCCAGGGGATTAAAACGTACAATATATATTTCAGACCTAGTGGAGTAATAGTAATAGTAAATTACTCCACTAGGTCTGAAATATATAGGTTTTAATCCCCTGGATCACGCTACATACATAATGATCTTATAGAACATGATGTATTGTGTCTGTTATCCCATAATTTCCACTTTTGGGCACAGTGGCTGTTTTTTTGTTTACATAGTCTTGCTTTAACGGACATTAATATAAGAAAACGCTGCAAAAACAGTTTACTGTCAAGCTGCTATATTTGGTTATACATTTATTGTCCAACATTCCCAATTATTCTGATGCATGTCCTTAATTTAATTTCATATGTCGGTATTAATTCAGTGTTTATAATGCTAATACTTGAACTTCAAAGAATTTTAACCCAAATTGACTGGGTTTCTAGAGAGCAAAGGTTTTGTGAAAAAAGTGGTAGACTTAAACACAAAGTCTGTAAAATAAACTGTTAAAAGGATTTGATGTTCACTAGTGATTGTATGTTATTCTGTGTTGTCATCATTCAGGTTGGATTTCAGCTTTAATGTACTTTTTTCTAAACAAAGCAGCTGATATTGCCATAGAAACTAGTGGACTCACTGGACCGCCGAGTCGCTTTCACCCCAAGATTGCGGAAGCGTAGTTCTTTGTTCCAATACCTGAAATGGGTGTGTCAGACAAAAGAGAAATGCAAAATGTGCAGTATTGGGGAGGCTCCAGGAATGTGTTTAGGAACCCCTGCAATAGCATGATTCAATCCGACTTCAGCATTTTCAGAGAAGCATCAGCTGTGATGCAATGACTCATTCCCTCCTCTCAGGGCACATTGGTTATGTTGAGTAACCCGAGACGTTTTATTTTTCTAATGTAACAAACTATTTTTTAACATCCTAGTGTTAGTAGTGTTACAGAATAAACACTTTAGCTCTCTAGTGCTTTGAGGTTTTATCTGGAGCAGCTGTGCATGAAATGTAGAACTATGGCAGACTGAAAGCAATGGCATTTTACAAAAGTCATAGATAAAGTACTAGAAAATGACAAAATACAAACTTGGACATTTAAATTATTTGTTGCACATTATATAAATGAGTTTATTACCTGTGGTAGCGATAAGGAGAAGGGTGAAGGATGAAAATAGACGATCTACTGTCATTGTAATAATCACAAGGTGGCTGATGTTTTGTTCTGAAGAGCCGAGAAAAAAAGTTACGACACTCCCATGGAATGTTAAAAGAACTTTGGAAAGAGGAAATTATGCCACTTGTGGGTATCCGCTATTTCCAAACAATAGTTAGTGGTTGTTCCAGCATTGAAGGCTGCCCATTCATCCCAAGTGCATTTTTAATTTAATTTTATTATTATTTCCAAAGAAATGTTCATATAGCATGACAGAAGTAGGCCTACAAGATGTTTCTTATAGGCCTACAATAACATGAGTGCTATAAGAAACACCAAACATTAAGGACAACATTTATTACAAGAATATCAATGAGAAATTATTTACATACAGTATTAAAGAAGAGAAAAAAAAGAGAAAACAAAACAATATACGTGTAACAGTTGGCATTTACAGAAACAGACTGAAGACTCAGGGCATGAAATCCAAAGGGAAAAAAAAAAAAAAAAAAGGCCAAATCAGGAAACAGACAGGGGAAATGCCTTTTAACATGACAATGATCAGACAGAGAATGAAAATCAAGGCACAACTTAAATAGCGGACACAAACAAGGTAATTGATTAAACACACCTGATACAAGTGAAACTACTAACGGTTACCATAAAAACTAAGGAGTGGCAGGAAACTGAACAAAGAAACACAGGAATTAATCAAACTACAAACTGAAATTCCAAACACGAACTGAACATCCAAAATCAAACTTAAATGTGACAATACGTGCATACTCACAAAAAGTACAAATTTAGTTTTTTTGTAAATCTCCATAGTTCTAAAAGCTTTATGGCTTGGAAGTCCTTGCAAAGTTTCAAAATAAATCTTCATGTCAGTCTTGAAAAGGGTGATATTGGGTTTCCTTTGAGATCATTTACATTTGTGTATGTAAAACTTACTGACAATCATAGGACAATATTATAGGATTTAACATAAATATAGGACTCTTGTCTTCTTGCCATAATAAAAAAATAACATCTCTTTTCTCTGTTAATTTTGATTCCACTTAAATGGCCTCATAATGAAGGGCCAGAGAGTGGCAATCGCTGTGAAAATGCAGACAGAAATGTTAGTGCAGTTGCATGAGGGACATTTGTCAACATCCAAGAGTAGGGCTCGAGCACAGCAGTTGGGTGGCTGGGCCTAAGTAAACAAATTGCTAAAATGGTTGCACAATGTGAGACCTGTTTGAAACATCATCTCCAGCACACTGAACCAATGATACCATCCTCAGACTGCCCTGACAAAAATGTGGGGCTGATCTGTTCTTCCAAAGGGGCAAAACCTACTTCATAGTCTTTGGGGGTGGGGAACGCAATAAAAGCACTGAAGGCCATTTGGAGTGCTGGAAACACTAATAAGTGAAAATGGCACACAACTGGCTGCAAATTTTATTTATTCTAAAGTATTAGCCTATAAAAATTTACCCTGTACTACTTAACTAGGTTAGTCCCACTGAGATTTTAAAATCTCTTGTTCAGCGAAGCACTCGCTGAACTAAAGGCCCATTCCCACCAAGAACGATAACTATAATTATAAAACTATAACAATAACTTTATTTGGGTCAAAACCAATGAACGATAACTGTCTGTTTATTCTAAGCTCACGTGCTGCAGTTGTGCACAACATGTTTTGCTGTTCTTGTTGCAATTACATGGCTTTAACCAACAGATGTCCTTGAATGCTATGTTTCGAGTGAATAGCTAGTGTAATCGATCTAATCTAACCATGAATTTAGCTGACGAAGTCAATATAGTGGAATAAAAACAATGCCTAGTCTTTTTCACTGCAGCTTCAAAGGAATCAAGACAATGTTGTTAAAACTAGTGCTGGATAGCTGAGGTAATTTTATGTTATACTGTTTGCTAGCCTGGCATAATGATCTTATCGTTAATACTTCTCACCATTTATTCAGAGGGTGTGACCGATTGTTCCCTTTCGATAAGGAACTCAACACTGCATTTGACACGCTATGGGGAACGCCTCCTCGTGAACTGGTGTCTGAAAACAATTATCAAATCACGACAATCCTATTGGCCAGCGACAGCCTATGACGTCATCACTGTGCAACCCAGAAGTATATAAGGAGCGCCTAGAGAAGCAGTTAGTATCTTTTTTGTCTTAAGGCACTGTTTTGTTTGAAAGAAAGCGATATCAAACCGGTATTAAGGTAAGACAAATTATGTCTGACAAACGTTTCAGGAAGTGTGTGCATCTGTGTCCATCTGTGTCCCATAGTGTTGACATCTAATCACATACATAACTTATAACATTGTCTTTTATGAGAACAAAAGAGCATGTACAGTCAGTTCTTGTGGGATCTGTCTGTTTTTATTGTGAGTGTGTTTTACTCGTAAAAATGCTCTACTCTTTTCTGGTCTTTTCCTCGAGAGGAGAAGGACTGGCAGCTGTGCCTAATGGTTCAGGTCTTACTCTTGCTGAGGCAGAGTAGAGACTAGATCATGGGGTTGAGAGTTGAGAGGGGTGAAATTCTCTGCAGCTTTCGGCTGATGGGAGAGAGCTGCGGGATTATGATGATGTGTTGTCTTTGACATCATTAGATTCAGCAGCAATTGCTCTTCTAAGCCAAACAAGAGAGCAGGAAATCGCTGATGAGGATAAAAATGGTGAGCCTCCTGAATCCTCAAAGCCACCCTGCCCCTACGTACATACTGCTGTTTGAGATTACGGAACGCACATCTGGCAGACTGCAGCTGCCATTGCAGCAGGTTAAGAAAGAAACCGCTCGCGGATTGTTCGACAAACAGTTCCTTTTTGGCCATAATCCTCCAGCCACCGTAAGCTTTCCATTCCTTCTTGATCTTCATACTGAGATCGAGATGGCATGGAAGAACCTGTATTCAGCTCGCATTCATCAACATCAGCAGGTTAATTCGCTGATGTTGATGGAGTGAGTATGGATACGCATCGATACCTCCTACTGACGAGATGGGTGCAACTATCTCATGATATAGGCAGGCTCCAACACTCTATATGTGGCAGCAGGTCAGGCTGCTGTTGCTTTACACACAATGTCTGTTTGTAAGCATATCAGTTGGACCTGCTGAAATTGGCTTGGTAGGTCTCTATATTCATTAAAACCTCGGTTTCCTGTTTAGGAATGCGGTTTAAGGGCCCTGAAGTTCCATTAGGTTGGCTGGATATATTATTAAGGGTAGTACTTTATTAGTCCCCTTTATGGATGTGTGGGCTTCATTCTTTGCAGAATTCACTGAAGACATTGAAGCTACCGTTCATATGTATTCAGATGTGGGCTTTAACTAAGCCGCACTGTTAGCCACCTTATGGTAAATTAGCTTTCTCCTCTGGTAAATGCTAGAGTTTTGAGATTAGCTTTCACTTACTTCAGATAGATCTATGTTCAGCGTCGGCCTTACAGGCTGCCTGACATTGTGTGCTTGGGTTGAGCTCTGCTCCTCTGAGCTTTATTGTAGAAATATAGTATTCTCAGAGTTTGCCTCCTCTCAATTGAGTCATTTGTAGAGGCTGTTGTTTTCTTAGCCCCATGCAGATCTATGCTTATGTGTTGGCCTTATAGGCCCACAGCTATAGCTGGCTTAGGCTAGAACTAGGGTTTAGGCGTTCTGCTAAAAGCAGTTTACGCCCTTTTTATACTACCCCTGTTATGTGAGTGTAGTTTTTCCTAGTTCTGGCCTCCTCTTCAGAGTTGTCATGCCAAGGCCCATTGTCCATTCGGTGTAGGTGCAAAATAGATAGCAGCTAAGGTAGCAGACTATTGCTAAGTCTCCCTGGTGCCGTTTTCTCAGGCGGTGTAGGCCCCCTTTTCACTATGTGAATAGAAACTTTGTTTCTGTGGCCCCACTCCCCCAGAACTATCTAGTGGTGCTTTAAAAGATTGTATCTGTTTTTGGTGAGAATTTCTGTTGTGAAGTACCCACCCTGTATTTTTCAGGGTTGGATTAATAATACTCCCTTGTTATTCAAGGTTGTTGTACTTTATTACTTTAGTTCTGATTCCTGACCTACACTATGTGAGCTCAGTAAACTCTGATACTGCCACAGGCTAGCACCCGTGTGTTCTGGAGTAGTAGGCCTGACTTTGGCCTCCTTAAGATTATGGTGACGTAGGTTGTACTCCCCTTGCTAAAGGGTAAAAAGTGTTTTTACTGAGTATATTGCCTGTTAGAATGTATACGCTCAGGTTGAGTTTAATAAAGTTAACCTCACTACATGGTTTGGTTTCATATATGGCTCCCTTAGAGCTTGAACACTGCCAAAAGCTGACACTCGTGTTGTTTGAAGTAGAAGGCTCCGTTTGGGCCTCCTTCAGAGCACAATAGCTTGTTGTATTACAAGGCTTGTTGGTAGGTGTTTTAGTTAGAGTTTGCTGACTTGGAAACTAGCACTGCCACAGGTTTATGTCAGAACATAGTAGCGTAATATTCTTTGTACTTCCCTTACTTTAAGGGTTAATGGTGTTTCTACTGAGTACACTGCTTGGTGGAATGTGTGGATAAAATTAAGCTCAAGCGTGGGTATATCATTCCCCATAGCATGTCAAACGCAGTGTTGAGTTCCCTTTCGAAAGGGAACGTCTCAGGTTATGTATGTAACCATGGTTCCCTGAGAACAGGGAACGAGACACTGCATTACCTGCCATGCATCGGGGTTGTCTGCTGAACAGTCCCTTCAGACGATAAGTTACTGACTGCTTCTCTAGGCACTCCTTATATACTTCAGGGTCGTGCTATAATGACGTCATAGGCTGTTGCCGGCCAATAGGATTGTCGTGATTTGATAATTGTTTTCAGACACCGGTTCACAAGGAGGCGTTCCCCATAGCGTGTCAAACGCAGTGTCTCGTTCCCTGGTTACATACGTAACCTGAGACGTTTTCCATATATCCATTTTCTTAAAAGTATCCTTGTCAAACAGGGGTTGGCTTTTTTTTATTTTTATAATGTCATCTTCCATTATAAATGCAGATTCTGATTGGCTGTCAGTGTTTTATCATTTAACAGCTGAAAAAAAAAAAATCATTCTGAAAGTGATCCCAACTATATCGTTATACAGTAACTGTGGTGTGAACAGTATTCTTTTATATTTAGAATGATTTTTAGAACTATGTCTTTATTTTATATAGTTATCGTTCTTGGTGTGAACAGGCCTTAAGAGTATCTGTACACTTCCACAAGAGTCAGAGAGTTAAATGAAGACTTTAAACTCAGTTTGTAAATCCAGTCGATCATAAAAGTCTTTTTATCCAGTTGAGTCTGATCTTCAGCAGTCATGAGCAGATGAAGGTGTTTGGTGTCCTACTGTACAGTAGGTGATGGTGGTCCAGGTATCTCCTGCCATCTTCTGCATCAGAGTCTGAAGAGAAATAAATCAAACCATCACAGAATGTGAAACACAGTTAATATTCAGTATTGGGTCACATGACACTTATAATCTGTGACGTCTGCAGAAATAGAGATGAACAGACATTTGAATCTCACCTCAACATCATCGTAGTCCGTATCATCACTTTGTTTGACACCTGAGAGTCAGAATGGAGGTTTATTTCACAGATTACAGCTTGTGTGGAAACATGTTTCTTTGCATTTGATTGCTGTCAGACTGTTGTTCTTAGACTGATATTACTAAAAAAGGGCATGTTAGACATTGTGTTGAGTTTTTTTTTTTCAAAGCTTCTTTGTACAAATCCATATAGTTTCTAAAGAAAGCTTGTAGTCTGACTAAGAAAAAGAATAAATTATTGCAACGTGTATGAAATTCACAGTAATTTGTTGAGTATTTCTTGCCAACACCCAAGATTTAGTGAAGTCAGAACACAAGTAAAAATGTACAAAATAAATCTCTTTAGAAAAAGATCAGTCTGTGCATTAAGGGAAATTGCAAGGGGTTTTTATGTTATGCACCAGAGGGAAAATAAATTATAAAGAGAACTGTAATAATAATAATGAATAATAATAATTTAATTTCAAATAATAATAATTTCCATATTCCAACATTCTTTTAGTACTATATTTTTTCTTTCAATATTTGTGAGATGGACATACCTTTATATTTGCAGCAACAGAAAAGGACCAAACCACCAAATACTATCACTCCCACAACACCAAACACAATAAGGAGCACATGTTTGTAAAATAAACTGTAGTAGAGTGGGATTAGAAATATTTCATTCTCTGGAAAGTAAAAGATGAAGAACAGTTTATTCTTAGTAAACTTTACAGTCACTTAAGTATCTATATAAATACCATGCTGCTTGCAATTTGTAAACCAAAAGCAGTTTTTGAGAATAAAGACAAGTAGGTAATGCTCACTATATGTACACACACATCTTGAATAGAAGCAGATATTTACCTTCACAGAGTTGTTTAATCTCTATTTTGTCTTTTTTCCAGCTAACCAGGTTGCTATGGTTACAGATGATGGATTCCTCACTGCAGTTCAGGATGAGAGTGTAGTTCTCATGTGATGTCACTTCCTCTGGAGAGCATCTGTTGTTCTGATAGCTAGAGTGAATCATGAGGTCATGAGCTCTGCATGTGAAGTTCACAGTACAGGAGTCACTGCTGGACCAGTTGTAGTTCACAGTCAGAGCAGGAGCCTCTACAGCGTCTGAAACACACATTTACTCCAAAAGTGCTACAGTAGCAGATAAAGACAATGTGCCACAACCTGATTTAAATGTAGAAACTGTAACTAAAACTGAAAAAACTGAACATAAATTACTCTAATAAATTATCTTTTATCCCGGAACATATTAAATCACACAAAGAAATGAGACTCACCTATAACAGATACTCTGTATGTAACAATAATTTTCTCTGTTTCTCCACTTGTTCTTGCTGTATAGAGAGTCCACTGTCTGTCTTCTGCATGTTCTTCAGTGTGAGAGAGAAGGTTTCATCATTGAAATCCACTCTGTTCTTGTAGGAAGAGTGAGGTTTTACTGTTTTAGATGCATGTATATATCTAACTATATTCTCTGATTTATCATTTCTCCAGGATAAATCATCAAACTCTGGTAGTTCTTGTGTCTGTATATCCAGATGAACAGAATCTCCTGTCTGCACAAACACCGAGATCTCAGCACTGAACCCTGAAGAGAGAGAAACACACAGTTCAACAGCTTTTGGATTTGTAACTTATTTTTACCTTCGACTCCATAATTAGTTTTAATTATTTATTTGGTGTATGTTTGTAGAGTAATTTACAATGGCTTCAAACACGGCTCAACCAATCAGAATCAAGGACTAGAACTATCCGCTTCATAATAGTGTTTCTATAATAGATGGTTCATGAAATATAATCAGCGAGTTTAATATAAAATTGTATAACTGTAGAGGCTTTATAGCATCAGCAGTATCACTTTGTGCATTAGCCCCTAAAAAAGTGTTACAAGAGTCAGTAGACAGATTGACATTTGATTTTCTTTCTCTAATGTAACAGAAATGATTCTTTAACACTCTAGTGTTAGTAATGTTAGAAATGATCCACTCTTTCTCTCTTGCCTTAGTTTCTCATCAGGAGCAGATACCATTCATGAGAAGCAGAACTGAACATGATGCTTGATACAAACATCATTATAGATGAAGCACTTGAAAACAAGCCATTTCAGTTATTTATACACATTTAATAATTGACTGTATTACCTGTGTTACTGATGAGGAGAAGAATGAAGGACGTGAGCAGACGATCTACTGCCATTCTAACAAACAACAAGATGGCCGAAGTTGTGTTCTTAAAACAGGAAGTAGAAAGAGTAAAATAACACTCATGTAACCTCCTTAAAACTCTCTCACCACAAACAGCTGAGTTCAGTTTTTGTCATGATCCACGGCTGGCGGTTATTAGTTTAGTTAGATTAGTTACATTCCATACATGTAATGCTTCCAAAACAAACAAAAAAATAAATAAACAAATAAAGCAAGAGATGTTTACAATTTAAGTCAGAGAAGGAAAACCACTGTATCTCATTTTTCCTTGAGAAACAGCCTCTTACCTGCATATAGATGAGACTAGAAACTACGAAAAAAACTGAAAACAGACATTAGTTTGAACCAGTCACAGCATCCAGCAATAAACTGAACAAATCTAAATGAGTAAATGTTAAATTGACATTGTCCTATTTGGGCTTTAAAAGAGGCTCAGTTTATCTGGTTAGCACGGCACTGTTAGCCCCTGTAGGTAGAAGTTATAGCTACACCAGCATCTTTCTCCATTGACAGCCATTCAAAATGATCAGTGTTTTTTTTTTGTGTTTTTTAAAGTCAGATTTCAGATTGCATACTTCAGTCCTGCAGCACTTGAGTTACTGTCTTTGAGATGAATGGGAATACTAGCTTATAAATTATAGAGCTCATAAGAGAACATCAATTGTTTGGTCAGTTTCAGCAGCAAATTTAATTTATTCTATAGTATTACAACAATTGACCCTTCGCAAAGACCCGCCCACCTTAGTTACTGTTGCTACGTCCGACAAGCCGTGGGCTCTCACGCCACGCATCATGTTCTCATGCGGTGAAAAATACATCACAGAGCAAAAACGACACTGACAGCACACCGACAGACAAGACAAAGCACTTTACTTTTGGTATGAAAAAGTCAGAGAGTTAAATGAAGACTTTAAACTCAGTTTGTAAATCCAGTCGATCATAAAAGTCTTTTTATCCAGTTGAGTCTGATCTTCAGCAGTCATGAGCAGATGAAGGTGTTTGGTGTCCTACTGTACAGTAGGTGATGGTGGTCCAGGTATCTCCTGCCATCTTCTGCATCAGAGTCTGAAGAGAAATAAATCAAACCATCACAGAATGTGAAACACAGTTAATATTCAGTATTGGGTCACATGACATTTATAATCTGTGACGTCTGCAGGAATAGAGATGAACAGACATTTGAATCTCACCTCAACATCATCGTAGTCCGTATCATCACTTTGTTTGACACCTGAGAGTCAGAATGGAGGTTTATTTCACAGATTACAGCTTGTGTGGAAACATGTTTCTTTGCATTTGATTGCTGTCAGATGTTTGATTTCACTCATGTATCAGACTGACAGCCTTCAAGTTTAATATTGATCAGTGTTCTGGATTCACTAGACAGCTCTTACTAATAATAAAAGGGCATGTTAGATATTGTATTGTTGTTTTTTGTAGCAACTCCTTAGAATTTCACATAGAGTAAAAAAAAAAGTTAAAAAAAATATTCATTAAATTATTGTAAAGTGTATGAAATTTAAAAAAATAAGGAGTTGAGTATTTATTGCCATGGAGCAGCAAATATTGAGTGTAGTCAGAACTGAAGTCAAGATTTGAAAATAAATATTTTGTGTATTTTAAGGGATTTGCAAGGAATCTTTTATGTTGTGAAACAAAAGGAAAATGAACTATAAACATCAGAAAAGACCAGACAAAACTACAGACAGATTTGTTGGCTTAATATCTTACAGGCCAATAAATGTTCTGACTGTGCAGTAATCTAGTGTTGTTTCTCTATATATAAACTTTATTGCTTTTTTCCCCCCTTTTTAATAATTTTCATATTTCAACATTCTTTATCCACTAAAGAAACTATTTCAAGCATAAATATGAAATCAGTTTTTCAATATTTGTGAGATGGACATACCTTTATACTTGCAGCAACAGTAAAGGACCAAACCACCAAATACTATCACTCCCACAACACCAAACACAATAAACATAAAAATAACAGACAAAGATAAAACATGGCGAGTTTGGATTGATACTTTTTCATTATCTGGAAAGTAAAAGAAGAATAACTTTAATTACTTTAATGAGTTTATATAAGCAATCTTGATTTGTGAGATCAAATTAAAAGCAGATATTAACCTTCACAGAGTCGTTTAATATTTATTATATCTTCTTTCCAGCTTACAGTGTTGCTATAGTTACAGATGATGGATTCCTAACTGCAGTTCAGGATGAGAGTGTAGTTCTCATGTGATGTCACTTCCTCTAGAGAGCAGCTGCCACATTTAAAAGTAGAACTGAGTGTGAATTTATGACTTCTACATGTAAAACTGATAACACAGGGATCACTGGACCAGGTTGAGTTTACAGTCAGGACAGGAGCCTCCACAGCGTCTGAAACACACATTTATTCCAAGATCAGAATCACAGTTTAACAGCCCAGTGATTTTAAAAAGGTTTAAACATTCATTCATGCTGTATAAATATCACAGTGAGATGCAGTATACATTCAAATCTAAAGACAACATAAAGAATAAACATGACCCAAAAATATTTCTTATCTGTATTCTTTATGTCAGAGTATAAATCAGCAGGACTTTTGTTTTTACTTTAATTAAAGCTTAAAAATCTGATAAATTAAAAAAAAAAGAAAAAAGAAAAAGTGTGCACACTATATGAAAGTGAAAATTAAATTACTCTTATGAATTATCTTTTATGCTGGAACACATGAAATCACAACTGAGACTCACCTATAACAGATACTCTGTATGTAACAATATTTTTCTGTTTCTCCACTTGTTCTTGCTGTATAGAGTCCACTGTCTGTCTTCTGCATGTTCTTCAGTGTGAGAGAGAAGGTTTCATCATTGAAATCCACTCTGTTCTTGTAGGAAGAGTGAGGTTTTACTGTTTTAGATGCATGTATATATCTAACTATATTCTCTGATTTATCATTTCTCCAGAATAAATCTTCAAACTCTGGTAGTTCTTGTGTCTTTATATCCAGCTGAACAGAATCTCCTGTCTGCACAAACACAGAGATCTCAGCACTGAACCCTGAGGAGAGAGAGAGAAAGATACTGTTTTGTTACCATGTACCAAATTTGATCAAAACTACTGATTCTATTCTGGAGTTGAAGATATTTTAGTCAAAGACACCTTACATTATTCATTACTCTCAGGTGGCAAAGTAAATTACAGGTCAGATGTGTTTGATGTATATTGACAACGGCACTGTAGACTACATGCATGTAAAATTTGATTTCAAAAATTCTCATGCAGAAATACATGTAGGACAGGAGAAAGGCAATCAATCTATGTATAAAGCAATCTATGTACAAATCTATGTACAAAGGCAATCTATGTACAAAGGCAATCAATCTATCATATAAATGATTCTATGTTCATATATAACTGATTCTAGTTCTAATTGACTGTATTACCTGTGTTACTGATGAGGAGAAGAATGAAGGACGTGAGCAGACGGTCTACTGCCATTGTAACAAACAACAAGATGGCTGATGTTGTGTTCTTAAAACAAGATGTTGAATGTGTAAAATGAAGCTCATGTAGCGTCTTCATAAATCTCTTAATTAAAACTCCTCACTTCATCATTTAATTACAAAAGGAGGAAATGAGAAAAATCAGTTTCACACTGATCTCTGAGAAACAGCTCAAGGTTAATACAGATTACACTGCTCTAAGGACGGCCATGAGTACATACCATATGAAGCTAATAATAATAATTACTAAATACTACATATATATTTAAATTGTTTTTTTAAAACGAGGATATACTCAAATGTTTTGTCATATAGCCAACTTCCCTTCACATGCATGCACACACATACAGTTCTTGTTTTTGCTGTCTTTGTGAGGACTCTCCATAGGTGTAATTGTTTTTATACTGTAAAAACTGTATATTCTATAACCCTAGCCCTAAACCTACTCATCACAGAAAACTTTCTGCATTTTTTGCATTTTCAAAAAAAAAACCCAACAACTTCATATTATTTATGAGCTATTTTCTTCATGGGGACCAAAAAAAAAAAAAAATCCTCATAATGAAGGGAATACCAGGTACACACACACACACACACACACTAGCTTGCAATGACTGTTGTCAAATGTGAAACAAATGAAAGCACAAGGAAGGAGTGACTAGCAGTCTCACCACACTAACACATTTTGTGTATGTGCTGCAGTCAAACACTATTTACAGACATAAGCAAATCATTTATTTTTTTATTTTTTTTAGAGTTAGGGGTGAGGGCTTTCTCTCAGTATATAGAAATAGCATTAAAATGACTATGAGGAGAGGAACAAGTGACAGTGCTTCCAGTACTTCTGCAACCAGCCATGTTGGGCAGTAATGAAGTACATGGAATGTGAATTATGCAATCACTTGTAATTAGGCTAAGTTCCATTTTAAAATGCATTAGATTACAATCTTTGTGTTAACTCTGAAGAAAGAGTCAGATAATACTACTTATATTGAAGACAGCGTGGTATCATTCCTCAGTTGATCACATACAGAAAGAGAACAGACACTGGCAAGAAAACTGCTGAGAAAAGTGGCAATAAGCTTCTCATGGTATATGCTATCCCAGCTAGCAAAAACTTGTTCTAAAAACATTTTTTTTTTTTTTTTTTTTTTAATGTTCTCTGAACGTTAAAAACGTCTAATTTCTCAAATGTTTTAAAAAATTAATGTTCAAAAAAGGGAACATTCAATTTTATTGTTTTGTAAACATTATAGTAATGTTAGTTGTCTGAACATTCTGAAACAAGAAATAGCAAAAAAGACGAACGTTCAACTAAAAAGTTTCAGAAAAAGCTAGAGCTAGATAATGTTTTTGTGCTAATGTTTTGAGAACATTATTAAAGACCAGATAACTCTGAACAAACATTTTATTAACATTAGGCTACTAGAAGAATGTTTGTTCATAATTTATGAGAGAACCTTGCCAGAACGTTATGGAAGTTCCTGTTAGCTGGGATCTAGATTGCTCTAGGCTATAAGACTAGACAGACAAAGCATAAGAAACAGCATCACATCCAGTTAAATGAATAAGTGGAAGAAAATACACCCCCAAACTCATTTTAAAAGCTGACCTGGTAAGGAAAGAACTAACTAACGCATGGAAAATAAATATTTTTTAAAAGTAAATACATTACATTTAGCGGGTTTTCGTTCATTGGAATACTTTATTTAGTGTTGTGTTTGATAAGTTATTATAGTGTAGTGCAGTACAGTACAATACAGTATAGTATTTAAATAAATATCGTATTTTACGTTTTTTTTTTTAACGAAAGTGCAAATTAAAATGACGGAGAAACAGCGAGCCTTCCTTAAAAAGGACCTCAGATGAGGCGCTCTATATATCGCCTGCTTGAAATTACACGAATATTTGTGTAAAGCTTGAATAACAATAAAATTCATACTTATAATATATATATATATATATATATATATATAAATAAGCTTTATTATTTAATCCGAACGATTACCACAGGATTTATTTGCGATATATAAGTATTACAAACATTATAGACTACCTATTTACGCGACGCGGCGCGATCAGGACCTGCAAACATGGGATCGAAGAAGCATCGTAGGAGCCGATCGCGGTCCCTCTCTCGAGAAAGATCCAGCAGACATGTCCGCTCGCCAGAGGACAGACACGGTCGGAATCGTTCACCTGTGAAGGGTTCTCGCAGACGAAGCCGGTCTGACAGCGGCGGCTCTAGGAGCAGCGGAGCTTCCGCAGGCCCGAGCCGACACAGAGGCAGAGAGTCCGGCCACTCCAGCGACTCTGACCGCTATCAGAGAGACAGAAGAGTACGATCACACGGAAGATCAAAAGACAGAGACAGGTACACAAATAGACACAAATAATCAAACTATTCTGTAGGAAATTTTAGTTTTTCCAGTGGGAGGGTGTCCGTGGAAATGTTTAGAGAAAAACAGTATAGAAATTACATCTAATAGTACTAACAAGTGGAAAGGCGTAATAATCTAACGTAATAGGCAAGACAAGTCACGTTTATTTATATAGCACATTTTATACACAGTGCTAATTCAAGTGCTTTAAAAGAAAAAAGTAATCATAAAAAGGCTTATAAGAAACAACAACAAAAAATACAATACATAGTAATAACTCCTACGAAAATGGTTTTAACTACAAAAAAAAAGAATATATATATATAATAAATTAGTTAAAATTCAATAAAGGTATGTTTATAGGAATATCAGGGATAATAGAAACTATTTTAGACATATTTTTAATCATATTTTTTCACAGTGTAATGTCTTTATACAAGAAACTAGGTAGAAGTCAGCATTAAATGGAATTTGCAATATACTTTTCTTCTTCATTGTGACATATATCTGAGTGAAATTGCTTCTTGAACAAGAAAAAATGTAGGGCGGGACTTGATTTTGTTCATGGAAAATTGATTGGTTGGTTGTGGTTTGCTATTGGCCGATCTCATGTGAGTGATGTGTTGCCCTGCCCTCATGCCAGTAAACACATCATCAGAGAAGAGAAGAGATGTCACTGCAATAGGGAGGGAAAGTTATTTTGATTAAAGATTAGGGCCTAACCCTTTTTATTATTATTTATTGTTGTAGCTCTTCAGGTGATAATCACAGTGATCATAAGAAACATAAGATGAAGAAGAAACACAAGGATGAGAAGGGCAGGAGGAGGATGAGTAGAAGCTTGTCACGCTCCAGCTCAGATTCTAGTGTGGAGCGCGAAAGAGAGAGGAGGAGACGACAGAGCAGGAGCCCCAGCCGGGAGAGATGGAGGAAAAAGAGTAAAGAGAGGGAACGAGATAGACATAGACGCTCCGAATCCAGATCCTCGTGTTCCTCAACCTCCTCCGCCGACTCCGATCGGGGGGGCAAGACGGCAGAGGGTCCCTCTGCCAAAGAAGAGATGAAGAAAAAGAGAGAGATGATGAAAGCGCTGGAGACCCCAGAGGAGAAGAGAGCCAGGCGTCTGGCCAAGAAAGAGGCCAAAGAGAGGAAGAAGAGAGAGAAGATGGGCTGGAGTGAAGAGTACATGGGCTACACCAACGCTGACAATCCATTTGGAGATAACAACCTGCTCGGCACGTTCAAATGGCAGAAGGTGAGAGATGCTTTGATAGCAGAGGTCAAATGCTAACGGTGGAAATTTGACCTTTTGATCACGATACATTCTGATATTGATTTTCTTAGCCAGTGAAACAAAATAATATTTACCTCAAAAAATGCCATGATATGATTCAGATTGAATTGGATTTAGTGGGCCTGTGATTAGATACATCAATATTATGTGCCTATTTTACACAACCAGTAATTTTTACTTACAAATGTAAAAAAAAAAAAAAAAAAAAAAAAGTAACAAACATTTAATCTAACTCTCTGAAAATTTAAAATTAAATTTAAATAATATAGAAAATTATGAAAAAAAAAAAAAAAAAAAATCAATCATCTGATGACAGCTCATCATTGACTTTTAAAGGGATAGTTCACCCAAAAATGAAGATTCTGTCATCATTTACTCACCCTCAAGTTGTTTCAAATTGGTATAAATTTCTTTTTTTTCCGCAAAAGATATTTTGAAGAATATGGGTAACCAAACAGTTGATGGTAGCCATTGATGACAATCTTCAAAATATCTTTTTTTTTTTTTGTTCAGAAATTCACTTGAGGGTGAGTAAATGATGACAGAAGTTCATCAAAATATAAAAATATCTCATTAAGACAGTCTTAAATGTATATTGATCGATGCAACGATCAAATGACTAACGGTCCGATGTATAGATTCATATTGATGCATCGTTACACCCCTTGATACTGCAGTGATGTTGCTTGAGAAAGTCTGGTAAGGACTTGTGTTAACACAAATAAAGTTAATTTACTGTGTGTGTATTTCTCAGGCTCTGGAGAAGAAAGGTATCGGGCACTTGTCCGAAAAAAATCTGAAGGAGAGAAATAAACGCATCCAGGAGGAAAACCGCAGGGAACTACAAAAGGTACAAAACACTTCTGAACACTGAAATGTTATAGAATTAAGGGCTGGAACGACGCATTGATGTAATCGATTAGCATCTGCTCTAGAGTTTTGTTTTGTGTTAAAGTCGGCATGAAATCAAAATTTCCCTATTTACCCTATTTACTTTGTTGGTGTATATTACTAGTCTTGTGAAGACTACTAGTCTTCTACAACTCTTCTCATAGTTTACAATTAATCCGTGCAAGTTAAAACACAGAAAAAAATTGTTTGTCGCGGTAATCTTTAATCTGAAAAGTTACTTCCGGTCTGGAATGGCGTTCCTTCTCTGATAACGTCAGTTTGACGGCTTGGGTTAAAAACGCGTAAACCACTCCCCTCCAACCGTTAGTCTGCTATGAGCGAGAGATGGAGAGGAGGAGCGCTAAAGTAAAACTCTGCCCTCTATTCAATATTCTGTTTCACTTGGAAATACGTCGCAACACTGGAGAAAAGTTGTTTGCAACTTCCGGTTCACGTGGACTTTAAACATGACAGAGGATTAGGGATGAACGTAAATAGTGCATAATTGACGTAATCGATTACATCGACACGTCGTTCCAGCCCTAATAGAATTGGGAATTTATTTTGATTTCTAAATTGAATTAAGAATAACTACAGAATTTAGAAAGATTATATATACATGATACATTAAAAGTATAAAACGTATACAATAAAAGTAGTATAAAAGTAGATACATTTAAAAAAAGTAAAAATTGTTTCATTAGTTATTAACACTTATGAACACTGAAACATTATAGAATAGGGAATTTGAAAGGCAATTTTGATTTTGAAATTGAATTAAGAATTACTACAGAATTTACAAAGATAATATGTACTTGAAAAACTTTTTATGTATCAAGCATTTTTAGTCAACATGACAGTGTGATCCCGCCTGCTGCCAATTTACTCAATAGTATTTTGAAACCCTGGGTTGCCAGTTGGTAGAAAATAAAGCTTATTGCAGCCATGGAAAACAAGCAAACAAACAGGGTCAGAGGTCGCAGATTCTTCCTGACCTTAAAAGCCTTGGCATCCATCTAATAAGCTAAATGACCAGAGGAATATTAAAACACGGATAAATTAACTCATCAACTTATTGTGTGAGGCTCATACATAGCCTTCCAATGTCAATTGCGCTGGATCCTGTTGCGTGTCCAACAATCTGGCAACCCGCATGAGCCTTGAGTCTGAGGTGGAGGGGGTGGGGGGAAACAACCCTCTCCAATTGAATTTGGACTGCAGTACCCATTTCAACCACTAGTTGTCGATATTGCATACTGCATCTTTAACTGTAATAACCCTGCAACATATTAAACTTTCATGACATTCATAACTATTGATTCAGTTCCCTAATGAAATGTTCTCTCATAATAAATTGTACTGTGTTTTTGTGCTACTTTTTACGTCTAAATGTGTATCCAGATTGCTTCTGGGAAATGAATTAAAAACTGAACTAAATGTGTGAGACTTGTGTGTTCAGGTGAAGCAGCTGCGTCTGGAGCGAGAGCGGGAGAAATCCATGCGCGAGCAGGAGCTGGAGATGCTGCAGAGGGAGAAAGAGGCGGAACATTTCAAAACGTGGGCGGAACAGGAGGACAACTTTCATCTGCACCAGGCCAAACTGAGGTCACGCTCTTCAGATGGCTAATCTTTTTAGTACATACATGCATGTGATAGGATCATTTGTAATGTGTTTCTGTGATGTAATGCAGGTCTAAGATTCGAATCCGTGATGGCCGAGCGAAACCCATCGACCTGTTGGCTAAATACATCAGCGCTGAAGATGATGATCTGTCAGTGGAGATGCATGAGCCGTACACATTCCTCAACGGACTCACTGTCACAGACATGGAGGACCTGCTGGAGGACATCAAGGTGTGTAGGAGAGAGAGAGTCCAACACATGATTGGACTGTCAGTTCAGACATTACATTAAAAGTGTAAAGTAACAGTATTTCTTACATAACTTCTGTGATTATTTTGGTCATAGTGTTGTAGTTTTAACAGCTGTGTTACTGGCTGCAGGTGTACATGGAGCTGGAACAGGGCAAGAACGTGGATTTCTGGAGAGACATGACCACCATTACCGAAGATGAAATCAGCAAACTACGCAAACTGGAGACGTCAGGGAAAGGACCAGGTGATGTGATGACCTTCACTATCACATTTACATCCTGTTTACTTTACAGTTAATTCATTTCAGAGTAAATATTGTGTGAAATAAATGTTCACTAAAAGTTAGTAATTTTCATTTATGCTATTAATAAATGTTTATATATATTTTCTAAAGATTGTATTTACACTACTATTCAAAAGTTTGGAGTTTTTTTTTTTAAAGAAACAAATGCTTCTATTCAGCAAAGTAGCAATAAAGGCATTTATAATGTTACAAAATATTTCTGTTTCAAATAAATTCTGTCTTTTGACCTTTCTATTCATCAAAGAATCCTGAAGGAAAAAAAAGTATCAAGGTTTCCACAAATATTAAGCAGCACAACTGTTTCAACATTGATAATAATCAGAAATGTTTATTGAGCAGCAAATCAGCATATGAGAATGATTTCTGAAGGATCATGTGACACTGAAGACTGGAGTAATGATGCTGAATTCATGATGAATTCAGCTTTGACATCACAGGAATAAATTACATTTTTAAATATATTCAAATAGAAAATGGTTATTATAAATTGTAAAAATATTTCACAATATTACAGTATTTACTGTATTTTTTATCAAATAAATGCAACCTTGGTTAGCAGAAGAGACTTTAAAAAAAACAAAAAAAAAACATACCAACTCCAAACTTTTGAATTGTAGTGTAGTGTATATAGTAGTGTATATTTTTTATTGTATTTTATTATTCCTAATTTTTATTTTTTATTATTAGTTTTTCATACAGTAGTGGTCAAAAGTGATGTTTGGAGGGGATTAGTTTGGGGATATTTGTTTTTAATGACCCTACAAGTTTGATTAAACCATCAAAATATGAGGAAAATATTAAATATTTTTAATTATTTTAAATTTGAGGGAAAAACAAAACGGTAAACTTGATTAAGGTATTTATCTGACAAAATTATTTGGCAAAAAAGGGGTTAATGACAACTACAGATTTTATTTTACTATGCAGAACCCCCCACCCCCCCAAAAAAAACAAACAAACCAAAAAAAAAACAGAAAAACAAAAAGCGCACATCGACTACAACATAATCAGTTATTCAGTTATTTATGCAGTGAACTCTTTTGAAATCTGCAAATTCATGTAATAATGCAAATGAAGTTTATATGAAATCTGTGATGTTATATAGTTTTCTACAACACTTCTCATAGTTTATTACATTTAGTAAATAAAGTCCAGTGCAGAACCCCTCATCCATCTCTTTTGTTGGTGTCAGGTGACCGTCGTGAGGGCATAAACACATCCGTCAGCACAGACGTGCAGAGCGTGTTTAAAGGGAAGACTTACAGTCAGCTTCAGGCTCTTTATATGAACATTGAGAATAAGATCCAGGCCGGAGGCTCCAACCTGGACATCGGCTACTGGGAGAGTCTTCTGCAGCAGGTGCGGGTCTACATGGCACGAGCCAGGTGCGTATCAGACTATAAATCATGAGGCCTTTGGAGATTTTTAGCATTCGGTAATGTATTAAAATAAGTGCTTGTGTGTCTTTATGAAGGCTGAGAGAGCGCCATCAGGATGTCCTGCGGCAGAAGCTGTATAAACTCAAGCAGGAACAGGGTGTGGAGAGTGAACCGCTGTTCCCCATCATCAAAGAGGAGCCAGAGAATGAGCGGCCCATGTGAGTGATTTCATTTCTACCTGAATGTTCAGATTTACAAATGCTATTTATTTTTTTATTTTTATTTATTTTATTTTTTTAGAGAGAGAAATGTGGGTTGAAAATTCAAAATAGCAATATTTCCAAGATGGAAAAATAAACTGGAACCTGCTGAATTAAATTTGCAATAGAATGGTCATGTCATTGTGTAGCATGCTACATTTTAAAAATGTTTGTTGTCATTCTGCATACTTTTTCACATATCATCTTTTTTAAATAATATGCATTATACAGTATATACTAGAGCTACATAATTAATCGTGAAAAGATCGCGATCTTGATTCAAACACCCATGTGATTTCATTCCTAAATGACAAGTATGATCACGGTGAACAATCAGATCTGTGTTCTGATCTAGAGAGAGCAGTGTTCATGTATAGGTATGAAACAGCTTCACAAACAGTCTTTTCAACCACGCAGTATCATTACTTCTGTTACAATCATTCAAATTGACACAGAAGTACTGGGATAAAAGTTTATAGTTCAGATATAAACACTGATGTTTATGGTAGCGATTTAAAAAAAAAAAAAAAAAAAAAAAAAAGTAAACCACAAGATTGTATCAATTACACTAGTAGGTGGCGACAAGTGACTTAAAAAAAAACAAAAAAAAACTATTTGTCTCTGAATCATTCATTCAGGAGAATCGTTGAACGCTAATTCATTCAAAAATTGAGGCAAGTGAAGTCTTTATGAGTGAGTCATTAAATCATTCATTCAAACCAATTTTTTTTTTTTAATTAATTCAAATGAATTCAGTATTTTTTAAATTAGACTGCAGCAATTAACATTTTGTCAGAACCTCTAGTAAATTACATGTTGTTTTGTTCAGTTTTCTGTTCAGAATCACGGGAGAACATCTATTTTGAACAAAAAAATAATAGTGATTCTCAGTTTTTCCAGACTCGTACAGCTCTATTATATACTACGCATTAACCAGTACCATGGTGACAGAAAACCTGGAAATATTAGGGAATTTTAAAATAATAGGGCCTGAAAAATTATGAACATTTTAATAATATGAAAAAATATAAAATTAACATAATATAAATATACGTTTTCTAGTTCGAAATATCTCAAATTCTTAAAATTGATCTATAAAATAATAATAATAATATTAATAATAATAATAATTGTAATTCTAACCGACTGGAAAATTTAATAAAATGACTTCCTAATCTGAATGTTGTTTTTAGACTAATTTGAACTGCAGAAAAATACTAAATAACTATATTTCTAAGATGGAAATGAACTGGACTCAACCTGCTGAATTACACATGCAACTTAATAAGGTCATATAACCAAGTCGTTTTTTTTTTTTAAATGGTACACATTATACAATACGTACTACTTACTAAGCAGTATGCTAATACTCCTGGGTTTCCATGATGACAGAAAACCTGGAAATATCAGGAAATTTGTATAATAATTAATGATCATTTTTATATTTGGGCATAAAAAATACCCTGGATACAATTATCTAGTTACTCCGCTCTAAATAACGAAAAATTCTAACTAAAGTCCGTTCTGTTACCCAGTAGCCCTAGAGAGGCGGATTCTGCAGACGAGGAGGCGGGCAGCTCTCAGCAAGGTGCCAACTTGGAGAAAGAGGAAGGGAGACGGACCAAAGGAAAAGATGAAGAGGGTGAGCGGTCTGGAAGGAGTAGTCCTGAGGAGAGGAAGGGTGGAGAGGGAGATGGAGAGGAGGGAGAGAAAGATGAAGCAGCAGAGGCCGTGTTAACAGAGGAGGATTTGATCCAGCAGAGTCAGGCAGAGTATGACTCCGGCCGCTACAGTCCCACCCTTCTGCAGCCCTCCGAGTTACCACTGGACACGCACATCATCAACGTGGAGGAGGACCTGCAGAGACTTCTGCTGGCCCGGAGACAGCTGCAGGTGACAGGTGCGTATCGCTCTATCGCATCGTATACCATAGTGAAATTACACATACCACAAAGACTACATCTGGATCAGATTCAGAACCATGATCAAAACGTAGATGGGAGTCCATCAGCACCCCTAATGCTTGCACAGTCCTAAAGCTCATCCAGGGTCAACATTTCATTCAGTAACATTAGGTAGTTTTGATTTATATGCTGTTTAATGTTGGTGATCGCATTATTTTAAATATCCATATGAATACATATATTGCTTGTTTCTGCATCTTCTTCGCCTTTTTAAATGAGGCTTTTTTTAGGTGCAAAACATTCATAAAAAAACATTAGCTGTATTATTGAATAAGATGCAGTCATTTGACACTTGTTTTGCATCCTGAAGAGACAGGAAGTTCATTCTTGTCCATGTGGGATTTCCTTAAAAGGCAACATACTTGGGTTCGTAAAACAGCAGGTTTTAACAAGACTGTATGTCTCAATTTAACCCTGATGAGTGTCCCTAAAACAGCAATGCAACCATTACATTTGTTCTGAGAGAATCAAAATAGTCTGACTCAAACTTCAGGGTTCACTTGTTTTTTGGTTTTTTTTTTATCAGGAAAAAAATGACTTCTGGGAGCGAATTAATCACTGAATTTGAGTTTATTTGCGGCACTTAGTAGCAAGTGAAGTACATATTTATTAGCAGTCCTAAAGCTCATCCAGGGTCAACATTTCATTCAGTAACATTAGGTAGTTTTGATTTATATGCTGTTTAATGTCGGTGATCGCATTATTTTAAATATCCATATGAATACATATATCGCTTGTTTCTGCATCTTCTTCGCCTGTGTTTTGATCAGGAGATTCAGGACTCTTTCAGAAGATGCGTTATAGCGCCCCCTACTGCGGTAATACAGAAAATTCTGTCAATGGCGTGGTAGCGTTGCCGGGAAAGAGTTAAGAGTTCACATTTGCCTTCTGTTAACATCTATTCATGTTAACTTTTGTTTTTTTTCTTGAATAGGTGATGCAAATGAAAGTGCGGAGGATGCATTTGTGCGTCGTGCTAAAGAGGGAATGAGCGGTGACGAGGCCCAGTTCAGTGTCGAAATGCCTTTGACTGGAAAAATGTACCTGTGGGCCGACAAATACCGTCCGCGCAAACCCCGCTTCTTCAACCGCGTTCACACCGGCTTCGAGTGGAACAAATACAACCAGACGCATTACGACTTCGACAACCCGCCGCCCAAGATTGTCCAGGGTTACAAGTTCAACATCTTCTACCCTGATCTCATCGACAAACGCTCAACTCCACAGTACTTCCTCGAGCCCTGTCCCGACAACAAAGACTTTGGAATTCTGCGCTTCCACGCCGGACCGCCGTATGAGGACATTGCCTTCAAGATCGTGAACCGTGAATGGGAGTATTCCCATCGCCATGGCTTCCGCTGCCAGTTTGCCAATGGAATCTTTCAGCTGTGGTTCCACTTTAAGCGGTACCGCTACAGACGGTAAAGAGGGAGGATTTGATAGCGTTTGATTAATATTAGCCAAGTGTTGATTATTGGGAACACTGAATGTTCATTTTCAAATTGGTGTAAATCTGAAAATACAAGTACAAACTCTGTTTATTGATGCCACACACATCCCCCCGTTAGTGGAAAAACTGGTTTTCAATTGGATAGGACCTAAATATATCTACTTGATCTTGTTTTGTACATTTTTTTTGTTTTATAGGCACTTCACTTGAGTTTGATTCCTTTTTAAACCATGTTAGTTGTTTGAGGTCTGCCTTGAAAAATGTTATTCTTGTACTATTTGTCTTTAAGATGATACATTAAAGGTTGTTTGCTAATTTTTAATAGTTTATGCTCATGTTTTATTCATTTGTTTTTCATTAGCAAAAGGCATTTTAAATGAGGCTTTTTTTAGGTGCAAAACATTCATAAAAAAACATAAGCTGCATTATTGAATAAGATGCAGTCATTTGACACTTGTTTTGCATCCTGAAGATACAGGAAGTTCATTCTTGTCCATGTGGGATTTCCTTTAAAGGCAACATACTTGGGTTCGTAAAACAGCAGGTTTTAACAAGACGGCATGTCTCAATTTAACCCTGATGAGTGTCCCTAAAACAGCAATGCAACCATTACATTTGTTCTGAGAAAGAATCAAAATAGTCTGACTCAAACTTCAGGGCTCACTTGTTTTTTTTTGTTGTTTTTTTTTAATCAGGAAAAAAATGACTTCTGGGAGCGAATTAATCACTGAATTTGAGTTTATTTGCGGCACTTAGTAGCAAGTGAAGTACATATTTATTAGCAGAATAGTATTTCTGGCCTTGTTTTCTGAGTTGGGCCGTTCACACAAAGTTTTTATTCCACTGCACTCCTTTTCCATTGTTTTTCTATGTAAACTTGTGCTAGATTGACAGGTTTGTGCTCACGTCTTTTTGTCTCATGCCTTTTTTTTTTTTTTTTGCAGCTTCTTGTGAATGATACGGCTTTCTGAAAATGCGGCACAAGTTAAAGGAAGTTCAACTTAAAAGCGTGGCTCTAGGTCGTTTTATGAGTTCTGTGTGAAAGGACCTTTAGGCCTGTGAAATAATCCGTATTTATTAATTTTGGACAGAAAGCAGTTCTTATCATTGAGAGGTCATTCACGCAGATACTTGAGTACTGCATTAACGTCTGCAAAAGACAGACAAAAAAAGTGCAGTGTAATTCAAAATGCATTCTGTGTGAACAACCCCTAACTCTTAACATGGTTTGACTGATTTCTACATTGGATATATCATAAACAGTTCCTCAGAAATCAATTAATTTAACTTGAACTGGCAAGTTTTTGGGGCACATGAGTTCCTGAACATGAATGATGGGATACACTTAGCCTTAAATATTCTGAAGCAGTATTAGAGATGGATTTAGTGAGTTAAGGACATAGAGATGTGGCATTTTTTTAGACCTAGAACAGTCTTGCACACTTATTTTCTATCAACGTACATCCGCTCTCAAGTGGCATGTGTGGGTACTGGGTATTTGCAGATATAGTTTTGGAAAAAGAAAGAAAATAAAAAGTTGGCTGTACAAATGATTTGGTGAATAGTGAGGAACAGCAGTAGAAATAGCTGCCTAGTGGCATTACAAATATGGCCGCCAAGTGATTTGACTTTGAACGGACTGCAATGTGGACAGACCAAAATGTCTGGTTCAGTGTCTTTTTTTGTCCATTGGACATGTTGGCATATGATGGTTGAACGATGCCATTTAGAATTGAAGGCAATTCATCAAGGACACAAAGTAGTTCATAACAGCAGTTTAGTCAGAAGTTAACAGCTGCAAAAGAGGAACCAGCACCCATGGGCTTGGTCTGCATTTAAATGACCACGCATTAGCAAGTCTGTGCATAAACACAATCTCAAATCTCTGATTCATCATTTTTATATCTCAATGAGATCTGGCCTGAGGAACCAACAGTGGTTGAGAGTCTTTCCGTTTCTCTAGAGATGGAATACCTCTGGTTGTTTGCATAGTTGTTGTTGCTGTTCAAGTTCACTGTTGGTGATGCTACTTTATGTTGTTGACCCTGGTTTACAGAGAACCTCTCATCTACGCTCCTGTCTGCCATGTCCTTTACCCTACTGTGGCAACACGGCAAAGGTAAATGCCCTTTGCACAGGTTCCAAATTACTAGCGTAGCTAGAATTAGCGACAATATCACCATCATAGCCACTAGGGTTTTCTCTTTTTCCTTAACGTCACGGAGTAATGCTGCATTTGCAGATCCTGACCACATTTGCAGATCATATGCTACGTGCTGGGCCTCATATTTCCGCTCGATAGAACTGCAGGTGTAGTAGCCGCTCACTTTTGCTGAGGCGTTTATGATCATCAGGCTGTCGGAGAGGATCTGGAAGATTTCTGACGGTCTGATCGGTTGTCCGTTCAGCTTCCAGTGAACCTGTGCCAGGTTGGAATAAGGCTGGCACAACAGCTTCACGGTATTGCCATCGATAAACGAGATGTTGACTGGCTTACTGCCACCTGTAACACAAGGTCTAGATGTTACTTAGTGTTTCTACCAGAACATACAGTGTAAAGACTTTGAGAAATTACAATTTACAATTACCTATTGGTGGACATTGACTAGCGTCACCGTCACTCAAACTCTGAATCATAGTACTGTGGAAGAAAAAATATTACCGCAATCAGCAATATGCCAATATCAATATTAGTAATGGTGTGTGAAATTATCACTTAAAATATATATACATACATTTTGCATAAAGAACAAATTTTTGCATAAATTTTTCTGACAATTAAACATTTTCCTGTACAATTCCCATTACCATTAATGTGTGCAGATGTTTTACTTTTTAGAGTAAGGTGGATTACAAAAACCTCATATGGTAATTCTCATTAATTCATGCTGTAAAGGTTAATATATTTAAATAAAGGCATTAAAACAAATACTACTGTGATACTTTACTATTTAAACAATAAACATTTTTTAATGCATTACAGTAAGACAATGCTATTTAAATTTTTTTCATGGGAAATGTTATTAAATGCTTAATTGTCATGCAAATAATCATGCCAATGATTTTAATAGTCCTAAAAACAGAGTTAGTAAAAAGTAAAGTAAAATATAATTTCTTTATTTTTCTTTTGATTTCAGGATTTTATATATTATATTATACACTGCCCGGCCAAAAAAAAAAAAAAAGTCACTGGATGTAAACAGGCAAATACTTAAGAGTCTATGACTGGATCATTATTGTAATGATTATTATGTTTCTAGCATGTTATATGCTTGGGAACAGGTTTTTAACCCTAACTGATAGAGTGTGTAGATTTTCATTTCTTAAACAACCATGTAGGAAGACACATCATGGCCATATTCCAGGATTTATCAGGCTCAAATTGTAAAAGAATGGTTGGGAGGTGTCACATTTTGTTCTGTTTAGTTGTTCCTGTCGAGTCTGTATGAGTTCTCGTTTGTTTCTATGGTTACTTATTAGTTAATCCTTGTTCAGCTGTTCCTGTTTAGTTCCGTCATTTACCATTAACCCTCATTTATTTATACTGCCTTTTCTGTTCAATCCTTTGTCGGTTATTTCTTTGTTGGATCTTCTTCTGCCAATGCTCCTGCCTGATTTCCTGGTCCCATCTTCCCCTCTGGTTACGGCCAGTCTCCTGGATCCGTCAGCACCGCTGGTGTCATCAAGTTCCTTGGCTCTGCCCCCACCGCTAGCTCCATGTGGCTCATCTACCTCACCTCAGGCTTCCCCTCCACCAGCTAGGCCAAGTCCCCAGCTGCACCTCAGGCCCATGTCTCCACCTCGGCCCATCAGCCCGTCGCCATCACTTCGACTCACCATTCCCTCATCGCCTCTTGTGGCCATCTGCCCTTTGACTCCACTGGGCTCCCTTGTTACTCTAGTTCAGCCTCCGGCAGTCGACACAGCTTCAGCCACGGACTTCCGGGATTCCGGCAGTGCCTACACCCTCCACCCCTACTGCATCATCGGGCTCCTTCCTTCCTCCGGCCTCCCCATCATTCCGCTCCAGCAATTTTTGGTCAAGATCTTGTATTGATAATGCAAGAGTCGAGCACTCTGTAAAGTCTCCTCCAGCACATCCCAAAGACTTTCAAAGAATTTAAGGTCTGGACTCAATTCATGGTGCCAATTCATGTGTGAAAATGAATCTTCATGCTCCCTTCCAACCATTCTTTCACAATTTGAGCCTGACGAATCTTGGCTTTGTCATCCTGGAATATGGCCATGATGTGTCTTCCTACATGGTTGTTTAAAAAAATGTAAAGCTACACACTCCATCAATTAGGGTTAAAAGAACTGTTCCCAAATATATAACATGCTAGAAACATATAATGACAGCAATAATGATCGAGTCATAGACTTTTAAGTATTTACCTATTTAAATCCAAACAGCGACTTTAAAAAAAAAATTATATTATATATTTTGTCTTTTCACCTGGTTCTGTGTGTGTTGTTTATGGTAGAGCAGTGGCCCGTGTTCAGGTCCCAGCCACAGTACGGATCCCTGGCCAGAACACAGTCCAGACACGTGTGGTACCGCCCACATTCACTGATGGACAGCTGCACCACGCCCACCTCCGAACCCACGTATAGCTGTTTATGGGATGACATCACACATAATTTAACATCTCTATAGACAATAATAGAGACTACAATAATTTTGACTTGTCCTTTAGCTGAACATACATAACCCAAAATATTGCTTTAGCACACGGCACCATTTAAAAGTTTAAGGTCAGTAATATTTTTTTAAAGAAATTAACTTTTATTAAGCAAGGATGCATTAAACTGATTGAATGTGACAGTAAAGACTTGATTATATTTCAAATAAATGTTATACTTTTGAATGTTCTGTTCATCAAACAATGTATCACAAAAATATAAAGCAGCACTGTTTTCAACGTTGATAATAATATGAAATGTTTCAGCATATTAGAATGATTTCTGAAGGATCATGTGACACTGAAGACTGGAGTAATGATGCTGAAAATTCTGCTTTGCATCACAGGAAACAAATTTACATTTTAAAATATATATTCAAATAGAAAACAGTTATTTTTGTTCATAATAATATTTTCATAATATTACTATTTTACTGTATTTTTAATCAAATTATTGCAGCCTTGGTGAGCATCCAGAGACCTCCTTCAACAACATAAAAAAATCTTATCAGCCCTAAACTTTTGAACATATGTGTATATACAGAAATATACAAATTGTTGACTGCTATTTAAGCTTTGACTAAGAATGCCATTCAACCCATGACTTTGGCACTGTTGCTTTACCAACTGAGTTACAGGAATAAAATTAGCTTTGCTGACAGAAACAGACAGAGCATAAAACTACACAGCACACACACAGTGTTGCTAAGTGAGAAATATAAACGCATCTGCTTTTTACCCTGGTGTTGGAAAGTCTCAGTATCTTGACCGGCTCTGAGGGCTCAAATAGTTGAATCTCTTCCATAATAACCATCTCTCCCTCATAATTCACAGCTTTCAGCACTGAACCGTTCTCTGATACATAACAGAACAAAATACAACCCAGAAGACAAGACAACAATCTCAGTTAAGCACACATATGCAGCTAAAGATTACATTAAAAGGCTTGATGAGCATTTAAAATATTTTACATTATTTTGAGGGCTTGCTTAACTATAAATTTACATAAACACATCTTTACTTGTGCCAATGAACATGACTTGATGGCTGCTCCCGTTCAAGGAAGTCGCTGTGGCCACCACAATTCTAGTGAAAGCAATGCCTGTCTTCACCAGCAGTGGTCGCTGCCCAATGGCTGTGACGGCCTGGTCCATCAGAGGCTTGTCTTTAATAAACTGCAATGTTTTGTCTGGCAGATCCAGAGATTTGGTGATTTTCTTTTCTCTGGCGTGATTATCAATGCACTTTAGTGAGAAGCAAAGAGACAGTTACTGAGCTTTGCTAATCAGTATTATTGAACGAGTGCCGAACAGAATTATTGAACAGAAGACTCACTGCTCCAGGTCGGGGGTCAGGTACTTCGCCCGAGTACATCACCCACTTCACAAACGATGTCTCGATGGTAACAGGAGTCTTAAACTTGCTCTTTGAGAACACGGTCTTGATGTCTTCAATTTTGTATGCACATACTGCAGAGAATTCTGAGGAGTCTCTGTCGATCAGACACAAGACATCAGCTACAATCACTGGGAAGAGGCAGAAGTGTGGAACTACAGTAGTTGATCGTTCTTAAAGTTTGTAGTTTGAGTTTTGTTTGAGGCAGTACGTATCGAGATATGCTTAAAAAAATTTTTTTACAATTGCTTACAATTGTAGAGTAAAAACAGCATAAAAAATGCAGGTGGTCCAGTCATCTTGGCACAACTGGAACACATCCTGGACCAGAAGAGGCAGGTGGATGTTTGGAAAGTAACAGTCAAGCCTCGCTTTTAGAAATGATGTCCACTTCTTTTGCAGCGTCCTCAGCCCACCCAAGTCTCCCTGAGAGAAAATAAATATATCATTTTGCATTGATGTCATATGTGGTATGGACAGAAAATGCTGTAATGTTTCTCAATTATAGTTAATCATATAAAAATTACTCCAAGGGAGTTTACCTTGCAGACGCGAGCTACCCGAGAGACGTCCACCTTGGCGTATGAATCATATTCGACTGCGGTCTCACTGAAGAACAGATAGATCTTGTCGTCATCCCCCTCTGGGCTCGAATCTCCCTCTGGGATGTGGGCCATGTGGACAAAATTTGGCTCTTAACAAATAAAAATATCAGTTACTATCACCATCCTGTCAACTTTTTGGTGTTTTCTGCAAAAACTGCTATTTTTTTGTGTTTTGGCACCATTCTCTGAAAATGACTATGATCAGCAGACACTTAAATCACCCTGTCTGGCACCAACAATCACTCTACGGTAAAAAGGCACCTTAAATTATTTTTAATGAGAACCTAACCACTAACCATGTCTGCATACTTTTATACATTGGGTTGCTGTCACATGATTGGCTGGTTAGATATATGCATTAACAAGTATTTGGACAGATGCATCCAGGAGGTTCCCACGGTTAACCCATGATAGTAGATGAAATAAAATAAAAATTATATTGTAGGAAAAAGCAGGTTTCTACATTGCTTCACCAGTAACGCCCACCTGGTGGACAAAACAAGGATTTCCTCTGTGGAACGCCAGTAATTTTTACCAGGTACTAACTTACTAAGGCTTGAAACAGATGGAAAATTATGCTGCAGTTCTATGGATGTTTTGCGTTTCAGTTCTTTGTGACTGAAAACTATGAATTGGCTCAAAAATATTTCAGGAAATTAATGCCCATGAAGCAAAGATCTAAGCATTCAGGTTGTGTTCTTCCTGCAATTGAAATTAATGGGAATACTAACTCCAAGCTTATTAACTCATTGCCTAATAAAAATTGGCTGAAAAAGCCACATTGGAAAAAAATATGAAAATGCAAGTGGTGTTTGCCAGGGTGTTGTGGTTTGCTGTTTTTAGCACTGGTTTGTTGAGGCATCACCATTATCTCACCATTGAGCCATGTGCGTGTAAAGTCTGTCCGTAGGATTTCATCTGTGCTGCGCATCATAACTGGATCTGAGCCCAAGAAGTTCAGTGAAGTGGCGGAGTATAACGCTCCGTCTGCAAGAGAGAAAAAATCAAAGGAAAGATGATGTGGAAACTATTGGCACTAAATTAACACTTGTTGATAGTTGCATATGAGTGCAAATGATCTGTCAGTTGTGCTTCATCTCTTTTTTAGCTGGCAAAATTATGAATAAACAGAGGCAGTACGTACCAACCATCTCAGATGCATATCGTTGAAAAGGATCAAACGGACATTTCCCCTTCCCATCTTCTTGCTTGTTTTCTAAATTCAGCTGACCATTTGCATAGGACTAAGAGAATAACATGCAACAAAAGCATAAAAAACACTGTATACGGCACATTCTATGTTTGTAGTCACTAACACTGAAAACAACAGATGAGACTCACCATATAGTCACAGGTTGGATTGAATGCATTGGTTCCACAAATGTACATTCTGTCATCATCCCTTTTATGTAGAATTCTGATATAATTTTTGCAGTCATTCTAAAGAAAACCACAATGTCAGACCAAGCAGAACCATAGCTTCCACTTAGCTTGCATGTTCTTAATATACGTTCACATGGGTATTTTTGGCTTAGTACTTGATTCTTTATCTGTTGATATGTGCTAGAATTATTAATACATGCAGGTTGCACTTTCTCGCACGTTGCTCTGTTTAGATGGTTATAAAACATCCTTAAACATCTTGTTACCTTGATATTTGTATAAAATATGAAATTGTAAGTACATTTTAAACATTTTATCAGACAAAAAATGTCTTAAAACTTTAATAAACTGAATACTCTGTCAACACAATAAAGAAATACACTTTTAAATGATCAAAGTGTGCATATCTGCTAATATAGCAAGACAAATAATAAAAGCTGGTGCAAGGTATTAATTGTCTAAACATTTTTTTGCTCACATACATCAATGAGAGCCCAAAAGGCATCTGTTTTATAGAATTTCAGATGTGAAAACTCACCGTAGCATCTTTTCCTTTAACAGAACAGTCGTTTCGCTGCCTGTTTGTGACTGGCCATTTCACCTGAGGAGTATCAACACAACTTACCATCATATGTATACTAAAATAATCACTCTGCAGAATGAAATTGAATGACTTTGTGAACAAATTTATAACAGCATTGTAACTATGCATTTAAGATCTCACCATTGCCTTCCTGACTGTAATGTTATCTAGATCGAGGGCAAAAATGGCTTCCCTGGCACCCAGGATGAGCATGTTGAGATCTTCCCTCAGAAGCATAGTGGTGTAGTTCCAAACACCCTCCTCATGAAACAAAAATCCTCCATTACCTAGCAACAAATGAAAGCCACAGTCAAGGGTAGGAGTTGCTAACGTTTGCCAAAAATGGAAGTCACACACAGAACAACTAAATGTTGTTTGAAACAAAGGTATTCCTGTATCCCATCTGTCACCTTTGGCTTGCTCAGTTGGGGTTTAAATATTCAGAAATACAATGCGTACATAATTATTATGCAAGTCGATATGCTGATCGTATTTTTGTTCCAAGCACATTTCTAAACCACATCAATCTTAATAACTATTAATTTTGTTATAAGTGATATATAATATCACTGGAAGTGAAAAACACATTATATTTATATGTACATAATTATTAAGCAGGTTTTCGTTCACAGGTAAAATTGGCCAAAAAAATCCACACTGAAGAGTCATAAATTATTTAATGCCCACTATTAGGATGCGATTAAGGTGTGACTATTGGACAAGAAATGCTCATTGGAGCAGCAGGGTCACAAAAAACAGGTATTGAAGAAAAGATATTAACTACAAAAGACTCTAAAGGTCAAACGAAGCGCCTTGGAACGCGCAGCACTATTCAATGTGTTGACCAGGGTTGTCAGGTTTTCACCACAAAACCCGCCCAACTGCTACTCAAAACAAGCCCAAAAAATGTTTACCTCCCGGTAAAAATCGTGTTCCAAGGGGTAAAATCTGCATTTCTTTGGTGGGGTTCCCCTGGTAAAATTTGTCTATTTATAATGTAGGGGGCGGGACGCTTTAGATTCTAGAGAGCATTTGATTGGACAGATAATCTGATGAGAAGCTGAAATGCAGCATAATGTCATTAAAATCAAAGATCCATATTAGCTGTGAGAGAGACTGTGGCCTGGATTTTCACAGACAGGGCTTAGACTAAGCCAGGATTAGGCCTTAGTTCAATTAGGGCATTTAAGTAGCTTTTATAAATGTACACTACCCTAGAAAAAAACATTACTGGTGTGCATCTTGAGACAAAACAATGGCTCTGACATATTGTAAGATACGCTTTCAGTTAAAACAGCTCAAGAATGCATTTTAGTCTAGGACTAGCTTAAGCCTTGTCTGTGAAACTGGGGGTGTAAGTTTTGAACGCTTATATCTTCTAAATACGAATTTTGTCATTGTTTTGGAGCACACTAGCTTATAGATAAGAGTATCACTGTGTCTACATTGGATGCAAGCGGTGTTGTGCGACGCGACATAAGACAGAGAACCCATTATAATCAGTGATGTTGTCTACACTGGATATGGTGCGACACAAGCGACAAATCTCCGACAGACAGTAAACTAATGCCTCATTCTATATATGATGTACTGACATGAAGGACGGGTGCTTTGCAATGGGTGTTTTGTCACGTCCAGTTTAGACAATCTTTAGCTGTGCGATGAGAGCAACAACGGTCGCGTCCGGTGTAGACATTGTGTAAGGCTAACATACTAAAAGCCAAAAAACCTCAGTTTTGATTTCATGGCGACTTTAAGAATTAAGATGAAGAATTAGGTCCGAAAGTGTGAAACCATCAGGAACCCTTTAGTCTCCAGTGCCACCATTTTCCAGAACTGCAACCTACTTGGAGTCTCCAGACGTTCAAGGTGTCATGTTTTCAGACTTTGCTAAGGTAAAGAATCCTGAAACATGACCTCCACTTAATAAAACTCACAAGCTGAAGTATTGTAAAATACATGAAGGCTTTATAGACAGATAGGTTGAGAGTGATTCTTGAGGGAACAGCACCACTTCCTCTTCTACCACTGTTGGAAGAATTTATCTTCCAGAATCTGGCAGTAAGTTTTGGGAGTTAATTTCAAGTCCATCTTGCTCATTGTTAGTAGCAGCTCACAGCTTGACTCTCTCGCCGTTGCCGCTGTTGTCTGACGTGAACTGGTGCTGGTATATCAAGAGTCACACTGTCACTCCCTACCTATCTGTCCATAAACCTATTTCAAAAACCAGTCTTCATTTTTTTTACAACAGGATTCCTTGCCTTAACAAAGTCTCTGAGAACCTGACACCTTGTACTTCTGGAGACTTGCAGTTCTGGGAAATGGTGGCACTGGAGACTAAGAAAATAAAGAGAAGAATTAAGCATGAAACCACCAGAAACTCTTTAAAGTCTTTTGCAGGTAACATGTGTCTTTTCTTCTTAACCTGTTTTTTTGTGACCCTGCTGCTTCAATGAGTGTTTCTTGTACAATGGTCACACCGTAATTTTACAGTTTCTATAGTATTGCATCCATCTTATTGTGCATTTAATAATTTCTGACTCTTCAGTGTAGTTAAATCTCTTTTTTGGCCCATTTTACCTGTAAAAAAAACCCTGCTTAATAAGAATATAAGGTGTTTTTCACTTCCAGCCCTCGTTAACAATTATATATCACTTATAAATGTTTCTATACTAAATTTATAGTAGTTATTAAGATTGATGTGGTTTTGAATTGGTAAAATGTGCTTGTAAAAAATATGATTAGAATATTGACTTGCATAATAATTATGGATGCACTGTATTTTTGCAACTACATGTTACTGCGCTGACACTATCCAATGAGAACAACATTTTAACTGAATTAAGCTGGATTATGCCACTAATTTTGCTACATCGACACGGTTATTGAAGTGAACTGAATAAACATTGAATTGACTTGAATTGAATAATGACACTACTATCTTCTGTAGAGCTGCTTTAGAGCTGAAATTGAATTAATTTCATAAGTGATTCATTTTCTAACATTAACACTGTTATTTTCCGGTTTATTTATGTGAAGCGGCTTTGAAACAAAATGTAATGTATAAAGCGCTATATAAATAAATGTGATTTGACTAAAAATCACAAATGTTTTTAATAAATAAACAAATCAAAAGAATGTTCAGTTTATATACCCAAAGTATTACCATGGCTTTTACTGTGAAAATATATAATGGAAAAAAATTACCATGTTGTTTTGGACGCTAACATGGTGGTAATAGCATAATATTCTTTAAAACAACCCTTATTCAAGAGTCTTGATATATGAATATGGACATCACCATGGCATACAACATAATTTGTTTGCAGATACCACCTTTTGATTTGATATTTTGTATCTAAGGCACATTTTCTGAGTCTACTTTACATGTGCATGGTATATTGATGTCCTAACATAATTGTCAAAATTTAGACTTACTAGTTTTTGGCACTTTCTTCCGAGGTATGATATTTGTTGACCCGGTGGATCCCTGTCCACCGATCAGCGTCGCTGGACTCCAGACGTACAACACGCACAGAACAGCCAGCAGAAACATCATTCAGCGTTCCAGTAAAAAACAATTAGTCTGTGATTCTGGTCAAAAAGACTGTGCGAATACTAGATTCCTCTGTCGTCTGTCTATCAGAGTTTTCTCATCCTTGTCTTCTCCCCTGCTTCAGTCCAGAGCACTTCCATACTGAGAAATATGACTTTAGCTGCAAAGAACGCTGTTCAAAGAAGCAGCAAAGAACCCTGTGAGGCCATCTGAAAGAGAGAGAGAGTGAACAGGCAGGGGTGCTGGCAGCAGTATTTCTGTCACCGCTATAGTGATGCTAATGCAGAGGATGAAAGCTTTTGCTCTAGGACCTTGACAGAGACACACGGTTCTGCTTTTCGTGCCACAGAGCAACAAGCCAGAACAGCTAAAAAAAAAAAAAAAAGCACCTCACCACATCCTGATACGTCTTTGAAGCCCAAGACCCAAACTAGCTTCAAAAGTGACACACTCACAAATGCACAATCTGAAAAATTAGAAAGTCTTTGAAAAGTAATGATCTTCTGTCCAAAAAAGTAGGGTAAAAATCTTGTTCAAGGCAATACACTGATAAAAAAGTTAAGCCAATTGTCAAAAAGCTGGTGTTATCTAATAGACTTTATAAAGAAACAGGAAGAACTGACGTTTAGAAACAACCACGTTGTGAATTTTGACGAAATGACTGCATTGCAACCAACATGAATGCACCATCAAAACCCTTGGAAGCCTTAAACATCTGGAAATACAAGTGCTTATTGGTGCATTTTACTATCTGGCTGCAACAGCATTTTTACTAGATTGCTGACTGTGAGCATGATTATGGCATTTTATAAGAGATTAGCTGTAGTGTGTGAGAGAGTAAATCTGTTCAGATACCACTCATATTTCACAACAACACGCACATGTAAACACATGCTTGCTTTTAAATCATTGTGGTGACCCTACCCTACTAGCTTAGCTAATCATAATTACCACCACCTAACAGACTACGAGCCCGAAATTACACCTTTTGGGAATTTTAAGATATGAGTGAAACATTATTTAATCCCTTAAATGAATCATTTTTTGTCTAAGAACACCCACATGAGGAAGTGCTACTAAACATTTGCAGAAATTGTGCAGGTTCGATCAACCTGACGCCAAACAAGCTTCAGAGTGTGGCTTCTTACATCAAAAAATCATGACGAGGAACAGAGAGGGTATTAGAAGAGTATTCTCTCTCACAATACTCTTCTACATAATACAGTAAGCATCAATGAACAATATCAATAGAGGGTATATGCATAGACGTCACTTTCCCGCCGGAACGCGCTCCCTCAGCTGGACTGAGTGGCAAAAGAACCTGCTGCATAACTGGATTTAATAGGGGAAACTGCGAAAACGCGAGTAAAACAAACAAACGATTACACTAAAGGTTGGGCTCAAAAGTGTTCTTTATGACATGTCAAAAAAACCCTAATCTATGGATATTGGCATGCAGCCAGGAATCCTGACATTTATATGTGCCTGATTTCGACGCCGGGGAAATACATAAAGTAAATCAGCCTGTGAACACTTTATATAACTACAATATAGGTAGGTCTAAATCGGAGTGATCACTTATATCAATGTTATATATATCGTCTAGCCCTAAAACTTGTATAGTTTTTGTCAGTGCTTTTGTAAAAGCACCCAATTATGCAGAATATAAAATGGTAAATATTTAATTGATGAGTTGTCAACACAATATGTAACAATACAATATATAGGGTATGATTTTACCCCATTTTGAAACTGCAAAATGATATCCATGTTTTCTTATAGAATTGGCCTATAAATGCAGCTGATTTGATTCTGCATATTAAATTGGGATGGTACAAAGTTTTTATAATTATTTTACTTACTGTACAATAACTTCTTTATAAACAGAATGTAGACAATTTGGACCATACCATGATGGTATACCATGGTATTCATTTAAGTGCTATACAGAGCTATTTACATTATTGTTGTTAACTAGAACTAAAAAGGTTAACATTTGTTTTTGTTAATTTAAATAAAGATATACAGTATATAGTTCCATCTCACACAAGTGAAAACAGTCCAGCTGTTTCCCATACATTACAGTATTGGTTTCAGTTCTCTGAAAACAAGTTTCAAGTTTTGTGGCAATGGCTGACAAATGTAGGTCAGTATAAACTCACCATGCAACCAAATTCTCAGGTAGTCTTTCAGTTTTCCTGTCCTCGCATGAGTGGTTCCTCTTCACACACACTGCTCTAGTCCTCCAATGAAAAACAAATCAAACCGCTCTAAGTCACAAAGACAGCAGAAAGTGTGTTTCGAGTCGTGGCTCTGCAGTGAATGGAGCTCATGGTGTCTGCTGCTCTGTGTGAGAGACCATTAAACGGCTCAGATCCTGCAGTGTGAAGTCAAAGACATTCTTCTGCTGGAGAGAAAAGAGAGAGAAAAACATGCTTTTAGAAGTTCCTCAATCTCAACAAGTCACTACAAGTGTCAGCAAGTGTGTGTGTGCATGTATTAAGGTAAGAGGAGTATAGTAGAGGGTGTATTGTGTTTTCAAAGATCTGATTTTCAAGAAAACCAAGTTTGCTGCTGTAGTAAACAAAACAGAAACCAGTGTTTTGATTTTTATCAGATATACAACGATTTCAAAACACATTCTGCATTCACACTTGAAGAAAATAAGACATAAGGTGGTCTCACCTCAGCATCTTTGTAAGAGTCATCGGAACTTGTGCTTTCATTCAAACAGTTTTTAATGTTTATTATGACAAACTGTTGCCAATTTGAATGTTCACAACTCACTAGACAAGACAATCCGGATGAACTGGCACAGTAAGCCTAGGTCGTTTTATAAGCTTACATATAATCATAATCTCATATAACAAACATATATTGGATATCTAACAGACAATTTTTTTTAATATGAAGGTCATGATACCTATTAAACCATACTGCAAATTTGGTCATGTCAGGTTTAGGGGTGATATAAACAATGCAAAACGTGATTTGATTTCACTTAATAATAAGCATTTCAAGGACCACTTTAATTGTCCTCTCAAGTGTTTTGTTTTATTTATTTTTCTGACGTGTTTCACTGTTTTTGAGGGCATTTTAAAAACCCTCAGAAGCAACCGGCTATACACTGTCCAGTTTTTTACTAAGCTACCTGCTATAGCTCAATAAACTTCCCACTGGAAGGGTTCCAGGACAAGCACGGCGGATACAACTCGAGCCACTTTTTGAGCTTTTATTGCGTACACATATACAATAACCATTCACAAGCTAGGTAGCCTGAATGCTACTGCTACACTAGCCTATCAGCTAGTTATGTGACGTCAGTTAACTAATCAGTTGGGTTGCTAGGTTGTAAACCGGCAAGCGTACCAGTCCTGATCAACAATAGAATAAAAATGAACCTAAAAGCGGCGCTTGCGCACTGACTAAATACGCATATACAGATACACAATCTGGTGACTAGGAACGATAATAAAACATATCTGTAACCTAGTAAGATTATAACATATCTGAAATATAACATAAATGTGCCTGCATTTAGAATAAGATGTTAAATATACACACTTATTTCTTCAAATACCCCAGAACATAATAACGTCTATCACTTGTAATATACAGACGCAAAACAATAGTGACACCTGCTGGAAAGTTCTACATACACCAAATACATAATATATGGAGTTTAAGGTATTTTACCGGTAGTTAAGAGTCCTCTAAAAGCAGTCCATTACAGTACTTTCTTTTGAAGTTATTTTGAAAATGTTTTACTCGTGCTGTAACTAGACTCCTGAAATTCTAGTCATTCATCGAAAGGTTTATTCTCACCATTAAATCAAATGAATGCTGAAGTCCCCCGGGTCCTTTTTGTCAACACTTGTTAGTACTATTTTCAGACGCAAGATGGCGGCAATGAGCTGTTCTAACGGGCGTTGGCATTAAAACAATGAATGAAACAGGCAGTTCAAGTAGTCAAATATAAAACTATAACAGCGGATGAATTATATAAAACCTTCCCTTTAATTCCCATAAATAGCACAGTTATAAATAACAATAAATGATTTTAACATCACATGAAAACATATCTACAAAATCACAGTAGCACCATGCATGTTCATAAAACCGATAATGACAGTTGGTTAATCAGGAACACAAATGGAACCATTTCACAACCTATCCCTAAACGCTTACAAATCTGAGATACTTACCTCTAGAAGGCTGAATTGTCCTTTATATTCAAAAACAATTTTAAGCAAAACCTGCCTCATAAACTTGGGCGTTTCTCCTGGAAATGGGTCCAAAAGCATCATTCAAATTTCAAAACATTACAGATCTATTGAGACACACGGAAGCAGGGTCGAAAATTAACTTTTACCACACCTCTCAAATGCCATATATTCATATTTCCTACCAGTCGTGACATGGTTTATCTTTGAATACAGCATGTCCTTAAGACAGTGTGGATCAGTCTTACAATTCGATTTAAATCATATACCGTATTCTATTCATGTTCCTAATAAAGTTACTGTTTTATTTGCATTACTAAAGCTAATGCCATGGGTTCAAATCCTAGGGAATGTGTGATCTGATTAAATTTAGGCCTATACCTTTATTGCAATGCAAGTCACTTTGGATAAAAGCATCTGCCGAATGCATAAATGCATATTTGCCTAATTTATATGTGCGTTTGATGATGGGGAGTGTTAATTTTGGACCCTGCCCTGAACAACACCATATTCACATTCCTCTGAGCATATAGATAAATTCTCTCCAGTTCACAGTTAGTGCTTGATTGAAACCAGATATATATGAAGTCCTTCATTGTAAGACCAGTTTAATGTGCTTCTTTCTTAAATGTGTGGAAATAAATTCTCGACTCATGGTTTTGTCAGTAGAAACCTGAGTGTAAATGTCTTGAGAGAGAGAGAAAGAGATATAAAGAATACTGGCTCGGATTTTTCCTTTTTAATTTTCTATAATCTCAAAGGAACGCACAACATTGTGTCACGGCTTTTTTAATGAGGCAGGACAAGCTGGTGGACCTCGGCTCTCGTGTTATTAATAAAGTCAAATAAAGTGTCATTGTTTAAGTCACACTGAGGGAAGAGTGTCGATTACAGGGAGTCCTTGTTCCTTCAACAGGACGTCAGTCTTTATTGGAAGGCACTGGAAGAATGAGACGGCGAAGGGTGGGCAGAAATGAGGAGGACATCACTCTTGACTAGTCCGTCTCTTCTCCAGCTTCTGCTTGAGCTCGTCTGTGAGGCCTGATGGGAAGAAAACTTCCTCGTCATATTGTATATTAAATATCCAGTTGTATTTTAACCCTCATGTTCTGTTAAGATTGATTTTACTTTCTGTATGTTTGGGGTCCCAGAGAATCTAATGCACATAGGAAAAATAATATTCACTACTGTTCAAAAGTTTAAGGTCTGTAAGACTGTTAAAATGCTTTTCAAAATAAGTCTCCTGTGCTCACCAAGGCTGCATTTTTATTAAAAAAAAAGAAAAAAGAAAAAAAAGAAAAGAAATATTATTACAATTTAAAAGAACTGTTTTCTATTTGAATACATTTTAAAATGTAATTTATTCAAAAATGTAAAAAAATAAATAAAAAAAAAATCATTATTCCAGTCTTTAGTATCACATGATCATTCAGAAATCATTCTAATATGCTGATTTGCTGCTCAAGAAACATTTCTTATTATGTTAAAAACAGTTGTGCTGCTTCATATTTTTGTGGAAGCCATCATATATTGTTAATCTTCTGTTAATAAAAAAAAACAAAAAAAAAACATCATCCCCAACCTTTTGAATGGTAGCGTGTAACTAAATATTTTAAATATACACACAGATATTTTAAAAATTAAAATATCTAAATAATCAAGATAATAATTGTTATAATTGATATTACTGAGATTATTTCATATTATTGATATAGTTTTTTGTGGTTTAAATCAACTTATAGAAAAATACAATAAAATTCACAACTCAAATCAGTGTTATCAAGTATAAATGTTTTGAAAACAATTTGAGCTGTTAAAAGGGGCCTTGGGCTCTTACTCTGAGAGAGAGGTGAGGGAGATAGAACCAGTCTTCTCATGGAGTTGGACGGAGAGCCAGACGGGGAAAAGGATCTTGGTGAGGAACTGGGAGATCTCGTCTGTGACCGCAGGGACCATCTGTCTGTACCTACTAAACACAAACACACTTGCGTAGTCTGGAGTGAAAATAGACAGAGTGTACTGTATATTGATCTGGATAAAAGCATTTACTAAATGACTAGGTCACATTAACGTCTGACCAGTATGTACAGTCCTACATCTAGTGAGCCAGCATTTTCTCAAACTCAGTGTTATGCAGTTCCAACAAGCCACAAATTGCACAAACACACAGACTGAGACTTGTTTCATACTTTTGCAACAAGAGTCACTATAGCATCCAAGTCCATCTGTTTCTGCATGTTGTTTGGCAGGAGAATCAAAACTGACATAACAGATGTTATGTATATACATAACATATACATATACACAGTCAAACCACAAATTATTTAGACACTTTGAACATTTCATTTATTATCACAGTTTATTCACTATAGTTTTAAAAAAAGGTAATCAAATATGACAAGATCTCAGAGTTAAACTGTGTCAGAAAAAAAATAATCTTAATAATGTCAGATAACACTTAAGTCAAAGTGTCTGAATAATTTTTGGTTCCAAATTTTTATCAGGTTTACTGGTAGTCCACTGTATGAATAATTTTTGGGTATAATATGTCACAGTTTACTTTATCTTGCTATCCTCACTTACATAAATGAACTATAGTGTCCTGCACCTACTAGTAAAAATATATAAAAAAATGTCTAAATAATTTTTGGTTTGATATATATATATATATATATATATATATATATATATATATATATATATATATATATATATATATATATATATATATATATATATATATATATATATATATAAAGGCTAATGTTTTATGTGTTTTCATGCGTAACACTTCATTTTTAATAACATGAGATTTTGTCCAAATGACAGAAAATAACTTTGTGGCTACAAAGCGACAGTAAACTTTATAACCTGTAAGTTGATAATGCGATGCACTTACTGCCTCAGATGCGGCCATTCTAATGAAGGACAAAACACACATGTTCTAAATTCTCAGAAATTCGCTGGTCAAAAACCTTGTAACTCCATTTGAGCTTGGTTTTGCTAAAATTAATAATATTAACTCGTGCAAGTGTCTGACCACATATAAAGCTACAATATCAACTATGACAATGCAGTTTAATTTTTTTTTTTTTTTTTTTTTTTAAATGTTTTTTCCATTTCCTGAAAAGGTTTTGGAATGACAGCCAAGTTATGAAGCTGCAGCAAACTTGATTTATTTTCTGCTATCTATATCCTATATATAAAGAAATAGCAAAAGATGTGTTTGTGTGAAGCTGTGGAGCATGAGATGTGTGGTACCTTGTTTAGGGGGCAGTGATGGAGCTCGAGAGAGAGGCCCAGTGGGAGCACAGTGCAGGGTTCGCTCTCCATTCTCATCGTTGGATGACACAAACGCTACAAGAAAAGGAAATTCACATGCTGAGTTCAGTACAAACTAATCGTCACTTTATGGCCAAATTGAACACTGTGTTTGTGACATACTGATGTTCTCCTCATAAGGCTCTTCTAATATGAAGGGCTGAAGAGTCCCGGCTGTTTTCTCCACAAGTGCATTGATGACATCATGCAGTGTGGGACAGGGAATCTGGAGGAAGAGACCAAAAATAAGAGGAGGAGTGAGATTTCCCCAAGGTTGATGTTTTCCCTTTATTAGGAAAGTCATTTTCACATACTGGGTTTTCCACGTCGATGATGTAACCACCCTGCTGCTTCTGTGTCACTCTGTAATGCCTGAACACCGATCTGAAAAAGAAAACAACACTACGGCTCAGTTCTAAACACTAGTGAGCCTACTTCAATCCTATAAGGCCATTTATGATGACATCCAGTGGTGTTATTGTTAACTGACACTACAAATAAAACTATTAAAAGTCATTTTCGTTAATTGAAAAAGGCTAAAATAAAATAAAACAAATAATTAAATGAAAAACTTTTTTTTTTTTTTTTTGCATTGGCAACTAACTGAAATAAAATATTAAAATGATTAAAACTGAAATATAATGAAATGTAAATAGAAATATTATATATGTGTGTGTGTATATATATATATATATATATATATATATATATATATATATATATTTTAAAAAGTAATAAGAATGACAAAAGCACCTAACAAAATTACTAAAACTAAAATGAAAACTGAAAATATAAAAATAAAAGCTAATTCTCAATATTATTAAATATTATATTAGTAAATAAATGATACTAAAGTAACAGTGATCCAGCGTCACAGGCTATATCTACATTAATCCGGATACATTTGAAAGCTGCGTTTTCGTTTCAAAACACTCTGTTCACATTAGCGTTTAAGCATTTTCCAAAAGTTTCAAATCCACACTAAAACGTCGGAAAACGCTAAATTCACCTGAAACTGATGCAGTCGGAACAGACATGCTCATGCTATTCTTCTGGCAGAATAACTTTATTTAGCAAAATATCTCCCCATTCACTGATGCGTCCAGGTCGCACTAAGACGCAACTGCTCTCATGTTTTGCGGCAGGAAAGCAATTGCAAGTATTTTTTTGTCATCTTTGCAGGACTGCGATATGAAGAGTGTGCAAAGTAACATGTCTTTGGCAACAGTGTGAAAATGAATAGCACATAACAGGCACAAAAGCAGTACGTATCTATCAGTACCTCCGTTTTCAAATTGGAAAGTGTTTTCAAAAAGCTCCATTTTCGCAGGACAAAAACGCATCTCAGTGTGGACGGAAGATCAAAATGGAAAGAAAAAGATGCGTTTTCAATCGAAAACATATTAGCGTGGACAAGGCCATAGTGAATGAATCCAATGCATTTGAGTGAAATTCCAGTGATTTTCAAAATGGCCTATGAAGACATCATAAAATCCAGTGAAATCCAGTAATGACATCAAAATAAATAAACCAAGGGAAAATTCAGTCATAATGTGCATTTATGAGTTCATAATGGAATTCAGTGTTTGCCATAATGGCCCTTTATAATGACATAATAGAATCCAGTGATGATGTCACAACTGCCATATATGATGAACTGGTCTCAAAAACATTGCACTAGGCTCAGTGGAAGAAATTCAAGATGCCATATCAGGTCAAATAAAATGTCAGCTATAATTATATTTAATTCAGTAGTGAAAAGTAATGAACTTTTTCCACTGATATCTAAGCATGCTTTGTTTAAGTTCAGTCTCCTGTGCGCTACATTTTATGAGCACTATTTGTGTAGTGTGCAGAGCTGCCGTCTATAAATAGCCTCTAATAAGTCACTTATGAGGTTCCATTTAGTTTAGGATGCTCCTTTATAAGTCAGCTGCCTATGTAGACAGAAGACAGCAAGGAGGATTACTAAGTTTTAGAACAAGTGTATTTTTGGAGGTTAAAGGTATTCTCTCAACGATAAGAAATAAATACAGTTTCAGTGTTTTTACCCGTTCAGGTCTTGTCGTGTGGTGACAGCGAGTGAAGATCCGTCCCGTCCCGGTCTTAGAAGCATGTTCCCACAGTCCGGATGTCTTTCTAACAGCACCTCCGCTTCAGTTCGAGAAACAGGCCTGAAGCACCTGCCAAATAACATAAACGAGCACAACTACATGAACATATTTGTCTCAAGTATCCACTAAGAATGAGATTATTCACATCCGTTATATACGTAGAAGATTTTGGTAAAGGTTTGTCCTTTTAAGCCAATTCCTGTCAACAGTAACAAGTCTAAAATGTCTAGAATAGGCTAAAAATAAAGTTTTTGTAACGAGTAAGAACTGAAACCTTAGTAAGGAGTGTCACTTTTAACAAGAACATGTTAACGGCAGTAGCAAATACAGTCTGGCAATGGATAAGAAGTTATGAATAACACATCAACCACACCGTATATACCTCATAAAACATACAACTTCAGAAATAATCCAAATAATGATATAAAACTGTATAAACACTAAAAAAAAAAAATCACATTAATTCTAGTTTGGCTGCATTTTGTAGTTCTGAGAAATGCCATGTAAACTAAGAATCACACGGAAGAGATTGTTTTTATTGTTTATTTTTTATTGCCGGCTAGGACACAGTGTAAATCCATGGAATTTTTTTTGCCTGTTTTTATCACGTAGGCAAACATCGTTTAGAAAAGTAGCAGCCCTACTCCCATTAGAGCAATATTAATAGTGATGTTTTAGAAATGGATAAACACGCAGATGCTCAAGAATGTCATCTTTGACCCCTCTCCACAAACACACTCGCTCAGATAAACAGATACTCACGCAGGTATTTCGCCCACCAGCGGGAGCGAGAGAGGGGATGAGGGGGCTCTGGAAGACGCACGGGCCTTTCGACGCATTTTTTCTTTCTCCACGACTTCCTTCAGCATGTGCAGCTGCCCGGGCAGGAGGGTGAGTGTCGTGGGCACAGCGAGCTGGAATTAAACACAAAACATACGTCACTCTGATTTGCACAGTTACATATACTGGCCATAGTGACGGTTTATGCGCAGGTGAGCAGCATCACTAAAGAAACGAGCGGGAAGTGTTTCAGAAGTGCTGTTTTGATCGGAATTGATGCCAGTGGATATGATGGTGATAAATACTTGTTATAATACCGGTCATGGAACATTCGCTTTATTGCGTGTCTAAAGTCCAACTAAAACTGGGTGTGTTCACATGGGTAGTTCGGTTCTCTTGGGTATTTTGGTCCGGATCAAAAAAGAAAGTGATACATTTAGTCCTGGTTCACTTAGCATTCACACTGTAATTTTTAACACAGAAGCTAAAGATACAAAACAAAAACGTGTTTATGACGTATATTTTGCGACAATACTTACTGAACATCCAAAACAGTGCTGTGTGCCTTTTCAGGGGTCTCCATCCACTTGTTCAATTCAAATGATTCAAATGAATCACAATAACAGAGCAATAACACCAGAGTTCATTTCAATCGAACCAAACCGGCCAAGTGTGAACACACCGTAATTACAAAACAGATTATATACAATGACATTCTGAAAAACATTTGAGCTATTAAAGGATTAGTTTACTTAAAAATTAAAATTTCCTTATAATTTACTCACCCCCATGTCATCCAAGATGTCTTTCTTTCTTCAGTCGAAATGAAATTAAGGTTTTTGAGGAAAACATTCCAGGATTTTTCTCCATATAGTGGACTTAAACAGTTACCAACAGATTGAATGTCCAAATTGCAGTTATCTAGCGAAATGATCGGTCATTTTCTAAAAATAAAAAAAAATTCAAATTATATACATTTTAACCACAAATGCTCATCTTGCACTGCTCTGGGATGCGCCACACGTTACATAATCGCGTTGGAAAGGTCACGCGTGACGTGGGCAGAAGTACTGAGCAAGTGTTTACAAAGCGAATGTGCAAAGACTAAGTTAAACGGCCTTAACAAAAAAGAAGTTAAGACAGTGATGTCGGGCGATTTTGAAGTTGGAGAAAATGGAAGTACCCCACTGCGGTACTTCCGCCTAGGTCATGCATGACCTTTCCAACGTGATTACGTAATGCATGGCGCATCACAGAGCTAGTGCAAGATGAGCATTTGTGGTTAAAAATTATATAAGTATTTTCTTTTTAGAAAATGACCGATCGTTTCGCTAGATTAGACCCTTATTCCTTGGCTGGGATCATGTAGAGCCCTTTGAAGCTGCACTGAAACTGCAATTTGGACCTTCAACCCGTTGGTAACTGCTGAAATCCACTATATGGAGAAAAATCCTGAAATGTTTTCCTGAAAAACCTTCATTTCTTTTCGACTGAAGAAAGAAAGACATAAACATCTTGGATGACATGGGGGTGAGTAAATTATCAGGAAATTTTCATTCTGAAGTGAACCAAAAACAGTAATATTGTGTTATAATAGTAATTTTAAAATAGTAATAATATTATTACTGTTTTCTTTCTGAATATATGCTAAAATGTAACTTATTCCTGTGATGTAAAGAATCATTACTCCAGTCTTCAGCATTTCTTGATCCTTCAAAAATCATTCTAATATGCTGATTTGCTTCTCAAGAAACATTTCTTATTATTATCAGTGTTGAAAACAGTAGTGATGATTAAAAGTTTTGTGAAAACCTTGATACATTTTAAACATTTTTGTAACATTAAAAATGTCTTGCTGAATCCTTGCTGAATAAAAGTATTAATTTCTTTCTTTCTTTAAAAAAAACAAAAAACAAACCAGACTTGTAAACGGTAGTGTATGACAAAATAATATCAGCCATCTTCCACTCTACATATCATATATTCAGCCATTAAAAAAAGCCATAATGGTAAACCAAATCCTTCCCAAATGGAAAGAAACCACGGTATCAGCTGCATTCTTGGAAACGGGTCATAAAACTCTGCAGTTCAAAGGTCTCAGATCTGATTAACCAACTCAGAACAACAATATTATTCGAGACTGTGTGCTAAGTCTGACCGAAATTCATTGTTCTGCAGCAGGAGCTGCAAGTGTTTATTGACATACACACAATAACACTAAAAAACACTAGCGCTAAGCCAGCATTTACACAGTTTTTATTGTAAAGACATAAACTCATCTGTGAGACTAAAAATTATATGTTAACTTCTGTTTAAAAAAAACAAATACTCATTTGATTGAACTCACATCTACGACAGAGTAGAGAAAACCTTTCCACAGCTCACGTGCCTCGAGATTTGGTGCCTGTGAGGAAAGAGAGAGAGATATTGGTATTAATTATATTATTAACTATAATTAAGTGCAAATATTTAGTCACACTACTGCATTCTATTACAGTCATACAGTATCTCACAGCCAATTAGATCTACATTACATTTATTGATTATTCAAGGTGACTTAAAAATGAGGAATACAACACAGTTGATTCATCCATCCATCATTTAAAAAAATAAAAATAAAACATTTACTCTGAAAGGATGCATTAAATTGATCAAATGTGACAGTAAAAGACATTTACAATTTGTATAAAAAGATTTCTATTTCAATTAAATGCTGTTCTTTTAGACTTTCTATTCATCAAAGAATCTTGAAAAAAAAAAAAAAAAAAAAAAAAAACATTTATGATTTTTTTTTTCTTCCCCGGATCAAATAAATGCAGCCTTGGTGAGCATAAGAGTTCTTTAAAAAAAATTTTTTTTAAAAATATTACTGACCCCAAACTTCTGAACGGGTGGTTTGGTAAGTGTTTGATTTTACAGTTTGTACATTAGTATTTGTGAATTAAGTTCTCACAGAACATTTATTTATGCATTTATTTGAGATATGAAAGGGCTGCTCATGGGGTTTATAAGGGGAAGTATCAAAGTACAGTGATGGTCAATCTCGGGGAAAGTGTTTTTGTGCATTTGTGTGTTGGTAATCTCTATACAATCTCTCTGATTCTGAATGCAGAATAAACCAAGAGTTTCCTGAGCAAGGATTTACAGTATATCTAACGGCTGATAGTGATCCTACACTGTACAGTAAATGCTGTTTAATCTTGACCTGACCATAACATGACCATAACATGACCTTGAGCTGTCTGGAAGTGTTATTACTAGCATCAGATATGCGGAGCATAAACAGGAATACAATAATGGCCAGTGAAACCGAAACTCTCTATAGCGTGACAAAGGTAAATTCTGTATGGAAAAGTTTGTGAAGAGTGAAAACCCCACATTTGCTCATGATGGGATTGAGTTGTGCGTTTGGAGCGTGATTGTCTGATAGACAGTCTAAGCATTCAAATGGGAGCTTATCGTTTCAAGAAAGCGCTGTTCTGACTCTTTTACACATTTTATAAGCTCTTTATAAGTTCTCAGCTGGTAAAAATACCATCATATGTAGGCAGATACAATGAGCGCATTTAGCATAACAGCATTGTTTTGGATGTTCGGTAAGTTCCGTCGCAAAATCATACAAGCAGTTTTATTGTTTTGCATCTTTAACTTTGGTATTAAAAATGACAGTGTGAATGCTAAGCGAATCAGGACTCTAACCAAGAGAACTGAACGACAAGTGTGAACACACTCTTAGTGCACAATCAGTGTTTGGGGAAGGTTGGTTAAAAGTAATTCATTACAAATATTGTGTTACTCCCTAAAAAAGTAATTAATTGTGTTACTTAGTTACTTTTTATGGAAAATAATGTGTTACTTTAGCGTTACCTTTTCTCATCTGGGCTGCGCTTGCTTGTTTTTTTGTTTTAAATAACAAAAAAAAAAAAAGAAAAAAAAAAGTTCTATTCTTTCTCACCAAAAGTAAAATTAATAAGCCTCAGGCTGAAGGAAATGCAAACTCATGCCTGCTGCTATTCTGGATTGCAGTAGAATAGGATGCAAGAGAAGAAAGTTGTTTTTATTCATTTTGAGAGATATTGAATCTGTTTTTGTGCAAGTGAGATGAGTAAATGCTCACATTTACTCTAGAACTACAATAACCATCAACCATCAAAGCATTCAAAGCCTCTGCACTTACTCCTGATTTCTCTCAACATGGGGACAGGAGAGCTGTCAGTCAATACATTGGAAAACAAAGTAACTTGCGTTACTTATTTGAAAAAGTAACTCAGATATTTTGTTGTAAATTTAAAGTACTGAGTTACTTTACTAGGACACATCCACATGGAGCCAGAGCTTTCCCTATCTGATCTTCTTTTTTTCCCCCTCATCTCAAGAAATATCTGCGTACACACGAAACCACTGAAACCAACTCAAAATGATGTAGTATACATGGCAGACCAGTATGTGGTGCTGTAATTCTGCCACAGAGATACACTAAAAACGGAGAAGAAGACTTGGAGCATGCGCATAAACCTTGCACACTGTATACAAACTTTAGTAAAGCTTAGAAATAAAGCTTTATTTTAGTGAAGCTAATAAGCTCAGTAGCATCTGCAACACGAACACAAGCATGTAGTCTGCTATTGTTGTTGTTGTTGCTGATACGTGACGTAGCGGTGTTGAGAAGTAAGGGGATGACATCATCGTTTCACAAAATATACTGATTGGCTGTACACACGAAAACACAAGGGTGTCGTTTTCAGATTTATCCACTCTGTGACCCGGTTTAAAAAAGTTAGCGGTTTCAGACTCCCAAAACGCTGGATGCGTCTGGACGAAACGCCAATATGATACAACATTTTTACGTATACAGCTAAACTCATCTCCGTGTGGCAAGCTCCTAGTTACTTCAAAAAAGTAATCCGATTACATAACTTGCATTACTTGTAATGCATGACCCCCAACACTGTGTAGAATATACATCAGGCAGTCTTGTGAGCGGTCTGTGGGTATGAGGCCGAGATTAAGAGCTTTAGGGGAGTGAGATGTGGATGTACTGACAGACATTTGATACTCACAGTGAGTTTGATTTCTCCATCCTTCATGCGGAGGTTCAATCTGGCTGCTTCCAGATTCCTATCACGACTTGGGTCATCGATCAGAGACACAAACCCACTCAGATCCAACTTCTCTACATACTATTTAGAAAACACACACATGCAGAGCGACATTTCACACAAAAATTCAAACTTGACTGACTTCTGTGAAACACAAAAAAGACGATTTTGGCAGAATGCCTATTGCCTATGATTTAATTGTTATCATTTTAAATAATAACATTTTTATTTTAAATATTATTATTATTTATTTTATTATTTAAATTATACAAATAAAAAAAAAATGTATGTGACCCTGGACCACAAAACATAAGGGTCAATTTTATGAAATTGAGATTTATACATCATCTGAAAGCTGAATAAATGAGCTTTCCGTGGATGTA